>JACGWO010000005.1:7164209-7764209 GCA_034509735.1 Sesamum alatum
TAAAAATTTATGTGTTTTTTTTTAATCTAGGGTTATTACGTACATACATTTTCTTCTGTCTTATTCTTCTTCTCTTCGACTCCTCCCTCCAATGATTTCAAAATCGGACTAGACTTACCAGGAGAATGAAAATGATTGGGAGATGAGGAAGAGAGAAGAAAATGTATGCAACCAATAACACTATATCTAAAAAACATGATTTTGAATTTTCTTTTTAAAAACTTCGGGTACTCGATCGGGTAGGGGAATACTACCCAAAGTCTGGTCAGGTTTAGGTATTTTTTTGGGGTTTTTTCTAAAAAAAATTGGGTATCGGATCCGAATTATAAAAATTGGGTCGGTGTTTGGGTGTGATTCTCATTCTCGATCAGGTGCCCAAAGCTTCTAAAAAGAAATTACAAAATTATGTGTCTCTTTTAATATAGGGTTATTATGTGCTTACATTTTTTTCTCTCATCCTCGTTCTCTCTTATTCTTCTTCTCTTCGGTCTCCCCCTCTTTTTCTCTTATTCTTCTTTGGTTCCAAAGTTTCAAGTTCCCAACCCAACTATTAAGTCCCAATTCTTAAGAGCCAAGACGCCCAATCCCAATAAAAGATATACTCCCAATCTCAACAGTGTTTGATCTCGGCAAAAGACGTCGGACCACCAGCTCCACTCGCCGGCAATTCTCTCTTATTCTTTTTCATGTTTTTCAATGTGAGCTGAGTAGGTTGGTTTTTTTTGGTTTTGTCTGGTTCATGCCAGGTTTGACCGTCCCTGTTCTTATATGTATCTGAACAGACATCATGTCAGGTTCATGATCAAATTGACTGGTTCCTGGGATTAAAAACATCAGGTTCCAGCTTCTCTAGTGGTTTCAGAGTATCAACCGATCTAGGCGGAAGACATTTGTTAAAAAATAATGCAATCTTAAGACCGAACCGATTGGTTCGATTGGGAATTGAACCTGAAGCCGTTTGGTCCGAGTTTAAAAGTATTAGGTCTAGTTTTTCCAGTGGTTTCATAGTATTGGTCAGTCAGGGTAAAAGCCACCAGTTCCACTCGCGGGTCGTTCTCTCTCTTCTTCTTCTCTTTTTTTTTTTCTTTTTTTTTAAACGCAAGCTGTTTCGGCTGATTTTTCATCGATTTTGATTGGTTCATGTCGGGTTTGACAATTTTGGTTCTTGATTGGTTCATGCCTCATAAACGGTTTCTGATCAAACCGACTGGTTCCCGGGCTTAAAAAGATTAAGGCTCAGCTTCTCTCGTGGTTTCATATGTCGATCGATCCAGGCGGAAGTAAGGGTGGCAACGAGCCGAGCTTGAGCTGAGCTCGAGCTCGATTTTGAGTGGTATGGAGCTCAAGCTTGAGCTCGAATCTTGCCTAATGAACTCGAGCTCGAGCTCGAGCTAAATTCAGTTCCAGCTAAGAGTGAGAAAGAATGAGAGAGGAATAGAAATACAAAAAGTATATTTTAAAATTATTGGTATAATTTTTTAATTAAATTATAATAGTATAGAATGTGTATATATATATATATAAGTTAATTGTTAGGATTTGTCAATTTAAAAAAAGTATAAGAGATTACAAATAAATATTAAAATATAACATAGAATTTATATTTGTCATATTAAAAAAATATTAAAACTTACTAAATTTTTGATAAAGCTTGTTGATTTCATTATTATTATTATTATTATCATTTATATTATTATTATTATTATTATTATTATTATTATTATTATTATTATTATCATTATCATCATCATCATCATCATCATCATCATCTTTAGATTAATTCATGGGAATCACTAAGTTTTGACATAAATTTATAAGTACAATTTATAGATTGTATAATGTATACTATGTATTTTGATATAAATATAAAACTCACAAACAGATATAGAAAATCATAAGTTAATTATTAGGACTTGTCAATTTAAAAAATAATGCAATCTTAAGACCGAACTGATTGGTTCGATTGGGAATTGAACCTGAAGCCATTTGGTCTGAGTTTAAAAATATTAGATCCAGTTTTTCCAGTGGTTTGATAGTATTGGCCAGTCATGGTAAAAGCCGCCAGTTCCACTTGCGGTCATTCTCTCTCTCTCTCTCTCTCTCTCTCTCTCTCTCTCTCTCTCTCTCTCTCTCTCTCTCTCTTTTATATATTAAACGTACGCTGTTTAGGCTGGTTTTTCTTCGGTTATGATTGGTTCATGTCGGGTTTGTCAATTTTGGTTCTTGATTGGTTCATGCCTCATGTTCGGTTTTTGATCAAACCGGCTGGTTCCCAGGCTTAAAAAGACTAGGGTTCAGCTTCTCTCGTGGTTTCATATGTCGATCGATCCAGGCGGAAGTAAGGGCGGCAATGAGTCGAGCTCGAGCCGAGCTCGACCATTTTTGGTGAGCTCGAGCTCGAATCTCGCCTAATAAACTCGAGCTCGAGCTCAAGCTAAATTCAGTTCCAGCTAAGAGTGAGAAAGAATGAGAGAGGAATAGAAATACAAAAAGTATATTTTTGAATTATTGGTATAATTTTTTTATAAAATTATATTGTTATAAATTATAATAGTATAGAATGTGTATATATATATATAAGTTAATTGTTAGGATTTGTTCATTTAAAAAAGTATAAGAGATTACAAATAAATATTAAAATATATCATAGAATTTATATTTTTCATATTAAAAAAATATTAAAACTTACTAAATTTTGGTGGAGTGGTGGCACTAATTGGCATACAGGCCAAAGTTCTGCACCATTAATAGGCATTATTGATTTTGTGTTTATATTGAGGTGATTTTTTACTCATTTCACCGATTTGATAATATAGTGTAATGTTTATTTTTGTAATTTTCGTTTTCTGATTTTCTGTGTTTATGTGTAATGTTGTTGATTTTCTGTACTAGTAATTTCTGATTGTGGGATGGTTTAGAATTTTCGATATCTAATATTGTTGTTGGTTTTTCTGTTTTTTGTGTTTTTTAAATAAATTAACTTAATAAAAATTTAAATTACATAGACTTCATAGGAGAAGAGAAGTGTTATACTATTAAATTGTACTACAACGGGGTTATGCAACATAGTCCACATTAGGGGTGGCAACGGGGCGGGTTTGGGTGGACCCGAGACCCGCCCCGCCAACTCCGGGAAGGACCCGGGACCCGCCCCGCCCCGGTTATTTTTCAACCTGGGACCCGCCCCGGTACAAAACCCGCCGGGGCGGGTCTAACCCGGTAGACCCGATTTTTTTAAATTTTTTTATTCTTTATTTGTTTTACAAATTAAAAAAAATTAAAATTTAATATATCAATTAAAAATAAAATTATTTATTCATGATCTAACTGAAATTCAAGTCGAAAAAGAATTTCAAGTATAAATAAAATTGTTCATAATAGAACAACTCAATTAATTCATATTGAATTATTTATTAGAGATTAGTAACAACTTTTTCGTCTTTCTAATCGTTAAATATTGTGGGATAATTTTTCAATTTATCAACTATTGAAGATGTACCTAATAATAAATAAATTAAATGATACAATATTTTGTTAGTGTTTATTCTATTATAATAAAATAAAAGAAATATATATATATATCTCTAAACGGGGCGGGTCCGGGGCGGGTTTTGCCGGGTCCGGGTTGAATTGCCACCCCTAGTCCACATAGGGATTATGTAGGTGGGAATGTGGAGTATTTTGACTTTGTTGATGGTGGAAATGTAGAGATGATAGATTTATGGGGATATGCTATAGAAGTGGTGTTTAATGATAGGAGTACATTCAGATTATGGTAAAAATATGGAAAAAAATATGGAGAAAGGGAGGTATTTGGAGAGAGATGAACATGTAGCAGCAATTGTTAAGCACATCCCAAAATAGTTTCATACTTGTTGCAAGGGAAGAACCCGTTATTCCTATTCTTGAAACTATAATAAATTTGTTGATGAAAAGAATGTAAATGAATAGGGAGAAAGCAGAGAAATGGGACAGTGCAATTTGTCCAAAAATAAGAACAGTTTTGATAAAAAACATGAAGGAGGTTGGAGAGTACATTCCAATGAAATCTGATGAGTGACATTTTCAAATAATGGGGATGTATGAGCAGCACACTGTGGATGTGTGGGAAAAAACTTGCAGTTGCAGGAGATGGGACCTAACTGGCATACCCTGCAAACATGCGGGGTGTGTTATTTGGTGTAGGCATGAAGACCTCGAGCAATATGTGCATAACTATTACTTGTCTGAAACATACAAAAGGTGTTATGCAAAATTAATAATGCCTATTAATGGTGCAGAACTTTGGCCTGTATGCTAATTAGTGCCACCACTGCTACCAAAATTTGAAGGAAAAGTAGGCAGGCCACAGAGGTTGAGAAGAAGGGAACTAGATGAGCCACCAAGTGCAAATCCAATAAAGCTGAAACAAGTTAGGAAACAAATTAAATGTAGGAATTGTGGATGTTTAAATCACAATGCAAGAGGTTGTGAAAGAAATAGATTGAATGATAATCAACAAAATGTTAACCAGAATGAACTTGAAACTGAAAACATGGAAGTTGCTGAGCCTACTACACAACAAAGCAATGCAAGAGAAGCTGTGCAAGCAACTCAAGAGACTGTGAGCCTCAACAGTCAGCCTTCAATCACAGCTATATGTTCTCAACCGAGGACGAAATTGCAGGTATTGGTTTGCTTAAGATTATTCAATTATACTTATTTCATGCTACTTAATATACATATTTTGTAATTTACAAGTGAGAAAACCAACTAATATGGGAGTTAATATTGGAGGTTCTTCTAATAGTGTGTCACTAGTGAATGTAAGTTAATATTGGCTTTCATTTCTCATCTGCATCAGTTTAGCATACTAATTACTATATTTTTTTGTTTTGACCAGGTTAATCAAGCTTCAAGGGTATCAACACCAGTTGTTGTTAAAGGAGGAGTAAACTTCATCAGTGTTTCAAAGTTAAGAGCACTTATTGGGAACCAAGCCAGAGCCTCTACTTCTGCCCCCCAGGCTGCTTCAGTACCTCCAGCAGTTGTGTCTAGGCCTGCTGCATCCAAGCTAGCCTCTTCAAGACCTCTATTCAAGCCCTCTGGAAGAACCATGTCTACTAGGTCATCGAAGAGTGCTACATCTTCTAACACTATTATGAGATGATCTAAGTAGTTAGTATAAGACAGTTTGGTTGGATTGAGACAGTTGGTTTGTTTGAATTTATGAGACAGTTTGCTTGTTTTGTTTGCTTGTTATGTTTATGACAGGTTGTTTGGATTATGGTGAACGTATGAGACAATTATGAATTTATGACAATTGGTTTGCTTAAGATTATGGTGAACTTTCGTTTGAAAAACAGGGCTTACATTTCAATTAAACATGTGCAACATCATGCTTTTTACATTTCATTCCGTTCAAGGCTTTAATTGCAATTGCCTAACAACACCACTTTGCTTTGCCAACATGCTAATCAATATTGTGATACAAATTGCTAAGATAAATGTAAGGCTAAACTCCAATTTACCCCCCTGTATTTTGGCGAAATAGCTAAAAATCCCCTTGTGATTTGGAAATAGGCAAAAAGGCTCCATGTGTTTTAATAAATGAAGTACAAAACCCCCCTTCCGTTAGAAATTAACGGAAGGTGGGGTGCACGCACCTAAAGTGCGATTAGGCTAGATTTTTTGAGCGTTTTGACCTTATTTTTTGTCCTTAATTGACTAAAATAACCCTATATTGTATCTAAAATTACCATGGTCCAAATTCATTTTTTTAAGCACTTCTTTTTATTTCCTATCTCCCAAGAATTATAAATAATTTTTGTTCTTAAATAAATTTATATTAGTAACAAAATACCAAAAAAATAAAAAAATTATACTAAATATTATATTTTAAATTGAGATATCTATATAAATATAATGTTAAATATATAAATTAATTTAAATATTTTTTAATTATATTGAAAATATAAAAAATAATTAATTAAATATCTAATAATTATTATAATTATTTGAAATTACTCTTAATTAATTAAAAAATATATATATTTAATGAATATAAATAAATAATTAAAAAGAATTAAAAAGATAGGGAGAAAGAATAGGGAGAAAGCAGAGAAATGGGATAGTGCAATTTGTCCAAAAATAAGAACAGTTTTGGTAAAAAAACATGAAGGAGGTTGGAGAGTACATTCCAATGAAATCTGATGAGTGGTATTTTCAAATAATGGGGATGTATGAGCAGCACACTGTGGATGTGTGGGAAAAAACTTGCAGCTGCAGGAGATGGGACCTAACTGGCATACCCTGCAAACATGCGGTGTGTGCTATTTGGTGTAGGCATGAAGACCCCGAGCAATATGTGCATAACTATTACTTGTCTGAAACATACAAAAGGTGTTATGCAAAATTAATAATGCCTATTAATGGTGCAGAACTTTCGCCTGTATGCCAATTAGTGCCACCACTGCCACCAAAATTTGAAGAAAAACTAGGCAGGCCACAGAGGTTGAGAAGAAGGGAACTAGATGAGCCACCAAGTGCAAATTCAATAAAGCTGAAACAAGTCAGGAAACAGATTAAATGTAGGAATTGTGAATGTTTAAATCACAATGCAAGAGGTTGTGAAAGAAAGAGATTGAATGATAATGAACAAAATGTTAATCAGAATGAACTTGAAACTGAAAACAGGGAAGTTGCTGAGCTTACTACATAACAAAGCAATGCAAGAGAAGCTGTGCAAGCAACTCAAGAGACTGTGAGCCTCAACAGTCAGTCTTCAGTCACAGCTATATCTTCTCAACCGAGGAAGAAATTGCAGGTATTGGTTTGCTTAGAATTATTCAATTATACTTATTTCATGCTACTTAATATACATATTTTATAATTTACAAGTGAGAAAACCAACTAATATGGGAGTCAATATTGGAGGTTCTTCTAATAGTGTGTCATTAGTGAATGTAAGTTAATATTGGCTTTCATTTCTCATCTGCATCAGTTTAGCATACTAAGTACTATATTTTTTGTTTTGACCAGGTTAATCAAGCTTCAAGGGTATCAACACCAGTTGTTGTTAAAGGAGGAGTAAACCTCATAAGTGTTTCAAAGTTAAGAGCACTTATTGGGAACCAAGCCAGAGCCTCGACTTCTGTCCCCGAGGCTGCTTCAGTACCTCATATTGCTTCAGTACCTCCAGCAGTTGTGTCTAGGCCTGCTGCATCCAAGCCAGCCTCTTCAAGACCTCTATTCAAGCCCTCTGAAAGAACCATGTCTACTAGGTCATCGAAGAGTGCTACATCTTCTAACACTATTATGAGATGATCTAAGTAGTTAGTATAAGACAGTTTGGTTGAATTGAGACAGTTGGTTTGTTTGAATTTATGAGACAGTTTGCTTGTTTTGTTTGCTTGTTATGTTTATGACAGGTTGTTTGGATTATGGTGAACGTATGAGACAATTATGAATTTATGACAATTGGTTTGCTTAAGATTATGGTGAACTTTGGTTTGAAAAACAGGGCGTACGTTTCATTTAAATATGTGCAACATCATGCTTTTTACATTTCATTCCGTTCAAGGCTTTAATTGCAATTGCCTAACAACACCACTTTACTTTGCCAACATGCTAATCAATATTGTGATACAAATTGCCAAGATAAATGTAAGGCTAAACTCCAATTTACTCCCCCTGTATTTTCACGAAATAGCTAAAAATTCCCTTGTGATTTGGAAATAGGCAAAAAGGCCCCTTGTATTTTAATAAATGAAGTACAAAGCCCCCCTTCTGTTAGAAATTAACGGAAGGTGGGGTGCACGCGCTTGAAGTGCGATTAGGCTTGATTTTTTGCGCGTTTTGATCTTATTTTGGTCCTTAATTGACTAAAATACCCCTATATTGTATCTAAAATTACCATGGTCCAAATTTATTTTTTTAGGCATTTCTTTTTGTTTCCTATCTCCCAAAAATTATAAATAATTTTTTTTTAAAATAAATTTATATTAGTATCAAAATACCGAAAAAATAGAAAAATTATACTAAATATTATATTTTAAATTGAGATATCTATATAAATATAATGTTAAATATATAAATTAATTTAAATATTTTTTAATTATATTGAAAATATACAAAATAATTAATTAAATATCTAATAATTATTATAATTATTTGAAATTACTCTTAATTAATTAAAAAATATATATTTAATGAATATAAATAAATAATTAAAAAGAATTAAAAAAAATAGGGGCGGCGGGGCACAGAGGGGCGACGGAGACGTCGTCGCCCCCACACAGAACGGTCGACGGCGACCCTGTCGCCCATAATTGGTTTGGGCGACGGCATCAGGAAGGGCGACCGCATCGCCGTCGCCCATAGCTGGTCTGGTAGCTCAAATCCACATCTGCAAAATAGTGCTTCATTTGGAAAAAAAAACCTTTTTTTTTTTGTTCTTTTTCCATATCTTGAATTGAGTGAGTTTGATGAATCATTTGAATAACTTCTACTCATGGCTATAAATTGGATTTTGAGCAACAAATTTTCGATCAATGAAATAAAAGTGAGAATATTGATGGGTTGTAATTTTTTTGAGACATTTTGGGGCCAAAATGGCTTTATATGCTAGGGCAAGAAATTTAGGCGTCAAAATCCAACCAATTTTCCCCCAAAATCACCCTCACATGCGCATCACGTGCGGCTCCCGTTAACTCTTAACGGAGAGTTGACGGCATGACCAAAAATGTTAAAAAATGTATCTAATTGAGACTGAAAGTGTAACTCGCGAATGAAGGGGGACCAAAACTGTTTTAAGGGTATTATGGAGGGACCAAAAGTGTAATTCTCCCGATAACATGATATTATTTGTAGAATTTTTTATTTATTTATTTAATATTATTATAAGTTCGAGTCCCAAGATTATAAGTGTATGAGAATGCATGCACGTCGTTCCTTATTCTTAAGCCACATCTTTTACCCATTGTCTCAACAAATACTAATAAAATACACGCACGTATGCAAATTGTATTACTATGCATATTGTAGTGATATGTAATTTATACATACGTTATAGGTGATTTTTTAAAAATAAAAACGGGACTTACATAATTACATCAATATATCAATAAATGGAACATAATTAAACAATATATCAATTAAATCAATATACCAATATCACTAAGAAACATGAAATAATAAATTACATTGAATTCACATATAGTAAAACAAATATTCACACGTTCAGTAGGATTCGAACTATAATATTAAATTACTTTATCGAAATCTCAATCTTAACTACTATGTTTTTTTTTTTTACAGGAAATGTAAATTCTATTAAATCAAACCAGCAACACACAACAAGAATCCTGTGAATACAACAACCACAACCTGAAAACTATCACTACAAATGCACCAAATTTGTTCTCTGTTGCACTCCAGCTGCATGAAAATCCCTTATGTACGCCTTGACAAATAGTATAGTCGTAATGGGAGAGCCAAAATAACCTTCAAATATCAAACGATTTTTATGTCCCCAAAGGCCCCAAAAGAGAGTTAAAGCTAAAAGATATTGAGGAACTGTGTAGTTGGCCGCAAGATACCGTAACCAATTCTCCTCTCCACACCCACAAATAGGACATTGAATGTCCACACTCATTCACCGCCACTGCAGATTTGAAAGGAGAGGCAAAGCACCCTTGCATGGTCTCCAAGCAAAGTGTTTAACCTTGCCTGGAAGTTGAGATCCCCAAAGGAAGTTCCACCCAGAATGAGCAGACATATTAAAGGATTCAACAAACGTACCTCGTCGCCGATTATCTCCCCGAACTACCGTTAAATAAGCACTCTTGACACTGAATTTACCTTTCGAATGATAATGCCAAATAGGGTGATCAGGGGCAACAGATTGAGAAAGGGGAATGACCTGAATGCAATCAACATCTGAGGCACAAAACACTTGCTGCAACTTAGACAAATTCCAGCCTTCACGGTCTGGGAGTAGCAGATCAGCAACAAACATATCTTCATCGCCAGGCTGCATCGTCGAGATTGGACGGAAATGAAGTGGACGAGGGAGCCAAGGATCACACCAAACCTTAATCAAAGATCCATCCCCGACTTGCCACCGGCACCCTGTATCCGTTATAAACTTCGCTGAAAAGATACTTCGCCACGTAGCTGATGGGTTACAATCTAGTGAAGCTTTAGCGAAGGACGTACGTGGATAGTAACGTGCCTTAAGCACCCGGGCAAGAAGGCTATCTGGATTCGATTGAAGCCTCCAAGCTTGTTTAGCCAACAAAGCCAAATTGAACTGCCGTAAGTCCCGAAAACCAATCCCACCCTAATGCTTGCTCGTACAAAGGTGTGCCCAAGCCACCTAATATATCCATTGTTGGTTCGGCGAGCTCCACCAGAATTCTACAAAAAGCCGATTGTAATTCCCGAATTAAACACGCCGGTAGCAGAAAATACTGCATAACGTAGTGTGGGATAGCTGAAGAATAGCCTTGAGGATTATCTCCTTACCAGCACTTGACAACGTCTTCTTCGAAAACCCCATAAGCCGGCTCCATAAACGACCCCTTAGACCTTCAAAAACTGTAGCTTTGGCTCTCCCAACAACTGACGGTAAGCCTAGATATTTGTCCAGTTTATCCACTACAGACACATTAAGAATGCTATCCAAATGATTTTTCCGAACGTCATCCAAATTCGGGCTAAATAACACCTCGGACTTAACAAAATTTACCTGTTTTCCAGAGGCTCTTTTATAAACATTCAGAATGCCCCCAATACATAATACCGCTTCATCTGTAGCTGGAACAAATATCAAAAAATCATTAGCAAAAAACAGATGAGAAATTTTTGGAGCCCGTCTCGCCATAGCTATACCTTTTAATACACCCCGCAATTCAGCATCTTGAAGTAGTAAACTGAGCACCTTTGAACAAAGGATGGAGAAGGAGGGAGACAACGGGTCTCCCTGCCTAATTCCACGCGTAGGCTGCAGAAGACCAAAGGATTCACCATTCAGCACGAAAGAAAAGCTCAACGAGGTAACACACATAATAATGAGTTCAACAAATCAGTCAGCAAAACCAAGCTTACGCATCACCAACTAAACAAATGGCCATTCAATTCGGTCATATGCTTTACTCATATCGAGTTTTAAAGCAAAATATCCTTTCCGACCCTTACAACAGTTTTTCAAGAAATGATTACATTCAAAACCGATAAGTACATTATCATAGATAAGCCGGCCACTAGCAAACGCCGACTGAGATGGGGATATGACAGAATCCAAACAAGACCTTAATCTATTACCAACACCTTAGAGACAACTTTATAAGCAACATTGCAAAGACTAATAGGCCGAAAGTGTGCGACAACTTCCGGGGATTTTAGTTTAGGAATTAAAACAATGTTGGTGTGATTCAAAGTAGGGGGCATACTACAATAATTCAAAATCTGCAGCTCACTTGTAGTAAGATCAGTACCTACTATGTTCCATTAGTGTTGGAACAACGGCGAAAAATCATCCGGTCCCGGAGAAGTAAGCGGTTCCATGGACTTGAAGGCCGAGTATACTTCATACGCTTCAAAAGGTGCCGTCAATAACTGATTCTGTTTAGCGGAAATACGGGGTTAAACGCCTCACAGCGCAGAGAATAAGTCCATAGGTGTTGGATTTGTCGAGGTAAAGTATATGGAAATATTCTAAAATTAAACGTTGAATACCTGTTTTTCACTAACCCAAGTTGCTGAAACATCCTATAGACGCCGTATGCGATTAGATTTGGCTCAAGAAGATGCTTTTGCATGGAAGAACCGAGTGTTCTGATTCCCAACCGCTAACAAATGTTGCTTAGCTCTTTGTCGCCATTTGGTCGCCTCCACAGATAAAAGATCATCCAGTTCAGAGTGACAGTTCGAGAGCTCATTAGACACGTCGGCATCCCACTGACGAATTTATAAATCCACAACCCGTTGCTCTAACCATTTAATATGCTTCTACGTACTCCGAAATCGAGATCGACTCCAAACAGAAAGCAATTCTAAATAGTAGGACAATTTAAACCATAGAACAACCAGTAGCCCCACCACACTAGTCACGCCACGCATCAGGAATAACATCTAAACACTCTGGTGCCCGAACCCAAGAAGCCTCGAATTTAAAGCCTGGACATTGTGACTGCACACTAGCATCATACTGAAGCTCTAATTGAATGAGGACAATGCTATGATCAGAATAAGTCGTAGGAACGTGAACCACATTATAAGAGGGGAACATATTCCCCCAAGCATAATTACTAACCGCCCGATCCAAACGACATCGAACAGTATGAGGAAATTGTCGTCGATTACACCACGTGAATTCAGGACCTTGGAAGGCCAAATTTGCTAACTGAGCATCCCAGAGCACCGCACGCAAGTCACGCATCTGCCATTCTGGGGTAGAGCAGTGACTCTCCTTATCATGTGGGAATAAGATGGCACTAAAATCGCCACAGTACAGCCAGGGCAAGGAAACCAAAACTCAACAAGGAACGCAGGGTAGCCCATGAGTGGTGACGAAAACTGGAATTCGGTTCACCATAGAACCCGGTAAATCTCCAACGCTGAGCCTTACAGTTCACCGCGACATCAATATGGTACTTAGAGTAGCTCAACAGAGTTATGTCAGTGCCCTTCTACCAAAACAGCATAAGCCCACCACTACGACCAATCGCATCAACAACAATACCATGCAAATTGAGTGTTTGGTTCAAATGATCAAGTTTTCCACGTCGGCACTTCGTCTTAGAAAGAAAAACCAACATGGGACTATACTCGTGAATACGATCGTGTAAATGCCGAATTTTCCCGGACCCCCCTAAGCCCGTGACAATTCCACGCGAGACAACTCATGGCGATCGCCGGGGGCGGTCAACACCCTTCGCCGCTGAATCAAGACTAATCCCAAGTTGAGAATCCCCAATTGACATTTATGAGGGCGAGCTCTTAGCCCCAAATGAAAGGACGATGGAAGCCGACGTTTATAACCAGTTCGATGTGGTTGGACCAAGCACTGAACCCTCCCTTTTTGACCACGCCCGTGGACGCGAGGCTGTGGCCCTCCACCCCTAGAAGGAAATACACCACCGCCCGCCATTTCAAGTGCAAAATTGGCCGACAAAGGAACATCGACCAGAGACTAAGCTAAATCCACCGCAACTCCAACAACTGACAGAGAAGCACCTGTTGGACAAGGAGACGATGGACCCTTCGACAACTCACTAGGACTTAGTTCCCGCCCGCTGATGCGACCATCTTGTCGGATCGAAAAGTCCTCCGAAATTGTACTTACCACCTGAACCTCAATTGACTCACTATGAGCAACTGTAAGAGGAAAAACAGGAGATGGGCTAGCATTAGGCCTGGGCTGCAGCTGATCCAGAACCAAGGAGGAGCCCAACAAAGCTCTTGAAGGAGATGGGCACCCAAGAGGACTAGTAAGAGGCCCAGACGCATGAGGCCTATTAATCGGAGAAGCCAGCCCACCAAATTCAGAGTCTTGATCCAATAACCGCCGCCAGCAAACAGAAGCCATTTTTCGACAAGCCTAACCCAACTACTCTGCACGACAAGGTAACTGTTCCTGATCAGACTACATAACTGCTATGTTATCACCAACCACCTCATCGGACCACCGTATGCCATCCGCATCACGCCGGAAATTCTCAAAATTATGGACACCACGACTAGGCGCCCCTCCTGCCCAGACGGCGATGGAGGACGCAAAACATAAGTTGGGTGAACTGTGTCCGAGACTGAGCCCAATCGCCGCATAGGCCCCGACGCCCGCAACCAAGCACCATACGAGGTTTGAAGGCCAGGATCGATAAAGCCATCCTGAAAGCGGAGCGAACAATACTGACTAATATGTCCCAATGTGCCATAGATGTAGCAAAAATTAGGGAGTCTTTCATAGAAAAACCGTACCACCACCTCGGCACCATGTTTCGACCGAAGTCTGAGAGCGTGTTTCAGTGGCATTGTGATATTAATATTAAGCCAAATCCGAACTGATTCAAATCATGAAATATGACGACCAATGTCATCCACATCCAGCCAGGCCCCCACGCATTCTCCAATATAACGCAAAACTGCCACCGTCCTCTGGCCGTAAGGAAGGTCATAAAGATAAACGAAAAAAGGACACCAATCAAGGTTTACTGTAAGAGGGTCCGTTGTCGGAGAGAGCAGGTGGAGAACCACTAAATTCCAATTGAAACTCCATGCCGCAAGTCAAGCACACGTCGCAGATCTTCAATATGATTGAACACTAAACAAAATCTGGAATCAGAAACCTTGCAAACAGAAATCCCACGAGTCATCTGCATAAGGGTCACAAAGGAATCTTTCAACGCGTCAAACAAGATCACGCGATAAGTTAACAGACGACCAACTAATGTATATCGAAAACCTCCTGAACCCTTGTCCCAATCCTTTTGGGGAATTACCACACCAGAGGCTTCCTCCTCTGTCAGAGAAAGGACCGAATCAAAACATAAAATATCCTCCGCCATACAATACGAACAAGATCATTCAAGATCCGGAGAAGCAATCCAGCCACACCAAGACAATCAAGCAAGAACAATCAGTACCCTAAGAGAGTATGATGCCAACCATTCTCATGAAGAGAAAAACTCCTGTCAACGTCCTGTTGTCAAAACTTTTAGGGGGCATACAATATTTCTTTGTTTGGCCGTGTGTGTGTGTCTTAACTACTAAGTTAAGAAGTATACATTAGCGACTTATGATCGATGGTGGTGGTGGTGATGGTATATATGTATGCATACGTGTACCACTTGGTTTTTTGCACATATGGTGTGAGTTATTGGGTGAGGTGTGTGCCCGCAATTATTGCCACGTTGAGTCACATCTTGTGCAAAGTCATCAACATTGAAATGACTTAACCATTTTTCATTTTATTTGAGACGATGATGATGATCATGTTATCAATCTTTTTTTAAAAATTTATGTGTGATGTGTCGATTATTTAAGATTGTAAACTATGTACATTTTCTTCTCTCTTATTGTTCTTCTCTTCGACTCCTCCCTCCAATCATTTTGAAACCGGACTAGACTAACCAGGAGAATGAAGATGATTGGAAGACGAGGAGGAGGGAAGAAAATGTACGCACGCAATAACCCTAGATTTAAAAAACATAAATTTGAGTTTTCTTTTTAAAAACTTCGGGTACTCGATCGGGTAGGGGAATACTACCCAAAGTCCGATCGGGTTTAGGTATTTTTTCGGGTATTAAAAAAATGAAAGAGAAGAAGAGGGAGAACGACCGGTGAGTGGAGTTGTTGGCTTTCGCCCTGACCGGCTAATACAGTGAAATCACTATAGAAATTGGATGTAATATTTTTGAATTCGGGCGGAACCAGCCAATTCGACTGGGAATCGAAACTGAGATCGATCCAGATATGTATAAGAACTGTGATGGTCAACCCGGCATGAACCTATTCGGGTAAATATAAGAATCGGGATGGTCAATTCTTATACACATACTCGAACCGGCCTTAGGTACGGTTCCTAATTGAGTCGGCCGGTTCAGTCTGAGTTTAAGAACATTGGGTCTGGTTTCCCTACTAGTTTTAAGATTTTAGTTTTTATAGAAAGAGTTATAGGCCCTTTCAACTCAACTAGAAGTTCCGATCGAGAATCCAGCCGATCCCAAGATCATCGAGTCGGTTCGATAGAACATCAATTTGAGTAATTTGAAAGTAAAGGAATTATCCATCACCACAAGGGCGAAAGAGATGTGCCCACGATGGGCATCGGTAGGGTGATGCTACTGTCAATCGGGAGACTTATGAGGAGAAATCTATACAACTTGGGATTGATCAAATCTTATTCTTGAATCGAAGGAAAGGAGAGTGCATACAAAGGATGTTAAAAGTTTGAATTCAACACACATGGGCATATCAGCCAAACAGGTCCTCCTTACAATTGGGCTTTTTTAATCTTGTGCAGCTAAAACTTGGTTTGCGCTTTATTTTGCAAGGCCCAATTTTTTGTGTGGGGATTTTTAAGTTCGTATAGGCTTTTTTCACTTGTACGAAACATTATGTAAATTTTTGATTTAATTTAGACGGGAAGGGGAGCCCGACAAGCCCCATTTATCCCAAAAAAAAAAAAAAAACTTGGGCTTTTTGAGCTTGGTGCTTAGCTAGGTGGATATATATTTCATTGGTATGGATTTCGGTGTTCCTTTGGATTATAATGTAGTAGGTCTGGGTAGTGTTTTTCAAGTTATATTTGTTCTTATTGGTTGGTTAACACTGGCGACTTAGGGCCTGCTTTGGTTGTTTATGCCTGGAACTCCAATTATTGAAAGAAGACTCTTCAGAAGAGGCTTGAAACACAGTACTTGCCCTGCAATCTTCAACAAGAATTAAAATGATTCTTCAAAAAAAAAATAAAAAAAGGCCTGCTTTGGTTGTTTTTGCCTGGAACTCCAATTATTGAAAGAAGACTTTTGAGAAGAGGCTCTAAACACAGTCCTTGCCCTCTTTCCGCAACTACTCACATGTCAGCCTCAACATTATCGCAATCATTTGGAAAAGATAACTTCAACACTTCCAAATTATCATAGGGATCAAATTCAAGAATAAAACAATCTTCCTGCTCCTCAAATTTCTTGATGTCATCCCTATTTTTCAAACAGAAAATGGGCCTCAAATGAGTGCCTTTTTTATCAGGTGAAGGGCAAGAATCACCTATTTCAATCACTTCTCTGCTCTTTTCAGCCATTATAAATCTTCTAAACATGGTTTTTTTTTTTAACAGTGGAATGACTACCCGTATTGGTTTTAGGAGGGATTATTTATTGACAAAACCATAGAAGACGAGGGGGTTCTTAGTTTCTTTTAATTTTTGTTCTGAACTAGTGTCAAATAATAGCTCAGCTGCAGTAATGACTACTGGTAATGGGAATACTGTAAGTTTTTGTGGCTCCAGGGAGGCTGATGAGGATGATGAGTTGAACAGAGTTTTTGGTTTTTCCCCCTTTCAGGTAATGGCGTACCTAAAAGTGTTGTTTTTAATCTTGTTCCTTTGCGTTGAAAATGTTTGTAAATGACCCATCAAAAGATAAATTTGATAGCAACACAAATCTTTTACTATGGTGGGAAGTTTGAAAAAACACACAATATTCGAAAATATTTTTTTTACCTTAAACAGTAAAGAAGTTGAAAAGCTTTTACTGAGCAGCCGTTCTTTTTTACCAACTTCTTTCGTCCATCCCCCGTCAACTCTATTGTCCTCATTCTGGGGTGAAATTTCTGAAGTTTTTGGCTTTTTCCCCTTTCATGTGATGGCGTACCTAATAGTGTTGTTCTTGATCCTGTTCCTCTAATGTTGGAGATGTTTGTAAATGACCCCTCAAAAGGTAAATCTAAAAGCAACACAATCTCTTACTCGGGTGGAAACTTTGAAAAAAAACACATAATATTCAAAAATATATTTTTTACCTTAAACAGTAAAAAAGTTGAAAAGTTTTTACTGAGCAACCTTTCTTATTACCAACTTCTTTTGTCCATCCACCATCAACTTAATTGTCCTCGTTCTGCAATCTTTAGGGGGTATTATTAACATTTCACCAATTTGATCCCTACGATGATTTGAATGTGTTGAAGTTATCTTTTCCAAATGATTTCGATAATGTTGAGGCTGATGTGCAGGTAGTATCTCGGTGGTTTTTTTATGCTCTATCCTGCTAAAATGAGCTTTGTATGCAACCACCTTCTAATTTCCAACTCCTTACTCTTCTTCAAGAGGGTCAGTTTTACATTGTTTTAGCCAACTAAACAAGAAAGTTTGAATTTAAATAAAAACATAAAATAATTCTTCAACAAACATTTGAGACTCTTCAATAAAAATTGAAATGATTCTTCAACATAATAATAATAATAATAATAATAATAATAATAATAATAATAATTCTGGGCCTGCATTGATTTTTACTTGAATTATTGGCATGTAAAAGTATTGGGAAATGGTTTTCTTGGACAACTTGTTCGTACTTGCACTATCATTAAGTGTGCCACTCTTACTATATTATCGGAGAACATGTTGACTGTGTGTGTTTTTGTTGATAGGATGAAACCATCAACAAAGTTTGAATTGTTGGGTCGAAACCATCAACATAAAACAATGATAGAATGGAATATTTTTTTCCCACATTCGCCTACCCAACACACACCCAATATTTGAACTGATCACTCGTAAAAAAAACTTGTACTCAAATCATTGGATTGTCCTGATAAATTGAATCTTGGGTTATTGTTACAATATATGGTGGATGATTGATAGTTGAAAATACATGACAGCTAATGGGAAATATTGTAATTTTCAAATCGAAATTAACAATTTATGTAGTAATTAAAATAAAGGGTATGTCATAGCCACTTTTTTTTAGGTTTAGCATAATTGTAAATATCTCATTATCTTTGAAAATTTTAAATATCTCGAATTTTAATGTTCATCTAACAACGAGTTCGTTATACGTTAGGTTTTCATCCAATTTTACGTTGAATCACCCAAAATGCTCTTTGGGTTATAAAATATAATTTTATATATCTTTGAGGATTTTCTAAAATATTTTATTGGATTAATTTGCTCTATGGATTATTTATTTTACCAATTCTTAATTTTTTTTATATTTTTTCAAATGTTCTTATTGAAAAAAAAAACAAATCATCAATGATAAAATAGTAATTTCCACCTCACCGTCTAAAGATTATATAATTATTTTTTATTTGAGGAGAGTAATTGTGGTCTTCCGAACAACAAAATAATTTTCATAATTGCTCCAAATTTATAGAGAGTTAGCTGTAATTCACTCTAATATAAAACGAAGAAAGTTGCAATTGTTTTTTTTTTTTAACACACGAAAGCGACGAAACTATTCTCATTCACACGTACACTCAAGACTCGAACTCAAGAACTAAAGCCCCAAATATTCTACTTTCTACTTTGTAATTATATTTATCTTATAATTAATTAAATTTAACCAAACTCGATTTGAGTTTGAACTTTTACTGGATTGTATCATCCAAATTCTGCACACTTACAAATATGAATTTCGTCGATAACTCGGACACGTGAAAAGTTAAAAATCTTTGCCACAAAGATTGAAAAAAAGAAAGTCTTTGGCCCAAAGACTAAGTCAGTGTTTGGTCTTAACCGATCTGAAGAAATGAATTTGAATTTTTAAGATTTTGATAAAAGGATATCGAAAATACAATGAGAGTATCATTTTTCAAGAAGATATAAAATAATTTAAAAATAAATAAAAAATATTAAAGAACTTTAGAAAGCTTCGCCAAGCCCTCTATAAATAGAGTAAGAAGTTATGTGCTCTTGATACACCACATAAGAGATAAATCCACATTGAATGAAGAAGTTTGAGAAATTTTTATATCTCTCAAACTTGAGCAAGTGATTCCACAAAATTGTGAGAAAAATTTCTATTCTAATCCATCCTACCTGGATGAGAATTTCTGTTTGAGAACTTATATATATATTTTTTTTTTTGTTAGAGAGAGTAGAATTTCTTTAATATAGTAGAAAATTTTCTTTTGTAAAGTTAGTGTCTTCCATACAATCCCCTAGTTATATTTTTGTGCTCAACTTTAATTACACAAAGAGCAAAAAGGTTTTGCATTTTTTCGCTACTCTCATTTCTATGTTTTCCCTACATCACCATGCCCTCGTTTGATTCGTGTGATTAGGCATGATAAAATTATTTATCATGCCTAATTACACGTACGGTTAAATTATTAGAGCCTAATATTAATAATGAGTCTGATTTTATTTATCAAAATTTATGGGATAATAAATCCCACCTATGAGTGGATACACAATCCGACAAATTATTGTAAACCAATATTAAATTTTTTTTCCTCATTTACCCTTCCTCTCTCTTTCTCTCCACTTCCCCCTTTCTTCACCTTTACTCTCTCTCTCTCTCTCTCTCTCTCTCTCTCTCTCTTTCCACTTCCCCCCTTTTTCACCTTTTTTTTCTTTCCATCTATTTCTTCTCCCTAAGAACAACAATCAGACTTTTAAATTTTTTAACTTTGCATTTTTTATTACTTGAGAATTACATACATAATTAAAAAAATGTATTTCAAATTATAATAATAAATAATAGAATATCATAAAGAATATTACGTCTTTCTTTTTTGGACTTTTGAAAAATATTTGAGTTTTAATTAATTACGAAACAGAATATGTATTTTGAACTTCTACTTCATATAAATATATATATATATATATAAGAAAATATTCCGCAAATTCATTTTATTTTAAGCAATTGTATTTCAATAAACAATTTAGAAATTTTTTTTTTTAATCATTCACAAACTACAATATAAAAATATATATAACTTAAAAGAGGATACCCTTAATGTTTTTTTTATATTTAATCAAATTTTATAATCCCTTCTACCAAACACCATATTATATTATCACATGAGATATCGTACATACAATACCTCAAACTAAACAACATATAATGTAAGATGGGATTAATTATCTTTTAATTTCACATCCCACTCAGTCCCATTACGTCTTATGCTATCATACGAACCAAACAAACCACATATATATATATATATATATATATATATTAGAAAGGGATGACGAGTTTAATTTATTCGAATGGACGCCATTTATGAAGTGTATTTTTAATTACTTGAAATTTATTAATTTGGTGATAATTATATTTCTTGTTGCTGACACTAGAAAAAAATATTACTACTGTCTACTATTTTATTGGCTATGAACTAAAATCATGGTAAATAATTATTATTAATCACGACTAAATAAAAATCGGTACAAATACTTAACATATCCACTATGAAAATGATTTTGGCCATGACTATGAGTCATGGCAAATGCATTAGCCACATTCGTAAAAATCACGGCCAACAATCATTGCATGGTCGTGGTTATTGACTTTTTACTATGGCTATTTAGTTTGTTTGAGAAAACTATGACTATTCAGTTTTAATCATGGCAATTAACCATGGTTAAATGTAATATTTCTTATAGTGTGAAATTATCATAATATATGTTCCACCAATTGTCTATATTAACAATTTAATACACAATTATATTGTCATAATTAATCATTAATGACAACTTTTACACAATTAATATATGTTGTTATTAAAATTGTAAATAGTATTTGATATAACAATAAAACTTCTTGTCACATAATATATATTATCACTTATTAATAATATATTTAATTTTTTATGTTAATTTTCGTTTTGCAGAGGCAAGCAAATATATTAGGGTTAATTACAATTACCTCTCATGAATTTTGACATAATCATAAATACATTCTCATTATTTTAAAAATTACAAATACCCCCTAAGGTTTGTAAACGTCGAACAAATAACCCATTTTCATCTATTTTTATAGGTGAACTGACCAAAATGTCCTTTTGCAAATTGAATTATTTTTTTAAATTTTCTAAATTTTTTTGGACAACAATGCGCAGAGGGAGGTTTTTTATGTTTTTTACACAGAGGAGCAATAAGATAATTTGTCTCGGCTGATTTTTCTATAGTTTTTTAAAAAAAATTAAGGGCAAAATGAATCATTTTAGGCCCTTGGTTAAAAATTACAAACCTCGAGGAATATTTATAATTTTTGAAATAACGAGAAAGTATTCATAATTATGTCAAACTTGAAAAGAGATTATTGTAATTCACGCAATATATTAATAGTGATACACACATACTATTTATTAAGTGACGGGATTGGAGAAATTATCTTTAGCTGGCAAAATATGCATCGACTAAAAAACTGTGAAATATACTTGATCTTACACAAAAATCACGATCTCTTTACATTTTCCTATTAACGATATTATATATTCATGCATGTCTTATAAAAATGTTATTTAATAAGTATATATATGTCGCAGTTCTGATTAAATATTTATTTATTTTTCTTCTCTTTAATTAATTAATAGTAGTTGGTACTTTACTGTAATAGTAATTTTAGTTAATTATACATATTTAACATTGGTAATTGATATATATTTACTGTGAATGTTGAAATACTTAACTTTGTAATTGATGTTGATTGAATTCATTATGTAATTGTAATCGATTCACTAAAAAAAAATTAATTACATTGACATCTTTTTAAGTTAGATCTAATTATACAAACAGTTGACATCCGTTGGAAAATTACAAGCACACCCTATGAGAGAGCACCAATGTACACTAGAAGAAAAATTACTATTGACTACACTTTTATTGGTTACAGCTAGTCATGGTTAAATATTAAATTTATTCTAGTGGTAATATACCTCAGACTAGGGGTGCAAACGAGCCGAGCTCGGCCAAAAATCTGAGCTCGAGCTCGAGCTCAGGCTTGAGCTCGGCGAGCCTGCATCATACAGGCTCGAGCTCGAGCTCGTAGATCACGAGCCGAGCTCACAAGCTCAAGAGCCGAGCTCGAGTTTGGTTATTTTTTTTTCCTAAAATAACATAAAAATAAAAAAGATACGGACTATTCTACAATCTGGAATACGCTATTCAAAAATTTAAATAAGAATCAAGAAGAAAACATTCACATGAAGCAAAAAAAACAAAGCAATACGATGAAACGAATTAAGTTCAATTTTCGAACTAACACCCACAAATTAAGTTTACCAAAATGTCAACAACCCCATCAGTCCAATCGTTAAACTTTTTAACAAGATACAAGCAACCTATCAAACAATCCAAAAAACTAAAAATTTGCAATCAATACATAAACATTCAGCAAGACACGGGTTGCTCTCCATGTTTATAAATGACAACTCAAATATGAGGAGATCTTAAAGTAACTGCAAAATTTGAAAAAAAATACAACAATAAAATTCGTAGTGAATATTGAAATACAACAATAAAATTCGTACGGGATGTATTCAATATTTATTTAGAAAAAATATCAAATCGTATTAAGTTTTTGATTAATCTTGTTTTTAAATAATATAAACTAAAATACCATATCTTAATATCATCTAAGAGTAAAATATAAGATATTGACTAATAATTCTAATATATGATAAATCTTGAAATAAATGCATTTTGTTGTAGTAGATATTGAAATTATAACGATATAATTCATATGCATTATATTAAATATTTATTTACACAATATTTACCAAATCATACCAAATTGTTGATTAAACTTAGTTTTAGATAATATAAACTAAAATATCATATTTTAATATCATCTAAGACTGAAATATGAGTTATTGACTAATAATTCTAATATATGATGAATTTTAAAATAAATACATTTTATGGAGTGGATTTTAAATTATAACAATAAAATTCAAATGCATTATATTAAATATTCATTTACAAAAAGAATATCAAAACTTACTAAAATGTTGCTTAAGCTTGTTTTTAGACAATATAAATAAAAATACCATATTTTTTTATTATATAAAATTAAAATAAAAGATATATTGTCTAATAATTCTAATATATAGTGAATTTTTAGTATAAAACTTAATATAATATTGAAATGTACTTAAATATATAAAAATATGTATAAATAAAAAATTAAAAAAAAATTAAAAAAAAAAAAAGGTGTGAGCTCGCGAGCCGGCTCGCGAGCTCATGAACATAAATGGTTGAGCTCGAGCTCGAGCTTGAGTCGAGCTCGGCTCGCGAGCCGGCTCGACTCAACTTGCACCCCTACCTCAGACAACACCCGTAAAAATTTTGTCCCTAAATAGAAGGTGTACTTGTAAACACAACTATAACATCAGGTGGTGTACTTATATTTAAAAAAGAATTATATAATCAGACTTATTCTTAAGAAGTACTCTTAAATATAATATGGAATAATTACACCGCCCTCCCTTGAGGTTTGGTGTAATTACACATAAACCCTATATGGTTGAAAAATTACATCTAGTTAGTATTCAAGAGATTTGCCTCCGTTTAACAAATAAGTCCCTCCGTTAGACAAAATTCACCGAATTTGCTGATATTTTTCTCGATCGACTTAAAACTGACTTATTGCATGCCAAATAAATATTTTTATGACCATACTATCTTTATACATCGTCACCACATTAATGCATTTTGAGGAGGTATGCCTTCCACCATTATAAGGATAGTTTAGCCAGCAAATATTTGTTCAATTAACGGAGGAACCTATTTATTAGATAAAAACAAACATTAAATAATTTTTTTAAATCAAAGAAAGTATACATATAACTACACCAAAACTAAAAAAAAATGATGTAATTACCCTACATAATAAAAATTTAAATCATACACACACATCGAGTACGCTTGCAAGACTAGTAGTACATTGATAAGTAGGAAGGAAGAGTAGTTTAATTGGGGCATTTCGTCCCTTGCAAGACCGGGCTTGCACAGTTGGTCAGGGGGCCATCGTTTATCTTCAATTCTGGTGGTGACTTTTCAACAACTCCTCCTCTCTCAAGTATGACCCGTTTACTACGACAGC
The DNA here is from genome assembly GCA_034509735.1 of Sesamum alatum. Taxonomy (NCBI): domain Eukaryota; kingdom Viridiplantae; phylum Streptophyta; class Magnoliopsida; order Lamiales; family Pedaliaceae; genus Sesamum; species Sesamum alatum. Next base: position 7,188,743 of record JACGWO010000005.1, read on the forward strand.
TGACTCATATTATTGTCGACCCGGGTCAACCAGTCAAGTCTACTCTTAACTGGTAAAACACGACGACGTATCTGGTTTTCTTTTTTTTTTTTCCTCGTTTTATTTTTCCTGATAAACTAATTATATTGGCAATTTTAGCATACTCCATGTACATGTATAATTTAATTTTTTATTATATTTATTTAATAAAAATAAAATAGAATAATTGGACGCAAATACCAACACGATGTATATATTTCAATGAATTACAAGAATTTATTTGTTAATCTAGATATTTAATTTAGGTTTTCTTTATATTATTTTTATTTTTTATTCAAATTTTTGGTTGGAAAAAGTCACATATTTAACACGTGACAATCCATTTTTCCTAGCGAAATTGTCATTTTCAGTAAAAATTGGACCAAATGTGCTTTTTTTTTTTTTTTTTTTTTTAAAGTTATCGTCCTTAATCACATAATTGAAATTGAAATAGACCAAAAGTGCCACCGCACTATATATAGTTAGAGGATGAAAAATATATTTTTTCGTTTAAAAGTTTATTATATTTGATTAATTCGAATGAAAATAAAGAAAGATGACATGAATAACTCTTCAAAGCTAATAAAATGAATTAACTTTAAATACGTGTAAATAAAATATTATTAATAAGATTAATCTATAACAAATCATGGGTATTTTTGAAAAAAATAACAAAGCTAAAGGTATTTCAAATAATTTACTTTTCGCCGATCATTATAATTACCTTAAAGTGGATTGAATTTTTTGTTTCAAATATCATTATTTTTATTTTATTTAATATATACACATCACATATATAATATTTATTCTAAATAAAATAAATTTCATAATTTACATTTTAATTCATTTATTCCCTTTAAGAGAATTAATCTTAATAGTAATTTCAATATTTGTTAATAATCTCACACTTATAATTCTTTTTTCCTCTCATTCCACTGCTACACATTTAGCTCACCCCACTCTACGTCTCTCTTTTTTTATAGACTTATTGTTTTCTAATCCCCTCACAGCACAATGTTTCTTTTCATAATTTTTTTTCTCTTCATTTTACACTATAATTTTTTTATATGCTTACGAAATTGCATACGACAATAACTAGTATATATATTAATTAAAATAAAATATATAACAATATTAGCAATATAAAATCTAATCCCATTTTAAAAAGTCTCCCCTTTATATAGATTACTTGTGGCCTTCATTAATGACTTTTAACTAGTGGGCTTCAACTATTCCTACTCTCACACCTCAACTCCCCTTTCTCTTCTTCCTTCATCCCTCTCACAAGCTTAATTTCTCAATCTTTTTTTAATTATAATTTTCAGTGGTGATGTTCCTGTGCGGCTCGCGCAAGGGAGTGCTGAAATCGTCGAGGAGCAGAGGGGAAAAGAGAACCGTCAGATTGGGAGGTAAGAAGAAGCCGGTGATGGAGAAGATGAAGAGCAGCTTGAGCAGTAAGGCGCTTTTGATGGCTAAGATTATTTCTTGGAGGAAAGTGGACGACGTGGGCGAAGCAGAGGATTATTGCTACAGGGAAGAGGAGGAAGAAGGAGAAGACGGCGCCGTTTGGAAGAAGACGATCATCAAAGGAGAGAAGTGCCGGCCGCTTGATTTCTCCGGCAGGATTTTGTATGATAGTGATGGAAATCTTCTGCCGGATTAGTTCAGGTAAAATATGAATTCAAGGGATTAATTTGTGAGACTTTTTGAATAAAAATAAATATTTTTGGGACGGGAATTAATTACATGACAAGCGTAATAATAAATTTACCATGTGATTGACGTACAGTTTTAGAAAAACGACACTTGTGTGTGATTGGCGTATAGTTATAAAAAAGCTACGCTTGCGTGTGATTGATCGATCCAATTTGAATAAATATGGTTTGTATACGAATTTTTTGTTCAGTTAAATCAAATCAAACATGGTTTGGATACAAATTTTTCGTTTCAGTTAAATCAAATCAAACATGATTTGAATACGAATTTTTCGTTCAGTTAAATTAAATCAAACATCGTTTGGATACGGATTTTTCGTTCAGTTAAATCTTTTGTTTTTGGTGTGTAACATACGACTATTTATCGGACATTTTTTTCTTATACTTTGTATATTTAATGGTTTATGTTTTACGAATTTGGTTGCATGTAAATATAGTAATCGGATTTGAGAAATGAAACTCATAAAACGAATAGAAAAATATACCTGACAGTTTATGTTTTTATTTTCACTTTTTGAAACAGTAATAAAAGAAAAAATATTTTTATTTATATGTATTCTAATTAAAAATATATTCAGTTAACATCATAATTCAATATAAAATATAATTCAATTAATTAATCTAAATATATTTTAATTTCACTTGAAAATCTGTATAAAATTAAAAACTCATATTTTTTACTAAAAATACATATTTGTTGTACTATCATTATATTAAATAATTCATAATGATGTATATCTGACACAACCACCACTTCTTTTATCATACTTGTCCGTAACAATTACTAAAATACGGGGTGTGCATGTAGGGTAAATCTCATTTTGGTACCATATATTAGTTCTACTTCAATTTCGAGCCTATTCATTACAAAAATCTCAAATTCAAAATAATATTTTTCGATTTATTTTAATTTTGATCCCAACATAAAAAATAGACGAAAATCATTAGCTGTCGTTAAAAGGAGGCATGTGCCTCTCACATGATGCGTATTAGGGGGAAAATAAACACATGAAATGACAAAAAAAGGGAGGAAATAAAAAATTTGGGTTCATCCACCATTTTCTTTCTTCCAAATACACTCAAATTCCGTTTTCATTTTTTAAAATATTGAGTCAACGAGTGATTCGACTTCTATAATTAGAACTCTCATGTATTATTGTGGTAAGAAAACATCTTTAAGAACCTCATGGACGAGTCCCAATCCAGGAAGAAGATTTTATGATTGTGATGATATTGCTAGAGGGTGTGGTTTTTTTGTGAGGAAAGACCCACCAATGTGCACAAAGGCGAAAAAAATCATACTTGGACTTTTTCGCAAGTTGAACAAAATGGAAGGAAAGAGGTCCGAAATGAGGAAGAAGGTGGATTATCTTGCACTAAATGGAAGAAGAGGTGGTTGAAATAAAGAAGAAAGAGGTGGATGAACCCTAATTTTTTATTTCCCCCCTTTCCTGTCATTCCATGTATTTATTTTTCCCAAAATACGCGTTGTATGAGAGGTACATGCCTCCTTTTAACGGCAGTTAATTAACGATTTCTATCAATTTCTTTTGTTAGGACCAAAATTGAGACAAATCGAAAGATATTATCTTGAAATTCACATTTTTTTAATGAATGAGACCAAAATTAAACTAGACTTACTTTTTGAAACAAAAAATGAGATTTACCCTGTGCATATATGTATATATTTATACGTACGACCGTACATACATGTGCATCACCTTAGGCCAACCATTGAATTGAAACAAGAATACTTATGTGTCTCAATACATAGTCCGACGGTTGTGACGCCTCACAAGGAAAATTGACGGATCGAATCGACTTACATACAAATTTGGTTGTGATAGTAGATTCGTAATTTGATTATAAAAAGTGATTTGGTCTATTTCATATTAATTCGTGGAAAAGTTGTGATATATATATATATATATATATATTTTTTTTTTTTGACATGGTCTAAACCCAACGTCCCACAAGGGTAGCGGACCCTTGGGATATGCTTGTTACGTTTTTTTGAATTGAAAGCGATGGATTTTATTAATCGACAGTAAAGTGATTACGTTTAGTCCTGTCGCCTATCAATATCGAATAGAGACAATTACAAACAATCATATAAATAATATCACATAAACTAATACCTAGCTATTATAATAACAAATCATAACTACGTACTATACAGTAGAAATAACATCAACCCACAACTTCTAGAATCATGGGGCCTTACCCTCACCAACTAAACTAAGCCTTCTCAAGCCTCGACGGATATGCTTGTTACGTTGACCGTCCCTTTTTTGCGTTTAAGTTTATGAAAACCCATACACTATCTAATAGAATATATACAGATATATATATATATATATATTAAAAATTATTCTATATGTATCACTAATAAATGTTTTAAAATTAAAATTATTTTCATCTTTTGTGATAGCACTGAATACATTGTTATTCTAAAACCAGCATGTTATGTTTGATACTCGTCGAACATGACAACATCTTACCGTGCTATACAATACATGTCATTACTCATTAAAATTCTCATCAAGTAATAAAAAGAATTTCGAGAAAATATCAACTATGTATAAAGGTCCAACCAATATTTGGACCATGCATGCTGGAATACATGGTATCTACATAAAAGGGTAAATTACAATAAGCTTTCTTAAGATTTTGTATAATTATAAAAAACAAATCGTTATTTGAGAAATTACTAATACCCCTTTAATTTTGACAGCCATTCAACAACTAGCCCAATCTATTAGTCTCCATTAGATAAACAATCATTTTTAATGGTGAACTGTTCAAACTATAAATTTTAATTTTACTTATTTTTTAAAATCTAAAATTTTTTTGTGCACTATGTGGACAAACTTTTTTTAATTCTTTTCAAAATTTTCCATCCACCTTGTCAGATCCTTTTAATACAATTTTTTTATTCTTTTTAAAAAGAAAAAAAAAAAACAATGAAGGCAGAGTTGACAATTCTAGGCCTCTATCCAAGAATTATATAATTTCATCAAATATCATAAGGTATTGAGAATTTTTCAAATAACGAGAAGGTGTTTCATAATTATATCAAATCTTTGGAGAGCTTTTTGTAATTTATCCTTACATATACCCCAAATGGACCTTACATATCCAACATGCAAAAGCTTAGAGTTTATTGTTTTTACTTGGGTTGTACAAATGTTTGGCTCGTAAGAACAAAGCTATGCCAAAACCTCGCTAATGCAACTCGTTTCTATTCATATAAAATCTTCCTTTCTGCTGGAAGTTGCACTTTTTCGTGTGCACAAATTTCAAGAACGTCCGAAAAGGCATGTGGGTTATAAGGCTAGTTCCCCATCTCTCATGGGGATCGAATTCAACCACTGATCAAAATATTAGTAGCATTGAAACTTCGAACAATCTATTCACAAACTCACTTTGTTTAGTACTCCAATGAGTAAAAGCGGGAAAACTGCATTTTACGTCCAATAACATACACCGTTAGCGATTTTGATCCCATTAATTTTTGACGTAGCAATTTTAATCCTATAAGTCCACAAACGTTGCTTTTAGTCCTATTGACGAAATCCGTTAAAATTTTAATGGAATGAGCACGTGCATGGGACTAAAATTGCAACGTTTGTGAACTTATGAGACTCAAATTGCAACATTTGTGGACTTATGGACTAAAATTGCAATGTTTCATTCGATGTGACTTATGGACTTAACGGAGTACGTGCCATTTTTGTTAAAATTTTAACGAATTTTGTCAATAGGACTAAAATTGCAACGTTTGTGGACTTATGGGACCAAAATTTCTATGTAAAAAATTAATGGGACCAAAATCGCAAATGATGTAAGTTATGGGACGTAAAATGCAATTTTTCTGGGTAGAAGCATGGTGTTCTTCTTTGTGGGTGTCTACGCGGATGTTTGCAAAAATTTATGCTTTTTCAGAAGTGCTTAATTTTATAAGAAATTGATAAGTGATTAAAAGTTAAATGTTAGTGTGTTTGGAAGTAAAAGTCATAAATGAAAAGAAAGTTTATGTATAAGTGTTCGGGAAAATGGGGAAAATAATTCATCATATGCGCATTTGTATTAGTAAGTGGAGGCAAAACGGACATTGCACAAGTTAAGAATCATTTATCAATGATTTGTTCAATACAAGAAAATACCTAAGTATCTCATATGAGAAGCTATTCATGGCTCGTATGAGTAGAGTGTTTTCGATTCTGATAGAAGATTGGTGAGGACTTTGGGTGAGGGTGGTGAGTGAGTGAGTTATGTGTGCGATGGCTTTGCTTTTCCTTTTCATGCACTTTGCTTGGTCTAATCTATTGTGCGATGTTGATCAGGTTGATAATTCCTTTGTGTAGTTATTCTGAAGTTTATTATTTGCTTTTGCTTATTTTTCGGTTGTTCTTTCCTGTGGTTTATTTCTTTCAATGTCCTTTTTTTGTTGTGATCTTATACAGTGTGCAGGTTTCTTGTGCTGTGATTGGGCAAATGGGGTTGTTTTACTGAAAGTGTGCTCTCGTGGTTTATGTGGTAGTGAATACCTCATTCATGGCGGGATTGGAGGATGTGGGTATGGAACACTTAGGTACACCATTGGTATTGATGGAGGATGAAGAAGGGGATGTGATACCCCCGACGGATGCATGGAAGGGTGGTTATGTAATTGAGGGTTTCTTACTTGTTAGTCATCTATTAACTCCTCGTACGGTGCGCCTTGATGTGTTAAAAATGATGTTAATGAATCTCTTACAGCCACTTAGAGGGTTGACGATCCAATGGCTGACAGACAACCGTTTTTTGCTACTCTTTAATCACTGTGCCGGTAGAGACAGAGCTATGAATGAATTCTCGTGGACCTTCGAGAAAAATCTTATTATCTTGAGCACAGTAGAGGCGACAGAGAATCCATTAGATGTTGATTTGAATTGGTGACCGTTTTATGTCTTTGCCCATGTTACCTTTGTGTTTAATGACGAGAGAGGTGACGATGGTTTTGTGGAATCGGCTTGGCAGATTCATGGATTCGGATCATGCCTCTAATCTGCTTTCAGGGGGTTCGAAGATTATTATACAGGTCGCATTCGATGTCTGTCAGCTACTAAAGTGTTGTTTGAAGTTGCGGTCTCCGAGTGGGGAAGAGATTGTGGTGACGTTTACCTATGATCGGGTTCCTAATTTCTGCTATGATTGTGGCATTTTAGGTCATATTTTCTGGGACTGTGGCCAACGAGTTGAAGGGGTGGATTCAAGACCTGATGAGATGGTTCGCTATGGTGCTTGGCTTCGTGAACAGAGAGGAGTTAGTGCTAGCTTTGGTCAGGGGTTTAGGGATAGGGGTTAGGGTAGGGGTGGTTGCATGCAACAAGACAGCGGGAATATAACGGTTGGCGGAGGGGGGGGGGTATTGTCGGGTTTGGTAGGGGAGAATCTAGGTGGTGGCAGGAGGGGAGGACAGAGCAGGGCGGGGCGGTAGTGGAGCAGGGTGTACCGGGGTGGCGGAGGACGGAGAAACAACCGGTGAAAGGGGAGTCGTCAATGCGAACGTGGAGCCGATTTAAGGGGGAAATGGGGGAGGGAGTGGTCTTGAGCGGTTGCACGAGAGGGTTGGAGGTGGTTAGGGTCTGGGTGGGAAATCCAGAACTAGTTCTTGTGTGTCGAAGACTCAATTGAAACTTAACCCAGTGGGCCGGTCTCAGGAGTTGTTGGAGGGTGGCCTACGACCTTGAATGTGTGAAGTCGGATGGCCTTGTTGTCAAGCCCCATAATGCTTTTAGAGAGAGTCAGCCCACTTAGTACCACCCAGGATGCCAGTGTTTATGGAGACTCGACCAAATCTGGGGCACCTGAGGTCCAATTCCGTGCGGATGGTTCAGGCCCAGAAAAAGATTTAATGGCCCAAACGAATGTTCCCTTAAGCCTAGGGCAGAATCGACCGGAGGATGCATCAAAGGAAGGGCTCGGATTCACATCGTCAGACTACTCTCCTGTAGGTGGGCATCGTTATTTTTTGGAATATACAGGTTCTTCGTCTTACTCAGCATCTGGGAATGAAACACAATTTGACTTGGTAAGCATTCTGATCTCCCTTTAATTCAAAATGGTATGGTGAGGTTGGGCGGGAGGGGGGAGGGGATTGTTCTGTTGAGTTGGGGGAAGGTGGGGAGGATGGACTTGTGGCAGGGCCGATGGTTTTTACGATTGGACGAAGGGAAGGGAAAAGGGGTGGTCAGCTTGGGTTGGGGAGGGGGGGAAAGGGGAAGCATTAGCGAGGGTTGGTGGTGGGGGAGTGACCACTGAAAAGGTCGCTGGTAGATGAACATTTTGATCTCTAGTTGCCTATGGAGGCTGCGATGCAGCCCCACTGGGTATTATGAGTATTCTTGTCTTGAACTGTCAGGGTTTGGGGGGGCCCTCGACAATTCAAAAGCTCAGGGAGAGCGTCAGAGAGTTCCGACCCTTGTTGGTTTTTTTGGCTGAGAAAACGTGTGGGAAGGGTAGTTTGAGAGAGTGAAGGACGGATTAGGTATGTTTTGGTTGTGTGTTGCTGTGAATGGTCGTTAGGTGGGCACGACTTAATGTGGTTGAAAGAGATGACAGTGCAACTTCGATCCTTCTCTCTACATCATATTGACGTTGATGTGCTATCAGGAATGCAAGTTACAAATTGACATTTTACATGGTTTTACGGGGAGCCGAATGCTAATCGACATAGGACAGTTTAGGAGAAGCTAGTGACATTGAGCTCGCAATCGGATGCCCCGTGGTTATGTGTTGATGATTACAATGAAATAATATTCTAGCATGAGAAAACAGGAGGGTAGTGCCCTGTTGGCAGATGGAAGACTTTCGACGCATACAGTGAGGGCTTGACTGGATAGGGCGTATGGTAATTTCTAGTTGGTGTTCATGATTTCCAGAGCCTCGAGTTTCTCATATTCTGAACCCCTATTATGATCACGCCATGTTAAGTATTGATTGGGATATGAGAGGACGACAACAGAATTATAAACGGAAGCGTCGGTTTTGATTTGTAGCTAGTTGGTTACAATCGGAAGGTTGTGGGAAGGTGATTGAGGAGGTATGGAAATTGCCTAGTGGGACTGATCCAAAATCTTGGCTATTTTGTAAGACTCAGGCATGTCGATTAAGGTTATTACAATGGAACACAGAGGAATTTCAAAAATTAGGTTCAGATGTTAAGGCATTAGAGGATCGCTATGTTGCATTGGAGACAGGCCGGACTGGTGTAGCAAGGAGAGCGGAAATATATCAGATTCATCAGTAGATTGAGGCAGCAGCAGAGTAAAATGTATTGGCTGATAGATAGGGATGGTAACCCCAAAGTCTTTCATGCTTATGCATCAACTCAAGAATGCTATAACGAGAATATAAAATGAGCAAGAGGTCTGGTGTGATACAGAAGAGGAAATTCAAGGTGTACTTCTTTAGTGTTTTCGAGATATCTTTGCTTCTACACAGCCGCTAGACCATGTTTTGAATGAGGTGTTAGCGTCAATTCAACCATGGGTTACTCCTGAAATGAATCATTTTCTATCTGCACCGTTCACGGCAGATGAAGTCAAACATGCTACTTTCGGTATGTTTTCTTTGAAGTCCCCTGGTCCTGATGGTATACCTCCATTATTCTTTCAAAAAATTTGGCCTGTCGTTGGTGATGATGTGATTTCTGTTGTTTTTTCTCATTCTTAATAATCAGGTCTTGTTGCATAAACTTAATTATACTCATATTGTCCTCATTGCCAAGTGTGATTCATCGAAAATGGTTACTCAACGTCATCTTATTAGTTTATGTAATGTTGTTATCAAAATTGTCTCTAAGCGTGTAGCTAATAAGATTAAGTTCATGCTTGACTATTGTATCTCAGACTCAATCTGCGTTCATTCTTGGTTGTCTTATTATTGATAATGTTTCGTTGGCGTTTGAGCTAAATCAATTTCTGAAGGTCTCAACCCGATCTCATGATGCATGTGGTTTTGAAACTTGACATGAGCAAATTGTATGATAGCGTTGAGTAAGGGTTTCCTCATAGGGGTGCTTCTCAGATTAGGTTTTCAACATAGTTTTGTGAATTTGACTATGTTACTTGTGATGTCTGGATCTTATTCACTAATTTTGAGTGACGAACAGTTTGGTTATTTTAGATCGAAAAGGGGAATTCGTCGGGGTAATCCCCTTTCTCCACATTTTTCATTTTTTGTGCGAAAACCTTTTCTTGTCTGTTCCAATGTGCTGAATGTAAAGGGGTTTTAACTGGGTTGAGAGTGGCTCTGATTTCGAAAATGCGTATAGGTTACTAGCAAATGCACTAGCTATCAAGTGGTATAAAAGATATCGAACCCACGAGGATTTAATGAACTAATTACCACAACTATAACTAACCCCTACTTATTTGGATGACCTAAAAGTTTTGATGATTTACGGCAACTACGAGAAAGTAATAACATTAACTGCGACAACTAACCCCTAATCTCTTTTTTTTTTTTTTTTTTTCCAGATTTTTTGATTTTTTTTTTCTTTTCTTTTCCTCTCTTTTCCTTTCTTTTGTTTCCCTCACATCCACAATTGCTTTTCCTTGGACATAACTTCAAGGAGTACTTGAGACTTGCACTTGAACCATACACTAATTGGGAAATCACATCACGAGCAGTCATTCCAATCTTCAACATTGGGGTTCAAAGGTCTAGGACAAAGAAATGGTTGTTCACAACTTGTATTGTGGTTAGTATGACAACAAAATTAGGCTCAGACTCATTGGGCTACTATGGGTGGATATTTGTGCAGGCTTAAGAACAGACAATTTTTGTTTGATCCCAATAGGATATGTGCTCATAGGCTCAAAAGCTCACCAAAGAAAGGCTTATGTGTGTTACTCACAAGCATTTATCATAAAAAAGGATTATCAAGACAATCATAACAAGTGTGGCAAGTTTGAATTATTCCTATGCATGTCAATCATCCCTTGCAATCTTAATAGTGCATTCATTAATCGTGTCAACATGAATAAGATGGAAGGGTACAACAAATCAAAATTCAATACCTCATATCACTTAACAAAAATCATCACAATGCATGAAACCATGACACCCCCCCCCCCCACTTAAGATTAACATGGTCCTATGTCCAAGACTAGGAAAAGAATAAAAGGTAAGACATAGAGGACTTTCCTGAGTGTGTAGATCATCAAAATGCAAGAGAGTGGAGAGAAGGGTAGTTGGGCGCTTGCTGAGTCGACGATGGGAACGCGAAGGTCCAACCGAGTCCATGGAGCACCTATAGTCACAAACCTGTGTTAGATAAAAGGAGGGGTCCAATAGAAGACAATAAAAATAAGTGTTTGGTTAGCTGAGAGAAAAGAGCAGAGAATCGAAAAATAGGAAAAAAAATGAAAACAGAGGAGAGAAGGGCAAAGTCGGCCGGCGAGAAGAGACAGTGGCGGCCAAAGACGAAAGGTGGCAGCGTGGTAGTTGGCAGTCGGTAGCATGGTGGGCGAAAGGCGGCAAGTAGATGACCAGATCTGGTAGTGGTCGCGGGTGACGACGCGACGACGTGGATGGTGACGTTGAGCTGTTGACGCAGTGGCGCGATAGGGACTCAATGGCAAATTGTGGCATGGTCAGAACATGTACGAAGTGCGAGCGGTGCGATTGCTTGAGGCGGATGACGACACTGATTTCGATTAATGGTGTGATGGCGGCGTGTGCACGGCAGCAGTGTGGGGGATTGAGTTGTAAATTGCAAAGGTAAAAGGTGAGCCCTAATTTAGCCCTATAAATTGATTTGGGAATTATAGATATTTTTGGGAATTTTTCTTTTTTGTTTGTCTTTTTTTTTTTTGATTTTTTGTAAAAAATAAAGAAAAACGAAAATACAAAATAATAAGATAAGGAGGATGAAGGAGAGGAGATTTAGCATCAGACCGAAATGCTTTGTCAATAGTCCGTGGGTCACAGGTTATTAGAAATTCGCTCGCCTGAGACGCTCGTGGCATAGCCCGTGGGTCACGTGTTATCAAAGATCCGTCTCCTGCACTGAAATGCAAAAAATACAAAAAATAATAGAAAAAAGCATGGGTTTCCTCCCATGTTGCGCTTGTTTAACGTCACTAGCTTGACGTTAGCATACTTCTCACGCCTCTGCAAATCGGAGAGAGGGGCCGAAATGAATCTTTTGCACCTCTTCGACACAGTTTTTTAGCCTTTGCCAATCTGTTTTAACACGGGCTTTGTCTTTGTGATTCCATTCTTCACGCTCCTTGAATATTTTCTTTCTTGCGTGAAATTCATGCAATGCCTTGGTGCGTTTCTTGTACATTCGGGCATTTTCGTTGGTCTTGTTCATCCATGTATTCTTTTTTGGTTGAAGTCTATTGTTCTCGCTTACATTTATCCGATTGGGTGATGCTTCAACTAGTGGTCGTGCTTTGTGATTGGAAGTAACTCCATTTAACAGCAACACCTTTTGTAGTTTAGACTTTAATTCTTGACCAGTGTTTGCAAAATTTGCAACCTCCACATGATCTTCTTTCATGTCCTGTAAATTATTATCATTAGAATTTTTGATGCAATTTTCTTTGTGATCCGTACATTTAACTGAATGCGCATTGTAAGTTCTAGGGGTGGTAATGCTACCAATGGCAAATGTGTCATGCTCATGTTTGTGTAGATATTTCATAGGCTTAAACACATCAAACACTATATGTTCTTTATAATCCTAAGAGTGAGTTGACTTTTTTGCACATCAATTAAGCTATACTCGTGGCAAGAAAAAGTCTACCTAGAATCAATTTGCATATTCTTATCCTTTTCCATATCTAACATAATGAAATCAACGAGGATGATAAATTTGCCGACTTTGACCAACACATCTTCCACTATTCCCCTAGGATACTTAATACTTTTATCCGCTAGTTGTAAAGTGATTATAGTGGGGGTAAGCTCATGCATTCCATGTTTCTCAAAAATAGAATATGGCATCAGATTCATACTAGCCCCTAGATCACATGACGCTTTGTAAAAATTGATATTCTTTATAGTGCAAGGAATAGAAAAACTCCCTAGATCCTTAAGCTTGGGTGGTAGCTTGTTTTGAAGAATCGCGGAACATTCTTCATTGAGCTTTACCATTTCGCCTCCTTCCCACTCCTCTTATTTGAAATACCTCATTCAAGAACTTTGCGTAACTTGGCATCTACGAAAGTGCATCAATTAGAGGTATATTAACATGAATCTTTTTAAACATCTCTAAGAATTTGCCAAATGGTTTACCTAAATTAGCCTTCAGAATTCTTTTGGGATATGGGATATACGGTGGAACCTTATCTACATTGAGTTTGAGTTTAGGAGTACTCTCTTTCATTTCTTCTTGAGGCTCCTCCTGTTTTTGAACCTATGATTCCTCCAATTGCTTCTTCAGTGGCTTTTCTTCAATGGCTCTTTCGTTCATCCCTATGATGCCATGAACTTGTTCTCTTAGATTTTTCTTGGTGTCACTCGGGAGTTGCCCTTCTTTTCTGTCGGACATCATGCTCATGATTTGCTCCACTTGGACCTCGAGATTCTCGATCGACTCATCTTGGTTTTGAAATCGGGTGTTCACGGCAGTGATGAAAGTGGAGAGCATGTCTTCAAGGTTGCTCTTTCTCTTGCGGTGGTTGCTGTCATGGTTGTTGGTATCCCGCTGGTCCTTGCTACTGATTGTTACTCCACGAAAAATTGGGGTGGCTACGCCATCCGAATTGTAGGTGTTGGAGTATGGGTTGAAATTGGTCTTGCCACCATGAGAAACAAAATTAGCATATTCATAAATAACACTTATGTTCCATACCTTGCAGTCTTGACTTAAAGACCCATTTGATCACAAGCACTGCAAGGTTCTATGGGTGCGACGTGCCACATTGTATCTCCAAGGTTATGCACTTGTTATGTTAGTGCCGCCAACTGAGCGGATACTGCAGTCATTGCGTCAACTTGGTGGACGTTGGCTACTCGTCTATCTTGACCATACGGATATAAGCTAGATGTTATCTAATCAATGATGGTGAATGCTTTCGATGGTAATTTCCTCATGATAGTGCCACCTGCAGATGCATCAATAGTAGCCCGATTAGCCAATGTGATACCATTGTAAAATGTCTGTACATGTCGCCATACTGGTTGCTTATGATGATGGCACTTTCTAAGAATGTCCCTAAAACATTCCCATACATCATACGCTGATTCCCTATCTGCTTGTACAAAAGAAGTAATATCATTCAACAACTTAGTAGTTTCAGACGGGGAAAAGTATTTAACAAGGAATTTTTGTGTCAATTCTTGCCAAGTCGCGATAATACCAGCAGGGAATGACTTAAGCCAATCTTTGGCTTTATCACATAATGAGAATGGAAAAAGCCTAAGTCTAACCGCGTCGTCACTAACACCATTAAATTTGAAAGTATCACAAATCTCAAGAAAGTTAGAGAGGTGCTTATTAGGATCTCGTCGAGCAAACTGAAAAACTATATGTGCTTGGATCATCTGAATTATGGCCGGTTTGATCTCAAAATTGTTAGCTTAGACTGTGGGTTTGGCAATGCTGGATATCACCCCATCAGCTGTCGGAAACAAGTATTCCCTCATTGGCCTCTCTACAACCCTTACGTTTTCCATAGCTGGCTCTATGACAGCAAGTTGATCCCCCCCCCCCCCCCGGTTTAGAATTTCCACTACTTTCGCCTCTCTCGATGGTGTTTTTTTGTTGGTAGAAGATTTTCTCAATTTCTGAATCGAATCGTGCTAATTCTCCACCTCTACTTCGTGTTATCAAACTCGGAACCAACGAAAGAGAACAAGTAAAGGTCAAAATAGAAACAAAAATAAAGCAAGAAAAAATCCAAGTAATTTAGGCTAGCGAGTTATGATATTATTTCAAAATAAATCTCCGGCAACGGCGCCAAAAGCTTGATTGCGAAAATGCGTATAGGTTACTAGCAAATGCACTAGCTATCAAGTAGTATAAAAGATATTGAACCCACGAGGATTTAACGAACTAATTACCACAACTATAAGTAACCCCTAATTATTTGGACAACTGAAAAGTTTGGATGATTTAAGGCAACTACGAGAAAGCAATAAAATTAACTACGACAAACAGTTACGTTGGAGAAAAACCAGATATAACAAAGGTGCTACGACTATATGTCCACCTAACCAGTACAAGGAATGCAATATTAACGGATTAATCGAACAAACGAGTATTTTCATACACTGAGGTTTTTCCTAATTTAATTCGATATACTTTCTCGAGTTATACCAAACCTATTACTATCAAGGAATTAGGGGATCTCTCCTTTCCAAAACTCGTGACAGTAACATAAGGATCTATGGAAAACCTATGGAACCAGATGGATCATGCCTATGTATGTCTACACATTATTCAATCCATACCATGAACTATTCTATCTACTATGCTAAATTCCCTCTCATTTCATCAACAAAATTAATAAAATATAAGAGGTGATCAATCTCTCAAATAATAGCAACAAGCACAACAATTCATAGATATGCGAAAATAACAAACTAGATTAATCCAAAAAATACTTAACACATTGTATCAATTAGGCTTTCCATATGCTCTAGCACAAAAGATATTAGTTCATCTTAACTAGAACTAAAGCTAAATAGAAAGATTGAGAAGAACTCATGTAGTAGTAGATCGGCTTGATGGTCGTCACTTCAATGTCTGATCCGCTTCTTCACGTCCTTTCCATCCTCGTTCCTTGCTCTAAAAAACGTGTCTCTGCGATTTTTGCTGAAATTTCGAATCCACTTCTCCTTCCATCTTCTCATCCTTTTATAACAGGTCCTAGCTATGGTAAGAAAAGAAAGTATTCTACCTACCATAAACTCTTTTTTTCCTTTCCAAATCCCTTCCTTATCAAACTTCTAACCCTAATTACAAAGGGGAAAAAAGGAAATAAAATTCTCCTTCGTGTTGCTGAAATTCAGACTTCACGATCAGCCTATCTACGATTTTCGCCCAGCGAATAACTGATAACCCGTAGGCCACAGGTTATGTTCTTTGCTCTTCTGTCAAATGGACTTTTGATAGCCCGGGGGTCACGGGCTAACTTATGTTCGCTTTTGCAGCATAGTTGGCTTTTTTCCTCCATATTTGAGCTCTTTGCTTGTATTCATCTTTTGTCCATGAAAGCTCCTAAATGTCACAATGTACCCAAGAACACGCATCATATCGAGAAAAAATAAGGGCATAAACACATAAATATTTCATATAATTTTCTCTAATCAGGCTCCAGAAGCACCACAGTGATGGCCTCTTTTATTTGCTGATGACACATTGGTGTTTTGTGGGGGCTACGGGGGGGCAATTGAGGAAGGTTCGAAGGATATTGAAGTTGTATGAGAGGGCTTTGGGGTAGGTTATTAATTTTCAGAAGTCATATATGGTGGTTAATGAGCGGTTGGTGAGGGGAGGAAACAGGACTTGGCGGGGTTGTTGGGGTGGGGTTGGTGACGCAGCATGATTGGTATTTGGGCCTGTCAATGGTGGGACCGATCACGAGGGGCATTGTTTAAACATGTTAAAGATCGGATGTGGAAAAGGGTGAATGATTGGGGTTGTAAAATGTTTTCTTAAGCGAGTAAGTAGTGCTACTGAAATCTGTTTTACAATCGATTCCAACATATGCAATGTCATGTTTCCAATTTCCTAATATCTATTACAGTAGTTGGAATCGGTGTCAGCAGATTTTTGAGGGCATAATAGGGGGGACAAACGTACGCATTGGGTGGCTTTGTCCAAGTTATGTTGGCCTCTTTCAAAAAGGAGTTTAATCTAGCTTTATTAGCTAAGCACGAGTGGAGGATTCTTACTCGAACGGAACCTTACTTAGTAAAGTACTCAAAGCTAGATATTATGAGCATGGTACCTTTTGGGAGGCTTCATATGGGACGAGACCATCGTGGACTTGGAGAAGTGTATTAGGTGCTAGGAATTTGTTACAAAAGGGGTGTGTTTGGGTTGGGGAGGGAGTTGGAGGCACGGAGGGGGGATTATGGTGAAGGTTTCAGAAAGCTGGTCGATTCATTGTTAGAAGTGCTTACAAACATCATGTGGTTATTTGAGAACAGGAGGAGGCGTCCACTTCGTATGGGGGGATGAGTTTAGGTGTCGGGGAAAGATCTCTTTGGGCATCAGTGTTGAAGGCTCATATTCGTCCAAAGATCTATGTATTTATGTTGTGTCTTTGTATTGAATCCTTACCAGCGTTGGACTGGTTGGCGCGGCGAAACTTTGGTGTTGATACTCGTTGCAGAGCATGTGGAGCTATTGTAGAATCACTACGACATGTGATGTTAGAATGTACTGTGGCTCGGCAATTGTGGGCTTTGTCATTGATGTGTTGGAAGTTTTATCAGATTGGTCGAGTTCCTCTGCAGCCTCGGTAGCTAATTTTGTGTCTCAGGTAAATGAGGGAGATGGGGAGAAGTTTTTCATCACATGTTGGGTAATATGGAATTTGCGGTGTAAGTGATATACGGAAGCAAGGAATCTAAATTTGTGGGATCAGCGGAAGCAAGCTATGCTGTTGTTGGAGAAGTACCAGGATGTCCAGCGGAGAATTCGAGTGACTCGTCTGACCTGAAGATACAAGCTATTGTGCTTTTATTCACATTTCATTGTGTTACTTTATGTAGTTTCTTCATACCTAGTTTGTGATGGTGTTTTCCTGAGTTTTCTTAGATTTAGTTTATGTTATTGTTTTGTTGAGGTTTAGAATTTATTTGTAATTTTCTTGCTATTTTCAATATATCATCGGTTGAATATAAAAAAAGAAGTGTTTGGTAAAAAAAATAGTGTATTACCATCTCATATGTACCTTATCTATACTATTATAAAGAGAAGGGGTCTTATAGATACAAAGTAGTAGTTTTTATACCACTACACCAAATTATTATAATACATAAAAATGCCCTTCAACTTCTTATGTAATTGAATTAACTATCCAATTAAGTTCATTTAGAAAATTAATTTCATGCAATAGCATGTACTCAAAATTTAAATTTACTCCCATTTTGTTTAAGTTTATTGTTAATTGAAATTAAAATAACATATTAGTATTTGTGTTGCATGTATATATAATCATTATTATCAATATAATAAATATTCTACAAAGTAATTCTGCGGTTGTACTGCGTGCCACAGTTTCTAGTTATAATTGAAGAACACCTCTTTGTTGTGTCAATTTTTTTTCTGGTCTATTATTTTTTTTAAATTATTTCAACAGTTTTGATTCTCAACTTCCAATTCTCTCTCTCTCTCTTTCAACTTTCACATTTCTTTTTCTTCTCCCACTCTTCTGTTAATAACTTCCCACAACTTGTATCTTTTTACTAGTTTTTGTTTATCTAAATAACATATATATTTTGAAAAATAACAATTATATTATTTAATTTGTAAGTTAATTGCACATACACTAGTTTGTAAAAATACCTGACTGCCCTAATAGGTGGATAGATTAGTCATTACTAGAAATGCGTATTTTCGAAATATACAAAAGATAGTTAAGGCATAAAAAGTTCAACTTTATTTACAAAAATGAATCAATAAACACCTTCTCACCAACTTACTACTTTTATATTTTAGTTTAATTTAAGAAAATATAAGTGGAAGTTGTATTTTCAAACACTTTCATCTCTAGTATTTATAAAAGGGGTGGGGGGCGCTACGCTCACAATAGGGCAGCTTTGATACCATGCTACACCCATTTTATTGAAGTATCATTTAAATCCCCACAACCCCACGTTCAGAAAACGACTCTCCACCTTCTTCTCTCTCATCTCACAACTTCCCAACTCCTCAGTTCTCACTCAACAAATCTGCCCAACCTCCCTTCTTTGTGAGAAAACGTCACTCCACTATAAGCCAACATTCTCAACTGTAAGCCAACAAAGAGACGGAAAACGTCGAGTCCAACAAAGAGCCATGGAGGAGGAAAAATCAAAGCTCCACTGTAAGCCAAAAAAGGTATCCCAGCTACATTCTCCAATCTCGCTTTTCGAAGGTAAGAAATTATATGGGAATTTGAATTTTTTATTTTCTTTTCTGGTGTTGCTTTGAACTCTCTCTGATTTTGATGTTGCTTGAAACTACACAACTCAGTCTCATCGCCTTTTGTTATGCATACCCTTTTTTGGCATCCACTTAATACAACTTTTGTATTCTTGAGTTCTTTAAAATTATGAGCTCAAGGTGTTTGATGAATTGAATTAGGGAATATATGTTTTTTCCCCCTAACTTATTGTCAAATATATTTGTAATAGATGTTAGAAGGCAGTCTGAAATTATTTTTCATGGAGTGGATATAAGCAGTAGGGAAGGCAACATGGAATTTATTTTTCATTGGAAATAAGATCTCTTATATCTGTCCCATATATAACTCTCATTTTATTTCGATTCAATTGACAGCTTCAGTTTTAGAAAATTTTGATTTGAAAGTTTCAGACACACGTGTTCCATGAGGTAAATGATGACTCTCAACTCCTTTCGTTCCTCTGTTTAGTTTGCAAAATCTTATTATAGATAGATCAGTTATGGATTTTATGACATTGGTTGATTTTTGTGATATTTGTTATGTTCTGTTTTTTTTTTTTTTTTTTTCTTTTTGAAACCAAATGGAACTTAATCATAGAAACATGAAGCTGAATTAAGGATTTCTCAACTTCATTTTCAAAATTAACAACTCGATTATGCTCCACAATATGCAGTAAATATATCAAAATCCAGAATCAACTGCAAAAACAACTCAATCCATGACCTAGAAACACTATAGCATCATAGAAGAAACAGTAAATTTGGGTCTCAAATTCTTGTTCTTATTTAGTTAGGTTAAAGTTGATCATTTTTAACTAATCTGCATTTAGTTGTGGTTCGGGTGTTTGCTTTGTGTCAATGCTAGGCGTTGTAGGTAATATGTTTGTTCCTTGCCATTGGTTGGCTTGTGTGTTCTGTTAATATTAGATATGTCATTTCCCACTTGCCCTGTAAGCACTATATTCTTTTCAAGTAAGCATGCTTGGAGTTAAATGAACTTTTATTTTACATACACAACTATTGTGCAGGAAAGGTGTTGTTTGAGACATATGTGGTGTCGGATATGCATTACTTTATGAAGGTGCTATATTTTATCTCAACCACCTTATAAATCCATTCAATTTGAAAAACTACATGAAGTTGTTCTTTTCCATTTTTGATGAAGTCGTTCTTCTTCACTCTTCAGAAATAGAGGTCACAACATGTTCTTTGTGGTGGCTACAGGGAACTTACTGACAAGATCTTGAGAGAACTTGATGTGTAGATGTGCCCTCTTTACTTCCTCAAACACACAAAGGTAACCAACAAATTTTCTCTCTTATCGATCTGTTTTCATTTTGGAATTAAACCAGAGACAAAAAAACAGAGGAAAAAAAGGAAAAAGAAAAGGATTGCATGCATGTATCTGTTGTAGAAGATCGGCCAAATCAGAGCTCTATGATGAATGCTGATATTTCATCACGGGTGTGGTATTCCCATCTTCGTTGCAACTTCATCGTTGGAATAGTGATACTGAAGAAAGGAATCATAAAGAGATTTGTGCTACCAATTACAGGAGAAGAGATGAAATAGAGAAGGGCAAGTTGTCTAAAATCGACATTGAGAGAGGAAGAATGTGGACTTAGAAAAAAATGAGCATAATTATTGGACTAAAATTAATATTGGGCATACTTAGCGGACTAAAAAAATAATTTTTCAAAATATAAATTGGACTTGGGTGTCTCTACCCATCAATACCTATGAGCTTATGTACCCAATTTGGATCCAAAAAGAATATTTTTTATTTTTTTCTCCAATTCAATTGGATTATTACCAATGTATCCATCTAAATTCAAGTGAATAAATCTAAAAGAGCCTAAGAGATTAATAAAAATTATTTATTGTGTAATTCTTTAACAATTACCTTTTTAATCAATAAGTAATTGAATAATTGGTTATATACATATATTTGTTATGATAGGTATATTTCCCAACATTTTGATAGGCAATAATGTTTGATTGAAGTGATAAAATTGAAGTTTAAAGTTCTATAATATTAAATTTATTTTCCATTAAATATGTAGATTTGATATTTTTATTAGACTATTTTTTAAATGATATAATAAATGATATATTGTTTAAAAAAATCAATGAATGAAGAGTTATTATTGCATTGGTCTAATCATGAATTTATTGATAAATTATGGGTAAAAATAAAAAATGAAACGAAAACTTAAAATATATTTATATATCTAATGTATAAAGTAAACGATATAGTAAAATTGTTGCTAATTCAAAATACAACTTTCTATTGTTAGAATTATTAATTTTGATATCCAAATATAAATAATTAATCTATTTTGTCTCACTTTGGTGATTTTTGATCTAAGTAGTTTTGTATCGATATGCATATAATATATTTTATTAATTTTGCTTTATTTTAAAATTTACTTAAGATTTTTTTAATATCTTATCTTAAATAAAAATAATAAAGATTATGTAATAGCAATAAGGAAAAAAAAAATAGGGTCTATGACTGACCCCACCAAAAAACAAGTTCAAAAAAATGAGTTTGGGTCTAGAGACCTATTGGATCTTGAGGGAATTAAATATAATTTGGGTATTATTTAATTTAGCAGGTCTCTTTTGGATATGAGCTTAAGTTAAATATGACCTTATCCATCGACTATCCAAAATTTTAAGATATTATTTTGAAAAACACCTAATAAAAGTTTTTGTAAACACCTCTTGTACTGTTTGGCGAAGTTATAAACTTTTGCAAAAGACTTAAAGCTAGCTTGTTTTCATTTCTATATTATTGTTTTTTCATTTTCTACTATTTGAAAATAACACCCCATTTCCTTTAGGGATAATAACAATTCCTTCCTGAGGTTTGGTGTAATTATACATAGACATTTTATGATTTGAAATATTATATTAGTATCCCTGAGGTTTGCTTCCATCTAGTAAATAGATCCCTCTATTAGTCAAAATTCATCGAATTTGTTGATGTTAACCAAAAAAAAAAAAAAAACTTAATGAAAATCTATATTTACTTTCGATTGACTTATTACTGACTTTGTTACAAGCTAAACAAATCTTTTATAACTAAACTACTCTTATAACAATGAAGATATATCTCTTCACATGCATTAACGTGTGAAGATATAGAAGGGAAGTTTGGTCGTAAAAATAATTTATTTGACCTACAATAAGTTAGTAATAAATCAATCGATGGTAAATATTAATTTCCTTCAGTTTTTTGTTGCTAATATCAACAAATTCGGTGAATTCTGACTAATAGAGGGACCTATTTGTTAGACAGAAATAAATCATAAGGGTACCAGATGTAATTTTTCAAACTACAGGAGGTTTTTGTGTAATTACACCAAACCTCTAGGGGAGGGGTGTGATATACCCTAAAAGACCAGCTCAAACGCAAGGCCTAAAATAATGGTCTGGGGAAGACCCCAGATCCAGCCCACATGAGGGATCAGGCTTGGCCCCTCGAAAGGGAATCTGGCAGAGCCCAAGTAAGGTGTCGAGGGCCTAACTAGGCCCTCAGGAGGAAGGCCCAGAAGGAGGGTCACGGAAGGAAAGCCTCAGAAGGAAGACCCACGAAGGGAAGGCCCACAAAAGGAGGTCTGACCCGGCCATGAAGGAAGGATAAAGGTTATCCAACCCTATCTCTATCCAAATAGGAATTCCGCAACTACCTCCTGAACTTTAGGAGGCCGCGTCCAACAAGACTCCAGGAGGGACGTCTTCTGACTTGCCTAGAGTCCAATCGGTCAAGAGTTCCTCCTTTTCAAGGAACTCCTTCTATAAATGCCAGCTTCCCTAGCTGATTAGGCAATGTTTTTTCTTGACCAAAAACTCTCAAATTTCTCTTTGGTTACTTAGCACACTTAATGCTCATTGTTCTCAATAAGGGATATTCATAATTATGCCAAATCTAAAAAATAGCTGCAATTTACCCTTAATATTAGCATACACCATGAAATATTAAATAAAGTAAACAATGGGGTCTCTCTTTATCCTCCTTAATTAGTAAAATGAATATAAAAATATAAATGAAATAGTAGGAAATTGTTTCTTGTTGTCGACATATTGTTGTGGACAAATAGATATTTACTTTTTTATTTAAAGGAAAATGAAATTTTATTAATGATCAAAGTCATATAACAAAACGGGAAGCAAAGGGGGAGGGGGAGCACTTCCTTGTTGGTCCATTAAAATGGACGAATAAGCAAGAAAATGCGCTATTGTATTTACATCTCAATAGACATGATTAAAGCAACATTGCTAACCGGACTAAGGTACCAAAGAACGTCTGCAAGTACTGGACCAACCCATGAACTATCAGCTATACCAGCTTTAAGCTTGGAGATCACCATCGAACAACCGCCTTCAAGTATCACCAAGTACCAGCCACCATCACGAACCAACTGCACCGTTACTTGAGCCGCAAATGCCTCAGCATGCTCTACATCCGTAGGTCCATGGAGAATCCTTGTAGCCCATTGCACACAATTTCCGAGATGATCGGGGACCATGACCCCAGCACTCAGTAGGAATTGTCCTATGCACAGCCTCATCGAAGTTAACTTTGAAGACATCCGGATGAGGAGGCGACCAAGTGCGGCACGATGGAAAAGAGTTCAAGAGACTGGCGAGACCTTGTTGTTCTGATAGGTAGATAGGAACAGATGCACAAATGCCACTGTTGCTAGAGAATCAACAACTTTATCATGCCACAGCTTCTGATTGCGATTCCACCAAATAGCCCAAATAAACACAAGGAAAAGTTCGAATTGAGCATGCTCCAGATAGCTGCTACATATTTAATCAACTCTTCCAATCTACCTTGAAATTGTGATAGAGCACTAAAAGGAAGATTAGACAACGCCCAGAGTTGTCGAACAACAATGCAAAAGAAGAGAGCATGAGAACCATCCCCATTTGCATGCCCACAATGAAGGCAACCCAAGGAATGAGAACATCCCTTTTTAATGAGATTTGCACTCTTCGGAAGAGTATCCTGGAGAACTTTCCAAGCGAACATTCAGATTCTAGGAGGGACTTTCGCTTTCCAAATGTAACGCCAACCTAAGTCATTCCCTACACTTACAGAACAACTATGATCAGAGTTAAGTAAAGAGACAACAATGTAGTAAGCACTACGAATAGAAAAAATCCCCCTTCTATCATAATGCCATATGAGACGGCCCCCTTGTTGCCGATGGCCAAGTGGAATCGAGAGGATAAGATCCGCGTCAATCGACCAAAAACACTACTCGAATCAATGGTTCATATCAATGTAAGGGATTAGGCAAGGTTAGCTTAATAGTAGCCTGAGGACTGAGTAGTTGAATAGGAGTGAGAACTCGAAACGAGTGAGGGCAAGGAATCCATGGATCCCACCAAATATTCACATGTTCACCATTTGAAATCTGCCAACAAGAACCCGCAAGGAGATGTTCTTAGTTTGAATGACGCTTTGCCAAGTGAAGGATGCTTTATTCCCAAGTGCCGCATCGAGAAGAGAAGTGGTTGGATGGTATCTAGCATACCATAGTCTACCAAGAAGCCCCTCTGGATTATGGAGTAAACGCCAAAACTGCTTTGCTAATAACACCGTATTAAAAGCACGACGCATCCTAAAACCAAGGCCACCCTTAGACTTACGTTTACAAAGGGATTTTTAAGCTACCCAATGTATCTTCCTTGAACTGTCATTGTTCCACAAGTAAGCCGAAGCAATCTATTCTACCTCTGTTAATCGATACATCGGCAACCGAAAACAACTCATCATATATGTTGGAATGGACTGAATGACATGATTATATTAGCACTGCTCGGCCAGCTTGTGATAGCAACTTTTGCGACCAACCCTCCAACCAATGTTGAATTTTCTCCTTGAGAGCATTGTACAAGCCCCGTTTGGAACCTCCTACAATTGACGGCAAGCCCAAGTAGTTCCCACCTTGATGTACTGATTGAACACCCAAAATTGCCGCAAGAGTTTCCTTTAAATGTTCTTGAACAGACCTGCTGAAAGAAATTGTAGATTTTGCAAGATTAATCACTTGGCCTGAAACTGCTGCATAATGACTAAGAATACGTGCAATACAAGTCCTATTTCTATCAGTTGCTGAACAAAACAATAAAGTATCGTTAGCAAAAAAGAAGATGGGAAATTTCAAGGCACCCTCACAAATACGAACACCATTAAAGCGATGATGAGCTAGTTCAGTATTAATAAGGCAAGACAACATCTCATTACATAAAAGAAATAAATAAGACGATAACGGACAACCTTGTCTCAAACCACGTTGCAGACTCAAAAGATTGAAACATTCACCGTTAAGCATATAAGAGTACGAGACAGTTGAGACACACATTAAGACCAAGGACACAAAACTACAATGAAAACCCAAACTTAACATAACGACACGTAAAAAAGACCACCCACACGATCATAAGCCTTACTCATGTCTAGCTTAACCGCCGCATATCCATCACCACTCATACGTTGAGTGCAAAAATAATGATCGAGTTCAAAAGCAATCAAAACATTATTCGATATAAGTCTACCTGGAACAAATGCATATTGTGATGGAGATATGATTTCATTCATAAAAGGCCTAAGTATATTAGCAAGAGTGTTAGAAGCCAACTTGTAAATAACGTTATACAAACTAATAGGCCTAAATTCTGTCATATATTCCGGTTTAGAGCATTTTGGAATGAGGAAAATATTAGTATGATTAACACCCTGTGGCATAGAACAAGTATTAAGCATGTGGAGCACCAATTCAATAACGTCAGGACCAACAAGAGACCAAAAGTGTTTAAAAAAATCCGGCCCAGGAGATTTAAGAGGGGACATATGAGATAAAGAGTGAAGAACCTCCTCTTGAGTAAATGGTTTCGTCAGCTCGCATTCATCTCTGGGCTCACGCAAGGAGTAAGTAAGTCGACTGACTCTCTAAGCAACGCATTAGTCGGATTCTCCGAGCGAAAGAGGTTGGAGAAAAAATCATGCACTATTCCTTGTAGATGTTCTTTTTTTTTTTTTTTCAGTCCAAATTCCCTGTGCATCACGAAGACCTGAAATCCGATTTTTACGGTGCCGATTTGAGGCTCGAGCATGGAAAAAATTCGTGTTATGATCACCGAGAACCAACTAATCAGATTTAGACCGTTGCCGCCACTTAACTTCATTACAGGCTACAATTTCCTCCAGTTCATTATGGATATGAGCTTCTCTCAACTTAGTTTCACCAGTAATATGACCATGTGTCATATGAACCAACTCCTCTTTTAACTCTTTTTTTCGCTGCCGAGATAAATTAAGAGATGAACTCCACATAGACAAATCAGATTCACAACCTCTCAGCCGATGTCGGAGACGGGAACTCGGACCAGTGCATGAACCTATCCTCCATGACTATAACACCGTTTCTTCACATCCGGGAACACGGAGCCACCAAGCCTCAAACCGAAAAGGCTTAGCAATAGGTTGAGAAGATGAAGGCGCGACCGAGAGCAGCTGTATCAGGATTGGATCGTGATCCAAGTAGGGGCATGGGAGAGACTATGCCCTTGCATCTGGATATCGTATACGCCATTGAACATTCGCACAAGCATGATCTAATCGTTCATGAATCGTGTGAAGAGCTTCACGATGATTAGACCACGTGTACCGAAAACCACGAAACCCGATACCCGTCAAACCACAATGGTGCAAAGTAAAAGAAAAAGATGATAGTTGCCATTGTGGGCGTTGATAGCCCCCGCTCTTTTTCGAGTGATGCAAAAGTTTATTAAAATCACCGACGCAAAGCAACGAGAGAGATGAATGAGTGCTCAAATGTTCAGGAAGTCTCTAGGAAAACTTACGATTGTTCACCTTCGGTGCTCCATAAAACCCCGTGAATCTCCAAGATAAGGAGGGTTGCTGCTCATGAATGATCACGCCAATGTGATAGACTGAAGTAGATAGCAATTGCACATCGATATCCCGATTCCAGAGGAAAGCCAAGCCACCTCCTTTACCAACTGAATTCACCCCAATTCCAAACATAGAAAATTTCCTCTTGATGGCCTCCACCCGTTCACACCGGAATCTTGTCTGACCCCAAAGGGGGTTGTATGTTCAAATCAAATGGCCCAAGTATTGAACTGTCAAGTAGCCCCCGAGACTCTGACAGTTCCAAGTTAAGGGATTCATAATACCCAACGGGACTAGAGGCAGTCGCCGCCGATTCATCTGTAAGAGACGAAGAGGGAGCGAATTGAGGACGCTTGGAAGAAGAAGAAGTGGGAAGTCCTGTTACCGATTTCTGCTTACGCCCCCGACAACAACAACCAACAGAAACATGTCTACCTTGCATGGCTCCTTGTATCATAAAACCCATTTTTGTCGGAATGGAGGGTGGAGAGGATTGTGCAGAAAAATCCAGTGGCACATTAGCGAGCCCCGTGAGAGACTGAGAGGGAGCACCCTGATCATAGAGATGCGCCGTTTCAAGAACTGGAGAAACATTCTCAAACGGGGGGCTAAGTTGGTGGGGACAATTGATCTTCGAAGGGCCAGGGACAGATGGAGAACGTCTTGGCTGAGAAGCCGCACTGTCCAGAGGACGGAAGCCCCAAAGAAAATGTGAGCCGCGAAGAGAGGAACGAGACCGACCAACACCCGACTAGCCGAAAGGAATAGCCAGAGAACGCCCCCTTGATGAAGCACGGAGCCAAGGACCATATGGCATGTTAGTCCCCGGATCAACAAAATCGTCCGCTTAATAGAGATCACAGATTGAGTCGACATGGCCAACTATACAACACAAATAACAGAAATTACCCAATCGTTCATAGTAAAAGTGACCACCATCTCCTGGCCCCTCATCAGTCGTTATTTTAGTTCGCTGAAGAAGCGGCCGACGAACATCCTGTGAAACTCTAACCCTCATAAGAGATTGGACGGAAGAGGTGCCCTCACCAATAGTAACGTACTTAACAGAGCCCAATTTGCTACCAATAAGTTGACCAACTGCGCGACTTAGTTGAGGGCAAGGTAGACCATGAAGCCAAACACTAAAATTGCAGAAATTCAAGTCCATAGTTAACGGATCCTTTCCATGACCAATTTCACCCAAGAGAATGAGATGGTTATCAAAATTCCATGGACCACCCTCGAAAATCCGATGTTTGTCAACACGATGACGGAAATACAACATTAAACGTTCGGTGCTAATGCACGTGAATTCCATACCCTTCCCTGGATTTGCAGGCCAAATAAAAATAGAACAGAGAGCATCAAAATGAATACCGCGATGCGTAAGAATACGCCCAACCAACGTCAGAGAATGATCAATCTAATCCCCTGGCCATAACTCCCGGGGAATAACTAGCCTTGTTCCTCCTTCAGCGTAAATAATAGTGCACAATTAATTCTATCAATCTCATCGTTAATTGAATCAAACATCCACGGTACTCACAGGACCATAAACGTCAAAGCCCCCGCAGGGCCTCAAGACCAATGCCAACAACTAAGGAAACACTAACCTCAAGTCCTGGAATAACAAGAAACAAAAAAAGGGAAAAGTAAGATACTGACAAACACAAAGAGACACAAAGAAGAGAAGGGAGAAAGAAAGGAGAGATAACACCCAGACGGCGGAAAAGACCCAATTTCGACCAGACGATGGTTACACGTGAGAAGGGGAAGGCGGTTAATGAGAAACTAACTAACACTGACGAAAATTGAAAGGAAACTCCCATACAGACACAGAGAGAGAAGACTCTACACTGAGAGAGAAAAGGTTTTAGTTCAATCAAGATAATAGATATTTACTTTTGAAACTTTGACAATTACATAAAATAATTGATTTGAGGTTGATGTCGATAACGAAGTTTTTATGGCGTATCCTTGAGTTCTCAATCTTCTATTTGTGAAGCTAATTCTTGATATCTTATTCTCAAAGATTTTGATCAAAAGAATAATGCAGAATGTATTTGATGTCTAGAGGATCGATGAATTTTATAGTTGAGGCTTGTAGGATCAATTGAGATTCATTGATCAGGGAGAGACTGTATGGTCTTCATAATTGATGATATTATCCGATTGGCTTTTGACCCAAATAAAAATGTGCAGATTTTTGGAGTGATTAGTAATTTTTATAAGGAAAAAAATGCAAGCAACTCTTCTATAATATTGCAAATAAGCAAATTATCTTCTATGAAAAATAAAATAACAATTTATCTCCACGTGTTTTTTAAAATGAATCAATTTATCTCTCCGTATTTTTTAAAATGGAGCAATATCTCCCTGGACAGGGAGGAAAATTGTTTTTTTTTAATCCACAGGGGATTAATTTGTTCGTTTGCAATATCACATAGAGATAAATTACATTTATATCCTTTCTATAATATCTGAGGATATTCTGGTAACTTGAGTACTGCATATATGATCAGAAAGATAAATATTTACATTTGAAGCTTTAACAATAACATAGAGAAGAGTGTAAAAATTAATTTAACAAGACTAAGTTTGTAAGTGGGTTTAATTTATGGTTAGTCTTTATATTTATGCAATTTCGCAATTCCTGTGGAGTTATTTCTAATATAAGAAAAAAGGGGGAAAAATGCAATTATCCCTTGTAATATGCAAAATGTACAAAAAAATTATCTGTGAAAAAATAAATAGCAATTTATCTCTGTAAGAAATTTTTTGCTCCATTTTGAATAACACAAGAGGATAAATTACTAATTATTTTTCACAGGGAGTAATTGCTCTTTTTTTTTATTAAAACAGGGTCAAATTGCATTTAACCCTAAGAAAAAGCAGGGGTGGAAGTGCAAAAGAAAGAAAATCGGAAACCCAGCTGACAAGGAGGAGGTTCTGGAGTTCCCGGGAAAGCGAACTATGAATGGCCAAAAAACTGAAGAACTAGACAGAGTACCAGATATTCAATCCTTAAAACCTAGAAACGCAAATTCATTTGGTTAGGCAGTAATGGACCCAAGGAGACGGCCTTAGAGTTTGTGAAGCACGGCGCACTCTTCTTCTGCTCGATGTTCCTCAGTACACTCTCATTGGCATCGATACCCAGGTTTGTGACTGTTTTCTGTGAAAATTTATTGGGGCAAGAATTGAGCTTTGTGGATATGTATTTATCAGTTCTGATGGTAGCTGTTGTACCCCCTCCACCCCCCAAAAAAAATGATAAAAAAGAGGTTATGATCATAGCTGTGGGATTGGGATATTGTTTTTGCAAGATGTTTTCAATCGGGTCCTAATTTCAAGGGTATCAAGATGATTCCTCCTGGCATTCACTTTATCTACTATAGCTCGTGTAACAGGTTAGCTTCTTTTAACCCATTGGTTGATTACTGCTTTCCAATTCTTTGTTACTATTTGCTTCGTTCCGAGGGATAAAATATCAAGTTTGTGTTATTCTGATATTGATAGAAAAGGATGATTGAATTTAAAGAATGAGTATGAAGATATTTTACTAACTGAGCTCGTAAGTTTCTCACTGATAATCATTGTCGTAAGTTCAAATGTTGTTTAACTCTAATGGGAAAATTTTGATTTCGTGTGTGTGTGCATGCGTGATTGTCCAGGGAAGGCAGAGAGTTCTCCCCAGTTGTTGGCTTCTTTTCGACGCACCCTTCACAGGTTTTATCATTATTACATCTTTCAGTTATTATGCTCTTGATATTGCCATTCACTAAGCGGCCATTATGTTGGAGTATCTTAATTTAATTTCGTGTTGGTTGTCTAGTATAACAGACACAAAAGATTTGTCTAATTTGGCTGATTGTTTGTTTGATTACATTCTGTTACTGTATGAATGTTGCTTTGGTTAAATATAGGATAATATTTTTAAAATGGAGTCTTCTGTTTGGTATCTTATATGTATCTCAGCTTATGAAAAGTGTCTTTTGATTTAAACTATCATGAATCTGGTGTGATGGCTTAATGTAAATAATGAAATATGATGGCTATGATGTAGGATGAGCGATAAGAGGTCTCCTAGTTTTGGCAAAAATCAGTTTCTGCATCCTATTCTGCAACTGAAGCCATCATGTAGTCAGCCTGCAGCCTGTAGATGCTCATTGATGAGCACATTACTAATATAATGTGGCTTGTGGTGAGCACATGAGAAATAAGGATGGCTGGTCAAATAGAACTTTCCAAAGAGTTTTTATCGTTTTAGTTTCCAGCATTCTAGTTATGTATTTGTTGATCATATTTACTTAAGCATCAAGTTATTTATTGTTTCATGTGTTTGAATTTCTAAATTATTTAAACTAATCTCATCCTCTGATGATAGATCATGCATCCAGGACTAACCTTGTATATTAACATAGGGTACGACAGGTGATTGTTCGGGAAATGGGATCAAACGGAAGAGCGGTTTGTCAAGTTGTCAGAAGAAGAGGTGAGCCGTTCTGAAAACTATTTATTAGTTTTCTCTTATGATGCATACGTGGTTGAACCTGTAAGCCATAGCCATAGGAATCTCTTGTTGCTTGAAGCCTGAAAGTTTTGGTTACTTTCTGAAGTTGAAAAGGCTATCTTGCAAAGTTCTATAATCTGAATACATGATTCAGAGGCAATAGTTTGCTCTGAATCAATGTATTCAGAGGCAAATTTTGCCTCTGAGTGACTGCGACTAAAACTTTTTTTTTTTTTAATTTTTTTAAATGAAAAAATCGGGTACCCGATAGTCGGGTACCCGACTAATTTCGGGTCGGGATCGGGTAGTAAATATAGCTACCCGAAAGTTCGGCGTACCCGACCCGAACTACCCGAACCCGCCACTACCCGACTGGACGCCCACCCCTAGTTCTATTAGTGCCTGTGGAGAGATTGTATTTGCGTAGTAGCCACATTTTGAACATGTGAGACAATCAGCTTTTCCTTTTTCTTGGTTATTGAGTTTGGTGTTTTTGGTTTTCTTTACCTTAGAAAGAAAATGAATGTGGTTGGTATCAACCTTCTCTTGTTTTGTTGACTTGAATTTCAATCTTCCTAATGGTGGAGTATGCCCGTACCCAAATAATGCTTTAGCTTATCTACAAATGCTTGTGTTGATAAGTGCTTAGTTGCTTTGAATCAGATGGCCCAGTGCATTTTCGGTTAGAGATGCTGTTGTTTTATGCAGGGTGCAATATCTTGCAGCAAATGTCTACTTGCATATAGTACAAACAATTTTATCTGTAATTTCAATTTGGCAGGTCTAGTACTTCTCTTTTTAGATCTATCTGTTTCATGGTTAGTAATTTATATGTTTCTATATAAGAAATGGGTGGAAATCATGTTCATAATCAACAAACTCACCTTGTTACAATGTGTTTGTGACGCTCCTTAGTGAACTTTTTTTCATACAGGAAGAGCGATACTCTGATGCAGTTAAAAGGCTGGAATTTGATAAACAGCTTGGACCATACCCATTGAGTCAGTATGGGGATTGGAAACGCTTATCCAACTATATCACCAAGGATATAGTTGAGCGGACAGGTAGGTTTTGAACTGGTATATTGTTATTTCTGTCCAAATCAAGATCTCAGGATTCCTGCATAAGTTGATTCTTCAGTCCTTTTGACCTTAAAATTTATCGTATTAGCCGGCGAACTTTTTAAAACCTGATGAGTGTCATTAATTTATAAACAAGGGAGAACTAATGAATGGTGTGAATGAACTTGTGGATAATTGAACTGCACATCAGCAAGAAACAAATTCCTTACAACCAACAACATTTTTCACCTTGATGGATCTTCTGGAGGTCTGCACTTTGAACATATTTCTATCATCTACTGTTTTAACCATTTGACATTATAATCTTTTCATCTGCCTGATGTGGAACCATGAATGACCTGCTAACCTTGTGGATGAATCTCATCTTTTTGTTAGACTTTTGCAGTTGTTACCATAAATTATCACAGCTTACCTAAGAGATGGAAGAACAAAGGGTTTCACAGATGAGCAAAAACTTAGTTATATGATAATATCAACAGAGGCACTTGATATTAAGCATTAAATGGAGAAACTCTAGTAGTCGCTGGTGCAGATATGTAGGCTCTATATGCATGGAAAGAAGAAAGAAATAGTTTGTGGGTACTCATGCCTCTTCTTATAGCTGTTCTCACAGAGACTCCCCATGTAATGGCTATAGGCCTTTGGTAGAGACACAATTTCTTCAGTCAGAGTGGGGAAGTGGAATTCGTTTCTCCCAGGAAGACCTTATTGTTACTTTTCTAGTCCAGGGGCAATTTAACTTGAAATTTGTTAATGCTATCATGTTTCAATGCTTGCCTTTTCTTTGGATTCATCTTTTACAATGTGCCCTTGTACGTTATTTAGTTGCTTTTGTTTAGTGATTTATAATGGATATACACTTTACAGAGCCTATTGGAGGAGAAATCTCTATTGCCTGCGAATCTGAAATGGTTGGAAAGTTTTCTAAATCAGTCATGGAGAGAGCTTTAGCTGAGCAGTTAAAGAACAGCAAATTTTCAGCGCCTGAAGAGAAGTCACAAAAAAGAGGTTGCTATTACACTGCAATTCCACGAGTTGTCAAACATAAGGGAATGTGTGGCAAAGATCTTACTAGTTTGAATATTGACAAGGTATTTGGAAGTTGTTACTTGTTAAATTGGATATTTTCTGTATGCTGACATAGGAAACTATTCTTCTATTCTTCAGACACAGCTGTTGGAAACCATACTGATGAAAGACTATGGAGGTGATGAAGATGCACTTCTAGCAGAGTTGCAGTTCGCGTTCATTGCATTTCTGGTAATGGAGAACTCTGCTCTTTGATGTTTTCTATTATGCATAAGCATCCATCTGTCTGAACAGTCAGAAGCTTGGACCTCTATATAGATTCATAGGACTATTGTACTTGGTTAACTCACATTTTAAATTATGCAAATATATGCAGATGGGTCAATCCCTTGAAGCATTCCTGCAGTGGAAGCTTTTAGTGAGTCTCTTATTTGGTTGTACAGAAGCTGTAAGTTGCGGATCTAACTTTTAAAATTCTTTACTTGCTGTAAAAGAAAATTGTCATTTTGTTAGTTAATTCCAGATAGTGATGAAGAATATGGGAGAACTTCTCTCAAAATGCTATTGAGTTTGTTCATCATGTGAAGATTACCCCCAAATTGGAGAATTGGCTGCGACGAAAACTATAATTGTGCAAATTCAATTTTTAATTTAAATTGTTGGGGTGAAGCTCCAATCTAAGCAGAACCTCCATTACCTTTCATGTAGTGCTTTAAATTGAAACTGAGACATTGCAGCCTGTCCTATGCTTGGTCCTTTAGGCAGTGAAATTTGATGTATCATTTTTGCCTTTTCACATTACTCAATTGAGAGCTCTAGAGTCAAATAAGTAGCTAGTGAACCTGTGAAAGGAAATATGAACATGGATTTTAATTGAATATGATTTAGAAATGGTTGGGACCTTTTGCTAGTATCATATTTTAGTTTGTAGTGTTTATGGTTAGCCTCTGGGAAAACTGTGATTGTGTTAAACTTCTTAACTTTGTCCATATACTTCACATTTTATTTGTTTTCCTGTTTGAAGGATTCTATAATTTGAAAAGGCACATCTAGAAGATGTTCATATTCAATATGTATAATGTAGCTCTGTCTTGTAACCTCTTGTAAATTTGCCACTTGGCTGAGATTATCCTTAAATAGATTTTATACCCTTTTGAAACTGGTTGTTGCAAATGCTTACATGTGTTTCCTCTTTTGTAGCCTCTTAACACCAGGAGTCAGCTATTTACCAAGGTATTCTATTGAAGCTCTTCTCTACGTTCGTGTTTTGTCTCTTATGTAGTGGAACTGTGGTTGTTTGAGCATTATCTCATGAAAATATAGGTCGATTAAGGAGAATGTTGCAGAGTTTAATTGGTTTACGAGAAATAGGGAAAGTAGGAAAAGATAATCATTTAATATGAATGTATCACGACTATATGGTTTTGAAACATAGTAGCCAAGTGTATGCGGAAAAACATCATTATTGCATTAGATGTGATGTTGCACATGCATTTTGTGAATGATCAGTATTACTATCAGGTTTGGGTATTAGTGATAGGAATAAGTGAGGCATTACAAGAAAAAAAAATTATAAATGATTTTGTGAAATGTGAATATCATGATTGTGAAAAGAGAGAAGATCTTGTACTATCACATTGTTAAATTAACATTCTTTTCCTGCATATGAAGCCATGTCAATAGTTTTCCGATAGCATTTTTTGAAGAAAAGGGTCCATTAGGGAAATAGAATATTATTTCAGAAATAGAAAGGAGTAGGAGCAAACTTACATTATAAGAAGTACTAGATTTCAACAGTAATCATTGAAAAACTCACCCAGACACCCTCTTTTTCAATACCTAGAAAATAGAATCAAATCCTTCATCTAAACATATGCTTATTTTTCACATGAAAACCAATACAAGACTTCAAAAGTCATTTGAAAACACTGAAAATGAGAATTGGAAACGAAAACACAAACAAACATCCAAGTTGATGTTGTTTTTAAATCTACTTGTTTCCCAAATCTTTTGCATCTGCTACTGTTCTTTACAATTGATTCCTGTTCCATCACAATTACTATTGTAACTGTAAGATATATCACGTTTCTCTTAGTCATCGATGTCCTACTAAGCTGTAAAATTGTTGTGTCCGCAGTTTATTAAAGTCATTTATCACCAGTTGAAATATGGATTTTCAAAGGACCAGAAAAATATTGGTACCATGCCTGAAGGAGTGTCAGCATTGTTGGATGAATCTTGGTTGTCTTCTGATAGCTTTCTGCACCACCTCTGCAAGGTAATGTCGTAGGTCTGATGTCAATACATTAATCTTTCTGCTATTGATATTAGGAAAGGATATGTCTATCACCAAGTTTGTAATTGTAATGCTGTCTCCAATCTAGGTTCAGTGCAATTAGTGGTTTTTTTTAGTCATAACTGAGACAAAATTTGCCACTAAGTTCATTTTGTCATTTTTCTGAATTTCGAGAAGTACTAAAGGGCGACTAACTTCAAATATATGAAAACTTGGTTTAATCGATTTATGTGTTTCTGAACAAATTGGAACCTTCATCTTGCTCCTCAGTGATGATCACTGGTTCATCAAATAAGCATTTGACTTACAGATCTGTACCTTCTCAATTAACAGGATTTCTTCTCGTTGGTGCTAGAAGCTCCGGTGGTTGATGGTGACCTTCTCTCTTGGGTGTGTATTTTAACTTATCTTTTGAGTGTCAACTTCTTTTAAGAAGAATATTAATCACCTTTCTGCTACTTGAAAGAATTGATTTACTTTTGCTGTCAAAAGCCCACTGTTACTTTCTTTTCTTCTGGTTCCCACTTAAATCTGGTAAACTGACTGGGAAAAAGCTTGGGGGGGGGGGCGCTATCCTGCTCTCTCAACGAAGAGTAGAGTTGCGTTGGATTAATTTTCAATTTCCATCTTGCTTTTACCATTTCTAGGTGTGAAATTTTTTGTTTGGATTTGTGTCAACATGGGACCTGTTTGGGTTAATGGAGTTAACTTATCGAACTTGTAGGATTTAAATAAAACAGACTTATTTTTATAGTATTTAATGTAGATAACTTATGGGTCTCATTCCTTGCTTTACGCCCTACGGTGGAAATTATGTTGGGAAAAGAGGTAATCATTTAATTTGGTATCCCATTTTCTTCTGTGTGTTGTGTTTCGCACACATTAGGTTAGAAAACGGGTCCTTTTACTGAATCGCGGTAATAGCTTTGTAATGCTCTGGCCATGGTCATTCTCAATTTCTAGATTTGACTCAGAAAACATAAACAGCAAAACAAGTGCAATTTTGGATTTTATATGGTGGTAAAACAAACATATGTCTGGGAGATCAAGTAATATAAAGCTTCTGTAAGAAATGATACCATAAGTAGCTGATTCTGCCTTTTACTTTGGGCAGACGAGAAGACTGAAAGAGCTGCTTGAGGACTCCTTGGGATGGCAATTTCAGCAGAACAGTGCGGTAGATGGAATTTACTTTGAGGAAGACGATGAGGTGCATGTGTAGACTGCTGCTGCAATTTATTAATTGTTTCTAATCACTCTTTCTTCTTTTATGTTAATTCTTATTTCAACTTGTGCAGTATGCTCCAGTGGTAGAGATTTTGGATTGATATGGCCGATTGCAGAAAGATATGAACTGAAGTAAGTAGTAATCTTGTTTTATACCTTCTATGACCGATGTGCTAGCATGCTAGTTCATTTCCAGTTTCAGTTAACAGTGATATATACGAAACAAATATATCTGATGCGTGTAGCTCACCCATCTTCACTAATGCACGACACGTTATTTGACCAGACGACAATTTGTAGCAACCTGTGACACCCTTTTGTCGAAGGTATTCAGGAATCATGTTTTAGTTAATGTACATTTACCATATGTTGCACCAATGATTCAGTTCTGATACCTAACCCGTGATCTTGAGAAATTCGTGATACCCTCTTAACCATTCGTGTTTGGCTGACGTTGTGCTGAGTTTTCACGTCCTTTTGGCGCGTCCACTTTCTAATTTTTGTATACTAATCAACCTTGCTTCTTACATCAAGAAGAGAGCAATGCTGATTGTTTAGGTTTTCTGTTCACAACCAGACTGTATATCTACATTTAGAAGAAAGCAATCATAAATTTCTTCTAATAGAAGTATTGGAGTTTCATACAATGAAGAAAAAGAAGGTCAATTTGATTCCGGATTGTGATCTGCCATGATGCATTGAGCTATCGATGCAAATGAAAAACAAATGTGAAAGTCAGAATATAGAAAATAGCATTTGCCCCCATTGTACGTTAATTAATTATTTTTGCATCACGTGTTGTTTCTTCGCATTTTTTTTTAAAAAATATTTTGGGTAAATTATATCGAGCTCCTCTGAAACCCCCTCCTTATCTGGGAAAATACCAATATTCTCTGATGTTTTATAAAATTATGTAAGGGTTTGAAATTGTTAATTTTGTAATTTCTGTATTTTTTCTTTTTCTTAAAAAATTAAAAAATTGAACAAGGTAGATTGGAAAATTTGTCATAAAAATTTCCACTTAGTCCATAAAAAAAGGGTAAATTACAATGATCTTCCTTGAGGTTCGGTATAATTATGGATACCCCTCGTTTTAAAAATTACAAATACTCCTTGAGGCTTGTAATTTTTGACTAAGGGTTTGAAATAGTCCATTTTGCTCTTGATTTTTTTTTTTTAAATTGTATAAAAATCATTCGAGGTAAATTATATTATTGCTCCCTGTGTAAAAAATGTATAAATCTGTCGATGTGTATTTTGGTTCAAAAAATCTTAGAAATAATTCAATTTGGATAGGGTATTTTGGTCAGTTCATTCATAAGAATGGATGAAAATTAGTTATTTGTTAAACAGTTACAACCGGGAGGGGGGGGGGTATTTGTTATTTTTTAAACGAGTGTATTCGTGATTATGCCAAACCTAAGAGAGGTCATTGCAATTGACACTAAAAAAAATTAAGAATATTGTAAAAAAGTATATTATATAGTTCACAAGGGTATTTTGATTCATTTATTAAAAAAATTGGATGAAAATTCAGAGATTAATGGATTTGGTTAGTTATTATAAAGGCGCTAAAACCAGAGTAGGGTGTTACTAATTTTTCAAGCAACGAGTAAGTATTTGTAATTATGCGTTCAAATTTCATAGAATCTCGTTGTAACTATTCAAATATTTTCTAAGAGCAATTTTATTTTCAAAGTATATGTACCAAATTTCAACCCTATTTTTAAATTTTATATCGTACTTCTCGCATTCTGAAAAACACTTTGTTCATTTGAAAACGTGTATTTTTTTCAAAATAAAACACGAAATCAAACTTTCAACGCAATTGGTTGAATTTTGCAATTCACTCATCATATTTTCATTTTTACATATTCCTTGAAGAAATCTCAATAAAACATTCAAAATTATGTTCTGAAACTAAAAATAAAAATGAATCCTAAATATTTTATTTTCACATCTTTCATTTTCAACTGTCGTTCACTAATTATTTCCATCCAAAACAATTCAACTAGAAATAAGTGCAATCAAGTTTAGGGATAATTATATTTACACCCCTAATATATAATTTATATATAAAATTCACCTGTCTTCTGAAAGTTTATACACACACCCATTAGAAACATCAACATTATTTACACAAATCCTTGTTTTTTGAAAAAATTACACATATTCCCTCTAAAAATGTCAATATCGTTACACAAACTATTCCTGTTTTTTTACTGTCAAGGATGATTTCTATAATTAGCAAAAGACAAAGATAATTTGTATAAATAGATCATAAATTAAGGAATATAAATATAATCATCCCACAAGTTTATTCCACTTCATGAAAATTCTCTTATTGGAAACTTTTTGTCATAAAGCTACTCTTTTGGCACTAAAGTACATATATAATAGCTTATCACATTGTTTTTCTCTATTTTCATCATTTCGTTAAGAACAATCATGTTATTGTTTTTTATATTTTTGATTTGATCTTCAATTATACGCGTGAAGTAGTGTCACTATTAACTACATTTAAAACTTGTAATACTAAGAATATAAAT
Organism: Sesamum alatum; assembly: GCA_034509735.1. NCBI lineage: Eukaryota > Viridiplantae > Streptophyta > Magnoliopsida > Lamiales > Pedaliaceae > Sesamum > Sesamum alatum. The sequence goes on from JACGWO010000005.1 coordinate 7,228,230, forward strand.
GTGTGGATAAGTTTCATATTAAGAGCTTATTTGACTACACTTATTTAAAATATTATGTAAGTTTATACATCTTGTAAGATGATTTTAAAATTTTAAAATGTTAGATTTTATTGTGGAAATAAATTAATAAAGTGATTGGACAAAATACAATTACAGAGTTTATATAAGATGTCAGTAATGATAATTTTTTTAATTGATATGGTCAAAATTGAAGGAGTCTGTTAAAACCTTAAATATAAGTTAAGAACTTATTTTTTAGGGTCAATTACAACCACTTTTCCTGAATTTTGGCATAATTACAAATACCTCTCTGTTATTTGAAAAATTATAAATACTCGCTGATTCTAACGCCCGTCTAGCAACGAGCCCATTACGAGCCTACTTTAGGTTTTCATCCAATTTTTACGATGAACTAACCAAAATGCCCCTTTGAATTATAAATTATAATTTTATATATTTTTTAAAAAATTTAAAATATTTTTGTGGACTAATATGCTCTATGGAGTATTTACTTTACCCACCTATGTTTTTTTTTAAATCCAAAAAGGGTAAAATAGTAATTTTTACATCACCATTTAGGAGCTACATAATTATCTTCCATTTGAGGTGGTGTTTGTATTTTTCAAATAACGAGGGGGTATTCATAATTATATAAAAATTTGGTGAATGTAGCTGTTCTTTATCATATTTTTAATAAGCTCCTAACATCTTATATTTGAATCTTATAAGCTCATTCCTAAAAAAAAAGTCGTCAAACGGCCGATTGGAAAAATTATTTTTGGCTAATATTTAAGGGTAAATTACATTGACACCTCCTGAGATTAGGCACAAATACACAAACATCTCTTTTTTTGCGAAATTACAGCAACACCCCTGATGGTTGTTATTGTAATATTTTTCAGGGGTCTTTTGCAAAATTACAGCAACATCCTGAAGGGTGTTAGTGTAATGTTTTTCATGGGTGTTTGTGTAAGATTTACCTTTTAATAAGGGATGTAGTTGTAATTACAACTATAACCTCAGGGGTGTAGTTGTAATTTCACAAAAAATAGGAAGTATTTGTGTATCTTGACATAACCTCAAGGGGTGTTAATGTAATTTACCCTTAATCAAATTATAAATATAAAAAAAAAAAATCTCTAATTTGTGTAACTACAAACACCTCTATAAAAGCTTTCCAACCGGAAAAGAGTGCATTTGCTCTCCATGAAACAATTCGTCAAAAAAGCAAATTCTATGAAATTTTTTTAAAAAAATTAAGCAATTGATTTTCTCCCTCTGAAAATTCTATGATCTCTTTGTATTATTATCTCTATCTATTGTAAGTACATGTACTATATCTACATATACACAATTAAATTAACTTTAAAGAAATATTCGGTAAATCTAAAATTAAGATTGAAAATTTGATTTAGTAATTTATTTCTATCTATCTTTCCGGCTTATTTATTTATTTAATATTAAAAAAATAAAAAATAACAAAAATAAATATAATATAATATATATAACATAATTGGTAAAAGTCAAACTCACGGAGTTCGACTTTTACCGAAATATATATTTTTTTTAAAATTCTTGAAGTCGAACTCCTCGAGTTCGACTTCAATCATACAAAGTCGAACTCTCAGAGTTCAACTTCAAGAAGTCGAACTCTCAGAGTTCGACTTCTACTCTTTTTTTTTTAATTTTATTATTATTATTATTATTATTATTATTATTGCGTATATTCAACTTTAATCTTTTTTTTAATTTTATTATTATTATTATTATTATTATTATTATTATTATTTAGTTTGCATATATTTAAAATAAATATACAACAAAAAATATTTATTAACACAAAAAATATAATTACATTAAAAAATTATATTTAAATCAAAGAATAAAATTTAAAAAATTATTTATAATAATTACAATTCTTAAAATTATTATTGTCTTCTACGACCCCTCACCGACGCATCAGCTTGTCTTGAATGACCCTCCTTTTGTTGGTATTGTTGTCTATCTCGCGTTTGTGCCCAATCCATCTCGTTAGGAATACGTGTAGTTTGGCTTCTACCACGACGAATGATGCCACGCAAAGTAGTGTCATGAACCAACTCAAATTGTGGAACATCCCAATAATCTTCCGCCCAAAGGATGAAAAGACTTAGAATATGTTCTCCTGTAAGCCATTATATCATAATAGTCCTTCACCATTGATGGGACACTAATTCTATATGCAGCGCATACCTTTTGAGCATGCGAGCACGGGATGCCGAATTGACTCCATTTGCCACATGAACATTCTCGTGTGGCAATTTTGACGACGTGAGTGTTGAATCCATGTCCAGTCTGACGTTTTGTCACAACGGAGGCAGACTGTTGGTGCTGGTTGTATCTCGTCACAGCATGTTCAACACTTTTTTCGAACCAACGTTGGAACAATTTGTTTGCAAAGTCCGTCCATAGTTGGTTGTTGCTTAACATGACACCACTTTTGGCCATCCTCTCACGAAAATAGTGGACTGAACGAGCAAATATTATTTCTACTATTGCAGTCACAGGCAATCGACGAGCCCCTTTCAGAACTCCATTGATGCAATCTGACATGTTAGTTGTGAGAATTCCGCACCGCCATCCGCCATCGTGAGAAGCTGTCCATTTTTCCTTCTCAATATTCTCTAAGTACACAAACGCTTCTAATTTGTGAGCCTTTATCTCGTTCATTGTTCAATTGAACTTGCTGATTTGATATTCAGAACCAGCTCTCCAACAAAGGTCCTTCAGTTCGACATTCTTGTGACGACTGTTGAAATTAGAACATACGTGCCGCAAGCAATATCTGTGCACTCCCTGTGGTGGCACAAAATCTGGAATTTTTTTTATTGCTCTGATGAGACCCGCATTACGGTCAGAAATAAGACACATCCCAGACCGTCCTCTTATAATATGTTTACTCAACATTTGAAGAAACCAAATCTAAGATGCTTCGGATTCTTCATCGACAATAGCAAACGCAAGAGAAAGTACCTGTTGATTCCCATCCATGGCAGCTGCAATCAACATTTTGTGCTTGTACTTTGTGTATAAATGTATCGACATTGATGACATTGCGCAGTATTGGAACCCATCGATACACGGTTTGAATGCCCAGAAGACGTATTTTATCACGTATGCATTGCTTGACCGCTGAAAGTATTTATGTTCCCATTCAACAATCGTCCCTTCATTATACTTTTGGAGAGCTCCCATGAAGTTTGGTAGCTTTCGAACTGAACTCTCCCATGTGCCATAAACGGTTTCACGGGTCATCTTCAAACTGTACCATGCCTTTTGGTATGTTATGTCGAACCCTGTGTGGTCCTTCACAGTTTGTATGACATGGTTGATTCCATATGAGGGGTCGCATTTTACCTGCCCTAATAATAAAGAAGCAATGTACCTTCTGTCTAAGTTGCAGTGTTCGAGGGACATATCGTTAATAACACATGTGTGGTCCCCTTTATATTTTGTTATTTCCCAACGGCCCTTTCTCGGTTTTATTATTCCACGTAGCTCCCATCTACACCATACATCTGGAACATGAAAAAAAAAAGATGAATACACTTTCTAATAAAATTGTGATAGACGATTATACATTATTGATACGTACCTGGGGTGCTATGTTTACAGACGACCTTCCATTTTTTTGTGGTACTCTCAAGTACCACATATTCACGCCGTGCATGTCGTATCGAGTGATCTTTCACCGCTCCTATTAAATGATCTTTATTTTTGAAAATCATTCCCACATTAAGTCTCCCTTCATTAGCATCATAAAATTTCGCATACTTTGACGGAACATCAATGGAGTCAGCAGGTATCTCCGGGAATGTACGATCAAAAAATGGTATGAAACGGTAAAATATTTCCTCATTAGTGTTATTTGGCATAGACGGTTCATTGGTTGGTGACATACCTTGAGAGTGGGTTGCAAATGTTTCAGTCATGTCATTTATATCAGCCTCGTTCTTAGGATCCTCGGGTGGTATTGGAAATGCAGCTTCATCTGGTTCAGACATATGATCTAAAAAATCGGCGAAACTATCAGCTTGAGAATCTTCTTCATGATCTTCTTCAGGGTCTTCTTCGAACACTGGCTCGTCGTTGCTCCGTGAATGGTTTGCCCCGGGTTGAATTCCAATGTTTTCCAGGCCTTGTGTAACAGCAACCACGTCAGTTGTTGAGTCATATACGCTGTAATTTGAAGCACTCCCAAAAAAATCACCACCAGATGGACCTGCAAAAAAATTACCATCGGAAGGACCGGCTAAAAAATCACGGTTGAAGGAAGAAGGCAGACCTTCATTGGCTAAAAGTGATATGTAGTCGCCCCAAGGTTGGCTAAACGTATTTGATGGTTGTGATGGGTATTGACGTTCTTTTTCAATATATATTTCTAAAATTGGAAAGCCTGATGCAGGATCCAAAAAGAATGACAAAGTGTCATCGTCTTGGATTGGCATGAGTGTCTCTTTGATACGACCGAGATAATGGCATGCGTGTTTTGCGAATACTTTATTATGGACAGGTTGATTTTGACCTTGGGCTTGGCACGAGTCAAACATATGCACTAGAATATAACATCTCACCAATTCCATTTCCAGCATTTGGTGCATATCGTGATTATGGAGAGTCTAGTTCTGCAACATCATCAAGTCGGTTGCATATGAATGCAGATAATGATGATAATGTTCAAGATGAACCAATACAAAATATGGGTAAAGAAATAAGAAGACCTCGGCGCCAACGGCACCGACACACTTGTGGGACGGGCTGTCATTTTTAAGAATTGTAATTATTATAATTAATTTTAAAATGAAATTTTTTAATTTAAATATAATTTTTTTATGTAATTTTTTTTACATTTATAATAATATTATAATAATAATAATAAAATTAAAAAAAAGTAGAAGTCGAACTCCGAGAGTTCGACTTCAAGAAATTAAAAAAAAAATTCGGTAAAAGTCGAACTCACGGAGTTCGACTTTTACCAATTATGTTATATATATTATATTATATTTATTTTTGTAATTTTTTATTTTTTAATATTAAATAAATAAATAAGCCCTATCTTTCCCACGAGATATAACTAAAAAAATATTTAAAATGTTAAAAAACTGGATAAATTGGTAGTCCTTTTCATATGATTTGAACAATTATAACTTTGTTGAGTGTGTGAACTAAAAGAGTTAAATGCAAAATTAGTCCCATACTATAGGCACAGTTGCAAATTTGGTCGCATGCTTTTGAAAATAGCCAAAAATAGTCCCACACTTTATCCTTTTGTTGTAAAAGTAGTCCTGCCATTAAAATTCTAACAGAAAGCACATGGCCGTTAGTATTACCGGTTCTTTAGGTTTTTAACCTCATGCAACAGGTTATGGGTTTATTAGTAAAAAAAAATTACATCAATTTAGTAAAAAACGGGGAGAGAGAAAATCAAATCCAGTTCTACCCCAAAAAGAAAACCCTAATCCCGGCCTCACGAGTTACTCGAATGCCCAACACCAGATTATGGTATGTGAAGAACGAATTTTTTTAATTTTTTGTGCTAAGTTGTGCATTTGACTGAAGAAAAAGGGAGCATGCTTAGGGTATTTTGTATATTTGACTTAAGAAAAAAGGGAGTTGTTGTATTATTGAGTTGTTGCTTTTGTTTTTTTTTTTTCTGTAGTTGATCGAAGCATGTATAATTTTTTAGCCTTGTGGATTCTTTGTGTTTTGTGGTCCCTTATGCCTTTTTGTGTTGACTGAAGCATTGACATGTTATATTGTATTTTTTTTCATTTTTCATTTCTATTTTATTTGTATTTTATTCGTGGTCCCTTCTGTATTGCACCTTCTTGATGCTGGTAATGTTTATTTGTTTAAAAAATTTAATCCAGGGAAAGACACAGCTTTGTAACTTTTAAAATTTACCGTGGGGGTAATTTAAAGAGTAAATTATATTTTTGATCCTATAAGTGGACCAATTTTCAATTTTGGTCTCATATTGTAGATGATTCGCACATTGCATCCCATATGTGCACCCTGTTTTCAATTTCAGGACTAGAGGGAAATCGTTAAATTGCTAACGACTGAAGTTTTTCCAATCAGGTGGGTGCAAATTTGGAGGAAAAATTTATTGGGAAAGGCTTACTTCTTCTTCCTCATATAAATAGCCTTTTTTTTTTTTTTTTTGGCTCTTCCATTTAGTAGGAAAAAAGTGTAAACATGGATGCAAAGGGAGAAATTTTTTGTCAATTTTGTACACGATTTTATGTTAATAATGCCTAAATTTCTTCTGTAAAAATCAGAAATGTAAACTGCAACAATTTGGTGCAAAATTATAAGGTTCAGTGGACTTCTCGTGACGTTGCAGCACGTGCCCTCGATCCCAATGCTTCAATTGGACCATTCAATCGGTTTCCAACATTTTGCACCAAAATTTACATGTTGGTCAAAATTTTGCACCAAATTGTTGCAATTTATATTTTTTATTTTCATGTAAGAAATTTAGGTATTATTAACATAAGATCGTGTATAAAATTAAAAAAAAATTTATCCATTTGCAGCCATGTTTACACTCTTTTCCTACTAAATGGAAGAGCCCAAAAAAAAAAAAAGTTGTTTTTATGAGGAAGAAGAAGACATAAGCCTTTCCCACCAATTTTCCATCCAAATTTACACCCACCTAATGGAAAAAAATCAGGCGTTAGCAATTTAACGATTTTCCTTCTTGTATCCTGAAATTGGAAAAAAAAAATACATATGGAATGCAATGTGCGAATAATCTACATTATGGGACCAAAAGGAGAAACAGACCCACTTATGAGATTAAAAATGTAATTTACCCTAATTTAAATGATCAACCTACAACAGTGTTTGATGGCGGGAATGGTGTCTATTTTTTATTGTGTTGATCTATGGCGTTAGATAAATTCTCTGCAGAAATAGGCACTGTGTTTGGGTCTGTTTTTGGGCTGTCAGAAACAGCCCAAAAACAGACCCAATGTTTGGTAACTTCTCTGAAAAATTATTTTGGCCCATTTTGGCTTTTAAATTTTATTTTGGTTTAACTATTCATCTGTTTTTATTTTTTGTGTGTGATTGTTTTTGGGTGTTTTTGATTTTCTTGTCAGAATTTTCATTAACCCACGTGATGTACCATTTCCTTTTGCCTAAGTCTGAGGCCCACCATCTTGTCATGTACTGCTGCTCAGACTTGTCAATTTTCCTTTTGACCACACAATGACGCACTATATTTGTTTAATCCTAAAATTCACGGGAGGGATACATACAATGACCATACAATGACACACTATATTTGCCCATACAATGTCCATTTTAGCTTTTGTTGTTGGTAGCATTTTTTTTTTTTACAAATTTTATTACCACGTGACCAAAACACTGTTTGCAGATTTTTCAAGTCCTTGTTTCAGATTTAATCATCCACTATACTGTTCAATTTCCTTTTGCAGAAGGAAATTAGACTGAAATTAAATAGGAAATTAAATAGAAAAAGATTGACCACACTAGATTTTTTTTATTTCTGTATAAATAGCCGGTAATTCCTCCCACATCATCCATTTTCTGAGTTTTGCACTCAACTTGGTAGTCCCTCCCATACATCAACTTCTTACATATCTATGTTGTTTGTTTACGATGAGTGTCTTTGTTTAGTTACTGATATAATTTTTTTATTACATCTTGTAGAGCATTTTGTGGCTGCACTTGGAGCATTTGTGCTACTGAGGTCCTGCCTCTTCCTTGTTGCTTAACTTCACCATCTCCACTTGGTTTTAGCAAGGTACTTCACTTAGCCCTTTCTTGCTTAAGATATTTTGTTATAAATTTGAGTATACTATACTTTGGTTGATATTGTATATTAATGAGTATTTCAGTGTTGTTTAAAAGTCTATTTCCATCATATTTAGTTTTGTATGTTAAAATATTTTTAGTGCTTTTTTATGTTGTGTTAAAATATTTTAATGCTAAATTCAATATTCTTGCTCTTACTTGATATCCTTAAAAGACTCTTACCTAATATTACTTGTTATTACTTGATATCCCTGCTCTTGATACCCTTAAACAGACTCCTACTTTATATTGTTGCTCTTGAAAGTGTTCTTTAAAACACCTACACTTAGTATGACCTTCTTTTATATACTTAGTACACCTACCATGCTCGATAGTTTTCTAAAGTGCTCTTGATACCTGAAAAAGACTCTAGCTACTTTATATTATAATGGTATGGCCTTCTTTAATTTATGTTAAAATATTTTGAAATAATATAGATGATATATATTAGTCTAATATAATTTGTGCATTAAATACAATATATACTTCTATATTATACTACTATAGTACTACTACGTTAATAGATTAGTTCTATGTTAAATATTAAATTATTATATAGATTAGTACTGCGTTAATAGAGTAGTAGTACTATATTAAATATTAAATTAAATATTAATATAATGCTACTTCTATATTAAATATTAACTATATACTACTATAGTATTACTACGTTACTAGAGTACAACTATGTATACTACTATAATATTAAACTAAAAACTACTATGACATACTACTGAAATTATACAAGACTTACACTTATACTAGAATGGATAGGAATTATATTTTGTGTATATAATCTAAGTATGCAACAATTATCTGTAAATGCCTAACAATTAGAACTATATAAATACATAGCACTTAACACTTAAATACCTAACACTTAAATATGTAAATTATATGTTGTTCATATGACCTCTCACATATGTAGAATGTAGGAAATTACATGAAATTTCTTGGAACTATGTAGAACTATATAGAACTATGTAGAATGTTTCTCATATACTATGCATCAGTATTCTGTGTGTTAATTAGGCTTTTATGCAAGATGCCTCGTAACCATGAGGTCCCTTTATCTCAGTCCTCCCGTGCCGACAAAGTCACGTGCTCTGCCTTTACTGAGCGAGTATTCATAGAGTTAATGCATGAGGAGTTTGTGAATGGTCGGCTTAAGTCGTCCACCTTCTCCCCTTTTGTTTGGGGCCACATATGCGATAGGTTGAATGCAACTGTCCAGTTTTCGTTGTAGAACCGTCTCCGTTGCAATTCATCTGCACTTGGAGTCATATTCGCTATGTAAATCACAAATGATATGGGTATACACTTAGATGTATAAATAGCCGATAGTATGCATATACAACAAGAAATGAAATCTCTATTATTGAATATGGATCATTTCAACCAAAAAGGTGCAGTATTCGTTTTGAGAAGTCTTCATGTAAAGTGTGTACGATCTATGCATAGGCAATGTAAAAAAAGAAAAATAAAGCAATGATCTATCTTGTCAAAGAATACATCAATGCCAAGGAATATATTCCTCTACAATACATACAAGTATGTACTTCCAAGAAATATATAGGTTAAGTGATAAAAGTTAAGTTGTAATATAATAAAAATAAAATTTGCAACATGATATGTACGCTAAGTTGTGTACTTTCAAAAAAATACAAATTTTGGAACATGATATTAAATAATAATTTTGCAATGTGATATATTTTGCAACAATGTGTACTTCCAAACAATAAAACTTTTGCAATATAATAATTTATGCGCTAAAAAGATAGAATATATATATAATATACATATGTATATACAATTAAGCCATATACAATGTACATGGTAGGGAAAAAAAAAGAAAAACCTTCATATATAAAAACTATATATATATATATATCGTGTAATAATAATATAATTATATAACATGGGTAAATTACAGTTACCTCCCCTGAGATTTGGCATAATTACAAATACCCCCTTGTTGTTTGAAAAATTACAAATAACCCCTGAGGTTTGTAACTGTCCAACAAATAGCCCATTTCCATCCATTTTTATAGGTAAACTGACCAAAATACCCTTATGTATTTTACTTAATTTTAAATTTTTTGGAATTTTTTTGGATACGCAAGGGAGGTTCTTAAGTTTTTTACACAAAGAAATCAATAATGCAATTTGTCTTAGCTAATCTTTTTATAATTTAATAAAAAAATCAAGGGCAAAATGGTCAATTTCTAGCATTTGGTTGAAAATTACAAACCTCAGGGGGGTATTTGTAATTTTTCAAACGAGGGGGTATTTGTAATTATGCCAAACCTCAGGGGAGGTAGATGTAATTTACCCTATACAACATTATATAGAAAGTGTATGTAGAGTTGGATTTTATTAGATATTAATATTGTATAAAATAAAAAAATTATTAAGTAAATTAAAATAAAAGATACAACGTTCATATAGATGTATATATATGCACATATACATACACAACTATTCATGATTTGATATAAAATAGTATTTTATTAAACAACAAAAACAAATCCAAACATACAACAACATATCTCAATATATTCTACTTTATCTCCAAAAATAAATCCAAACATACTACGAACTCCCAAAACATACCCACTTACTGTCCAATTTCTCTCTCTACTTTTACAAAACAAGACAAATCATCTAAAAAATGGATCCAAACAAAGCCAGGGTATTTTGTATATGTAAAACACTACAGAATTGATGCTTTACATAAATTCAGAGAGATAATATTTGAAACTGAACTGTGGCAGTTAGTGGATGGTCAGGGGCCTAAAATTAACATGTATTTAGATGCTGAAAAAGTCTCTGCACAACATGAAAACACAGAGAATTGGGTAGATGGGGGAGATGAGAGGATTATGACAACCAATGAGGAAGATGGAACAAAAAGTGAGTTGTTTGACAGTGACTACAATTTAGATGATGGAGATAGTGAGGGAGCTGATGATGTTGGACCCCTTATAGCTTAGAATGGTTGAAAGATAAACCTGCTCCACAGTGGACTAGATCACATTTTAACACATAAACGTGGTATTTTGCTCAATAAATGTATGTGAATCCTCCAATAGCACCATCCTCGAGGCTAGGGAGAAGCCTATACTAACCATGCTGGACTGGATCAGAAAGTTTCTCATGACAAAATTTCAACAAAACAGGGATAGATGTGAAGAAAAGTGGACAGGAAAAAAGTTGTGTCCTAAGATACAGAAAATCATTGAAAAAAACATGGGGAAGATGGGGATTTGTATACCAATCAAGTCAACAAACTTTGCATATGAGATATATTGCTATGATAGGAGTAGATGCTCTGTTGATTTGAGGGCAAACACCTACTCTTGTAGAAGATGGCAATTGAATGGTATTCCCTGTAAACATGGCATAAGTGCAATCTGTTGCCAAAGGTTGAACCATGAAGACTTTGTTCATGAATCCTATACTGTGGAGACATATAGGAAGGTATATCAGCCTGCAATTATGCCAATGGATGGGCGTAGTTTGTGCGAAAAAACAGGTTACATCCACCTATTCCACCAAACTTTGGAAGGAAAAAAAGGAAGACCAGCTAGAGCAAGAAGACTTTAGCTAGATGAACAACCAAGGAGTAGGAAAGGCAAAACAGGTGCCAACACTGAACTAAAACTGAAAAGGCAAACATGAAAGTTAAATGCAAGTTTTGTGGGGGAGTAGGTCATAACAAGAAGGGATGCACATGGAGAAAATTTGCTGAAGAGATCCTTGCTGAAGATGTGCCTCAACCAGTCCCTACTGAGGATGTGCCTTATCTGGACCCTGATACTGAGGAGTTCCCAGCTGCAAATATTGCTGAAAATGTGCCATCAGCAACACAAGAGGAAACACAAGAGGCATCACAAGATTTATCACAAAAGTTAACATTATGCTCACATGCCTTATATTATTACTTGTGCACTTTATTGATACTTTATTGACCATTTGTGTTACTTTTGCAAGCAAGGAAATGAACAAGGTCAGAGATGCCCCATCTTGTTCCTGTTACCGATGCCATTAAGAAGGCATGTTCTATTTTATTATGTACATTTATTGATAGTATGAATTCAACAACATTTAACTTGTATTTAATTTCTTGTAGGTGGTGGGCATGTCTAGCAGTGGGCCTTCAAAATCTGGAGTAAACAGGTCACAAATGTACATTTACTTATGTCTGTTTACTAATTTCAATTTAATCTGTACTAATTAACATTTTATGAAGCAAGTAACCAATCCACCAAACCTTGCATTCATTCCTCCAAGACACAAGAGTACAACTTTCCAACAGAGGGTGCAAATCATGGCCCTCCTCCTATGGCTTTTCAACCACATGAGATTATGAGGTCTGCCAAATCACCCACTGAAGGCCTTCCTTCCCAGTTATCATACAAGGGGGAAAATGTTTGTTACAATGTCAAATTTGGAGGTTGCAGTTTCAGCACAAAATGCTTAAAAGAAGGCTTCAAAACACAAGTCTGAAGGGAAAAGAAAGGCTTGAACTGTCTTTTAGGGGTGGTTGTACCTTTTAGGGGCTTCAAATTTGAATGTACTAGTTTTGGAGAGTTAATGCTACATTTGTTGTAAAATGGTAACTTTGGTGCTATGGCAAGTGCATGTTTTAGTTGAATATGTGTTATTAACAGTACTAATGTGCTATGGCAAGTGCATATTTTGCTTATGTGTTATTTTCAGCAACAGGTTTTAAGAAAATAAAATTCAAAATTTAAAGCACATAGTTCACTACATCTAAATATTAGTTCATTACAATCCTTCAAACAAATAACTTCAGCACAAATAGAATCCAAGAAATAAACAACAGCGTAACAAATAAATTCCTTCGTCGTTGTAAGTGTGCATTCTCCACCTCTGAAGCCTTCATCTTTTCATTGAAATTTTTAATCTCACCTTCGATTCGATTTATTCGGCGTAATAACCTGAAATTATCTCCTTTGCTCTTGCACACATTGGTATATCTTCTTAGGAAAAAAAGCCATAATCTTCAGCGGCCATACCATTCGAGCAATAGAAAAATATTCTTCCCGAATTTTTGGATGTCCAAGAAGTCCTTAATCGAGCAAACTCTCCACAATAGCACATGACCCATTGACAATTTTGTGTTGCAGAAGATGATGACATTTTTTTCCTCTCCACGAGAACGTTGTAACCAAAGCAAGAAAAATAAAATAAAAGGAGTTTGAGATGAAGAGAACAAGAGAGGTGAAATAAGAAGGAAAATGAATTTTTTGCCTCCAAAACAACTCTTATACACATTCCCTCCGCCCCCCTCCGCCCCGCTGGCACTCACCCCACTATTCAAGAGTCGGAATTTCAATTTTGATAAATTTACATGTAAACCCCGTGAATTATTTCATAATATCAAACATCTTACATGGAAGTGTACTCATATGGTTCATCAAATAGGTTAAACTAATGACCCAAAGATGTCAAGGATAAAAAATTCAGATTGAAAATTGCCAAACTAAAGACTATATATGAAAATATTACTAATAAAAAATAGGGTAAAATACACTTACGCCCCCTAAACTATTATTGATATAATATTTACCCCCTAAACTAACAAATGTAATACTTAGCCCTTAGTTGGATAAAATTGTCCCTCATGCCTTGAATAATTATATTATTCTCAATACATTTTAGCATTTTGCATGTTAAATCATCACCAAATTATGTTCTAACTAAAAGAAAATAAGTGAAGAATTTAAATTAAAAGTGGAGTAATAAGTTAATATATATATATATAATTAATAGATACATAATAAATATAATATCACAATGACTCATATATACTATGCTTAATGAATGAGTACAATAAATGCAGAAAAAAATTTAATGAAAAAGATTTTATTAATCTGGTAACAAAATTAAGTTATATATTAAATATTTAATTTTTAGATAAAAATGAGTAATTATATATTCGTTTTTGAAATATTTTTTCTTTAAAAAATATGGCAAAATATATCTATTAATCTTTTTCCTAAAAGTCTTTAACTTTTGATTAAGCATATATATTATCAATTTCTTTTCAAAAGTATATATGAGTTGTTGGGATATTACATTTGTTATATATCTATTATACATATTGACTTATTACATATTCTTAATCTAAATTCCTCACTTATTAAAAAGAATTTCGTTACAAAAAAATTTGGTGATGATTTTAATGTGCAAAATGCTAAATATATTGAGAATAATATAATTATTCATAGCATGAGGAGCAATTTTGTCTAACTAGTGGGGTAAGTTTTACATTTATTAGTTTGGGGGTTAATGTTACATCAACAATAATTCACGGGGACAAAGTGTATTTAACCCTAAAAAATATCAATGTAATTATGCAAATTTAAAAAATTTCAGTAATTTGACCAAATTTCATAATATTTTTTTTTATAATTATTATTACTCAAACCATTTAGGTTGAGTTTAACCCAATAGTTGAAACTTTTAAAATTATTTTCTAAAATTCAATTACCGCCGAAGTCACTTTTAACCAGTTGTGATTTCGAAGGTGTTTGGTCAATATGTGTCGTGGGCCAGGCTGGGTCAATCTAATCCAAGATCAAGGGTAAATTATATTTTCGATTCCATAAGTGGACTCAGATTCAATTTTGGTTACAAACTGTGGAGAACTAACACATTACATCACATATGTCCATTTTTTTTGTCTAATATCAGGATCAAAAGGGGTTTTTCGTTAATTGCTAATGGCAGAATCACGTGACTCCATCACCTCCGGTAAAATACGAGGGGTAAATTATATTTTTGGTCCCATAAGTGGACCCGTTTCTAATTTTGGTCCTCATACTGTGGGAATTCACACATTACTCCTATATGTCCATTTGTTTTTTCAATGTCAGGACCAAAAGAGGCTTTTCGCTAATTGCTAATGGCAAAATAAAAATTACATATCCTAATTTACAGCCTAACATTTTCACAAATAAAAAAATTAGGGGGCATAATAAACATTCATCCCACCACAAACAAAATATGTCCTCACAAGCAATGAGGAATTTTTGACCAATTCAATATTTAAACAACACCATAGTCTATGAAACAACCAAGAAATAACTTAAAATAATTTGTTGTCATTGCATCTATGAAATCTTGTCTTTGATTTTATTCAACCTCCTAAATAATCCGGGTATGATAACCCTTGCTCTTGTGCATATCGTGGGGTCTTCTCAAGAAAAAAATAATCACATCCACTTCTTTTACTCGAAGACACAAAAAATCTTCTACTTAGGTTGTCGTCGGTCCATGAGGTTATAATACTTATAGCTCTTCCACAGTGGCAAAACACTTCATCATTTGCAACCATGTTTAATTTTTGGTTCCTACTAAAAAGAAGAAAAAAGAAACAAATAAGCTTTTATAGAGGAAGAAGAATGATTTCCCTCATTTTGTGTGAGAATATGTTTTATTTGTGGTGGGCATGGATGTTCATCGTTGCCCCTAATTTTTTGAATTTGCAGAAATAGTAGGCTTTAAATGAGGATATGTAATCTTCACGTTGCCATTAGTAATTATGGAAAGCCCCTTTTAGTCTTCAAATTGAAAAAATAAATGGACATATGTGATGTAATGTATGAATTCCCTTAGTATGGGACCAAAATTGAAATTGGATCCACTTATGGGACCAAAAACGTAATTTACTCTGAGCAATTTAACGGAGGCATGCGAGTCACGTGATTCTGCCGTAAGCAATTAACGAAAAGCCATTTTTGGTCCTGAAATTGGAAAAATAAATGGACATATGGGATGTAATGTGTGAATTCCCCATAGTATGGGACCAAAATTGAAAACGAGTCCATTTATGGGACCAAAAATGTAAATTACCCCAAGACCAAATTAGTCCAATAAAAAGATGGGCTAATCCGACTCAAGACCAGGACCACCTGGTCCTGGGCGAGCCTGCTAGGTCACCTTTTTTTATTTTAATATTGCATGGCATATAATTTTTATTTTATTCTTCTAAGACCATGTTTACCAACCGAGAGGGGTACGGGCATTTAGATTGATGTAGGATTGTGGCCTGCATTAGTTGAAAAATGATAACCAATATCCAGTTTAGTTTTCGTAAGTGAATTGGTACAATATTAGTGATTAACAACAATGGATGAGAGAGAATAAGTTGATTTTACTCAGATTGTACTAGTGTATGTCAACGCATTAATTGCACTGATACAGTATAGTTGATATTACGGAGGAAATTGAGGACAGAATGGACATCCCGTCTAAGTTGTTTGGGGTCAAAAGCCAAAACAAAAAAACAAAAAAAAAACAAAACAAAAGGAGAGCCCATGGGCCACCAAGATTACAATTCGAGCAAGACCGGTGGAATTTCAATTATGGGTACAATATAGTGTAGTACCGGGCTTAAGGAATGAATCGTGAGTCGGCCTCAGAATTTTTGGGCTGGATTAACATAGATATCCAGCCCAATCTTACCTGGTAAATATAGCCTACGTTAACTATTCCAGTAGGTTTTATGTACTTTTGGAACTCTTAAATTGTTTATTTTATTATTCTAGTTCTAAATTTTCAGTATGCTAATTCATTAATACTCTTTGCTTATTTTTTTTAAAAGTTTATTTTAAGTCTCGTTTGGACTTGTTATTATCTAAATTTATTATTGTAAGCTTGTTAGTCAAATTATTATTTAATTTCATTATATAGT
Source organism: Sesamum alatum (assembly GCA_034509735.1). NCBI lineage: Eukaryota > Viridiplantae > Streptophyta > Magnoliopsida > Lamiales > Pedaliaceae > Sesamum > Sesamum alatum. Next base: position 7,244,818 of record JACGWO010000005.1, read on the forward strand.
CTTAACTATTTTTTTCTACACTACAAAAAAAAGCGCTGATTGGGACGGTAACAGAAACGGTTTTTTTAATATTTGGAACGGTACGTACTTCATTTTAATATTTTGGACTGGTATTAGGAACGGTTGAGGAACGGGAGGCCATCCGTGGCAATAAGAGGCATCCTAATTATTAGGAACGGGAACCAAGTAAACCGTTCCTATTTGGGAACGGTGGTTGGCACTACTATGTTCTACCGTTCCTACTTACCTTTATAGGTATAAATTTGATTTTATTGCATTTGGAACACCTTATAAACATTAGGAACGGTAATATCGAAAACAAATCTCGGTTTTAGGAACGGTGGTTAGAACTCTGTTTGGAACAGTCCGTTTCTGTTGTAGATAGAATTTGGCATGAGGTCTGGAATACATATAGGAACGGTACGTTGTAGAGATTATGATCGGTAGCTGGAATACATTTTGTCACGGCACGTAGGAACGGTCTTTGCACTCAACCTTTGGAATAAAGTTTTGGACCGGTGTTAGGTGTACGGTATTTAGGAACAGTTAACATGTATAATGGGAATGGTTTTTGCATCAGCCGTGGGAACGGTGAGTCTTTTTAAAAAGTCAAAAATAGGAACGGTACAGTGCGAATATGTTGCGTCAAAAGTACCGTTCCTAATTAATGATTTTTTTTAATTAATAGTTATCATTTAAATTAATAATAATATTTTGATTATATAAATAATATTTAAATATGAAAAAATGCATAATTTAAAAAAAATTATATTAAATACGAATATTATCCGATTTGATTACAAAAACAAAAATACATAATGTACTATTCGTCCCCATCGGACTCGTCAATGTCTGGCATGGTGGGGTCTCTAGGAGGCCGTGACGGGCCGGCGCCGGAGCGACTGGTCTGCATGTCCTTGACCATGCACATCAAGTCCGCCATCATCTCCTCGAGGCGGCCCAACCGACCCTCCATGTTTGACGGAGGCGCTGGCGGAGGCGCTGGCGGTGGCGGTGGCGGTGGCGATGGCGAGGTAACGGCCTGGCTGAGCGACAGGGCCTCAGAACCAAGACCAAATACCCGGCCCATGTTCTTGCCCCCGACGCAACTCAGCCACATCTGCTGCTCGGTCTGCTGCGCCACCGAGGCCTTTGATTTGGAAGCAGGATCCTCAGGGGCCTGAGACTGATGATCCTCCATCATCTTCTGGAACATCTCCTGCAAAAATAATTACAATGAATTAGAAAATTTAAAAATATTTAAAAAAATACTGTAGAAAATATTAATTAAAACTTACCGCCACCTCCGCTGCCCTCGACCCGCTCCAGCCGCCGTCGGTCTTCTTCTTGTAGCATCTGGAGAATAACTCCATCTGCTTCACTGGCCGGCCGAGCTGTTCCTCCTGTACAACATCAATGGGAAACAGTTATTACAATTTAAATTAAATAGTAATAAATAATTGAAATAACATTAGATATTTTACCATTTTCCGCCATACCGACGGAGACAGATCCCCCGCGGTACACAGTGGATGCGGCTGGGTTGGCGTTCCGGTTCGCCTTGTTCTTCTCGCACTCCTTCTGGAACTCCAGGGAAGCCCAGTACAGGAGGAGTTGCCGCCACACCTCGTTCGCCAGCCATAGAGGCTTCTGCAGCGACTGTCTGGCGAGGACGAACTTCTTCCTCAAGAACTTCCCCACCCAGACATGGAAGATCTTGAACATCGACTCATCGTCGGCGTCCCACCAGTACGTCATCTGTATTAAAAAAAATATATATTAAATTATTATTTAACTTAGATTATTAAAATATTTAAAAAAAAATTAATTCATGTTACCTTCAAGCTCTCGAACCAAAAATGTTGGTGCTCTAGCGGCACCTGGCGCAAACAACCCCAAGGGTGGGGATAGTGTCCTTGCACGGTCGCGTACATGCGCTCGTGGATCTTCCGATCAACACTGAAATTATAAAATAATTAGTATAAACATAAAAATATTAATTTAAATTACAAAAAAAAAAAATTAAAAACATAAATTGTACCTCGCATCGGCGAGTGTGATGTACTGGCGCACGGATGGTGGTGGGAGTGGTGGGGCCGGTGGGGTGGTGGTGGTGGGGCAGCCCATGGACGGGCCGGATCGACCGTCGGTGCGGTAGTGGATGGTCCGGGCTCCTGATCCAGTGCAGCAGTAGACGCACCGGGCTGCTGATCCGGCGCAGGTGGTGCGGGTGTCTGCTCTACCGGTGGTGATGGTGGTCGGAAAACTGCTTCCCCATCCTGGGAAGCAACACCGGGAGGCGGTATAGCCGGTTCGCCGCGACCGCGGCCACGACCACGACCACGACCACGGCCACCTCCTCGGGGTGGAAAATCCCGACCAGACATTATCTAAAAAAAACACATAAGTATCAATTTATTTCAAGAATGAAGATTTTCTAATGTATTTAATATATATGCAAATAAATTCTACAACTGTACATATTTATACTAAATACTATAATTTTACCCTAAAATTGCACTAATTCCTTCAAATTATCATATTTTTAATTATTGAATTTATTGAAAAACTAAAATTTCCAGATTTTATAAAAATAAAAATTCCAGATTTTTAAAAAATTAAAAATTTCAGATTTTTAAAAAATTCAAAATTCCAGATTTTAAATATTTTGAATTTCCGGATTTATTAAAAATTAAAAATTCCAGATTTTTAAAAAATTAAATATTTCAGATTTTTAAAAAATTCAAAATTCCAGATTTTAAATATTTTGAATTTACAGATTTTTTAAAAATTAAAAATTCCGGATTTTTAAAAAATGAAATTTTTCAGATTTTTAAAAAAATTCAAAATTCCAGATTTTAAATATTTTGAATTTCCAGATTTATAAAAAATTAAAAATTCCAGATTTTTAAAAAATTAAATATTTCAGATTTTTAAAAAATTCAAAATTCCAGATTTTAAATATTTTGAATTTACAGATTTTTAAAAAATTAAAAATTCCGGATTTTTAAAAAATTAAAATTTTCAGATTTTTACCAAATTCAAAATTCCAGATTTTAAATAAATATAAAAAATTCCAGATTTTAAATATTTAAAATTTCCAGATTTTTAAAAAATTAAAAATTCCAGATTTTAAATATTTTAAATTTCCAGATTTTTAAAAAATTCCAGATTTTAAATATTTGAAATTCCAAATTTTAAATGTTTTAAAATTCCAGATTTTAAATATTTATAACAAATTACAGAAAAATCAGATTTTTTTTAAATTACATAAAATTACAGAAAAATCAGAAATTTTTTTAAAATTACAGAAATTTCAGAAATTACCAACAGATATTAACAACAGTCAAATTACACCAAAAATTACAACTACATTACACTAATTAACAGGAAATACAGAAAATACATGACAATTACAAATTAATTCCAGCAAAATACATTACAGAATAATTACAGAAATTACAGAAAATTACAACTAAATAAAGAGGGTTTCTTCAGACCCTACTTGGTAGTTGAGGCTCGCGGACGGTGGGCGGCAACGGAGGTGGTGGACGATGGTGGTGGTGGTGCGCGTTAGTGGTGGCAGAGGCGGAGGATGGTGGTGCGCGTCAGTGGGCGTCGAGGCAGAGGCGGCGGACGGCGTCGACGGTGGTAGATACGGCAGACGGCGGACGGCGGACGGTGCCTGAGGGAGAGAGGCGGATGGGAGAACGGCGGAGGGAGAGAGGCTGAGGGAGAACGAGGGTGGGAGAGAGGCTGAGGGAGAGAGGGGAACGGAGGGAGGCGGAGGAAGGGGGAGAGGCGGAGGAAGAGAGGCTGAGGGAGGGGGAGAGCCGGAGGAAGAGAGGCTGAGGGAGGGAGAGAGGCGTTCTGAGAGAGAGAGAGAGAGAGAGAGAGAGAGAGAGAGAGTGAGTGAGGGAGGAGAAAGTGAAAAAAATTCAGCCAAGGGTTTAATTTATATAACATTTTAGAACGGTCTTTTTTTCCCTTACCGTTCCTATTACCGATCCCACCAAAATAAAACGACGTCGTATTACACACAATATGATGTCGTTTTTATGCCGTTGACCTAAATAGGAACGGTCACTTAGTAATAAAATCATTCCAATAACCGTTCCCATAAACAATCGTTCCTGAATAAAACCTACTGTTCCTACATTAGTTCCAGATACTTACAACTTGGAATTGTACTAACAGGCGGTCTTGTAATACAACAGGTGTTCCCAACACCGTTCCTAATTAAAGAAACGACGTCGTTTGTAGGCATGCATATAGTTAGCGTTCCTAATTTTATACATTACCGTTCCTATATGTATTGCAATTGTTTTTTTTTATCTTCTTAGATAATAAAAATAAATTAAGAAAAACACGTTCTGAACACTTGTTTTATTAAATAAATGTATACAATTGGATGTTTAAAGATTATAAAAATCTATAATAATTTCCTAAAAAATAGACACACATTCACAATATGAAGTATATTTGTAAATATTTTTTTGTTAGTATTTCACAGATGTAACTAGCATCCTATATTGTTGTACTGCACGGCATAATCAGACCGTCAAAATTCCAATCAGACCATTAGATATGATATAACACACAAAAGAATACATTATATGTCGTTTTGAAATATTTCAGTGTGCGGATCTCGAGTTATCGTATCCGATCAGTATTCATCGAAACAAAAACAGATGCATCCTTAAATCCGGGTTACTGATTGGAAATCCGACCGTTGGACATCAATTCATATCCATAACCTTATACGTGTTAAAAAATGGTGTCGATCCGGCTGACGGATGTTGAGATATCGAACAAATTGGTTGGAGTTGTAATACTAGGAACGGTTACCTAATATATACAGTGTTCCCATTACCGTTCCTAGTGTAAAGAACGATGTCGTTTTAATGCACTCACATACTTACCGTTCCTATTGAAATCTGGAACGGTTATTTGTAGACTTACCGTTCCAGTAGTTGAATTTCCCACCAATTTTTCATTGGGCGCCAAAACGAAATATTGGGCTCCATTTAGAAACGGTAGTATTTTATACCTACCGTTCCTAATTCAAATTTTCCTCATTTTTTTTAATTAGCCGCCATATTTGAAATATTGTACCTCAAATAGGAACGGTCGTGTATGTATTGGTACTGCTCCTAATTCAAATTTCCCTCATTTTTTTTTGATTAGCCGCCATAATTTGAAATATTATACCTCAACTAGGAACGGTAAATATATAATTGGACCATTCCTAATTCAAATTTCCTCATTTTTTTTAATTAGCCGCCATATTTGAAATATTGTGCCTCAAATAGGAACGGTAGTTATATATTTGAAATATTGTACCTCAAATAGGAACGTGTCGATTCAAAAAATATTCATCAAATACAATTTTAATAATAACTGTGATAAAAAATTACAGAAATTTTTGAATTGAAAAATTCAAAAAGTCTTTTCATCGGACTCAGTCTCGTCAAAGCTATCTTCATCTTCATCTTCGGATTCACTGTCTGGCGAGCGCGATGGCCCTGCTCCATGATCAACGACCAATTGTAACCCCGTTAGGTCATGCAGTTCAAATGTTTGGTTATCTATTACAACATCTGGATTAGGTACGACTTCATCCATCTGATAGGCGACCTCGGTCCATCGCGAGTCATCGATAACTCTTCGAGCCTTGATTTTGCAAACAGCTTTCCAGTCGACTTTGTCCTTCTTCATGCTCGGGTAATCCGCGTAGTATACTTGTACTGCTTGTTGTGCCAATATGAATGGTTCATTCTTTTGGTAGAGCTTTTTGAAGTTGACATCAACGACGTGATAACGAGGGTGTATCTTCATGCCTCTAACCGGATCGACCCAACGACAATTAAACAGCACAATGTGCATGTTCGGAATTAGTGGGTAATCTAGCTGAATTATCTCTTCCAAAATTCCATAGAAGTCAGAATCCGTGTCTGTATATGATGAGCTTTTGACACAAATACCACAATTCATTGTTGACTTCCCGACATTGTGACGTTCAGTGTGGAAATTGAAGCCATTGACGAAGTAAGATTTGTATGTCGTGACTTTTGCTCTTGGCCCCCAATAATGCAACTTCAACAAATCCTCGTTTGTGTGATTCAATTCGGGTTTCACCTGCAATTAATGATATATATAGCAATCCAAATAATTGATTACAAATTCATGAGCATATCGCGGTATTACAACAAATCGATGATACTTACACGAGCCTTGAACCAATCCTTGAATTGTGTTACCACTAGTTGATCAATTATCGGGTCCACCGAATTGTGTTGCTCGAACAGTTCATTCAGGAATGACCTGTTATAGTAAAACTGATTGTTATAAATATACATGTAATTGAAATTGAAATGATTCGTACGAGATAATTACGTTTGTATAGACACTTACTCATAGTACGGTGCAACTACTTCACAATTACACAAGACGTATGTCTCGATAGCATGAAGTTCCTCCCCGCTCAGCCATCTCTTCTTCGAGGCTCCACTTGCTCGGCCTGGGTAATTGAAAATGGACCGAACAATTCGATCGCCGTTGCTCGTGAGATCATCGTTCCGACCGGGTCTGTTTCGCTTGCACAGAATGTGCGGTTTGAAGTAGTGCGAGGAGAAAAGTCCGATTTCTTCGACAATATAAGCCTCTACAATTGACGCCTCGACGTGTGCTTTGTTTTTCACCTTTTTCTTCAAATCGCGAAGGAATCTATTCATATATATATGACAATTTATTAAAATGCAAATAATAAGTATATGTTTAACAGTATTAATTATTTAATTACCTTTCAAATGGGTACATCCACCTGTATTGCACGGGGCCCCCAACGCGCGCCTCATATGGAAGGTGAACAATCAGATGCTCCATTGAGTCGAAAAAGGAAGGAGGAAAAATTTTCTCGAGATTGCACATGATGACGGCTACACTATCTTCCAATTCTTTTACCTTGGCCACGTTTAGTGTTGTTGAGCATAGGATCTGGAATAGAAGACTGACTTCCGTCAAGGCCCCCCACACGTGCTCTGGAAGTATTTCATGGAAAACAACCGGAATTAATTTCTGCATGAAAATATGACAATCATGGCTCTTCATGCCGTGCATCCTCAACTCCTTCAGGTCGACGCAACAGGCCAAGTTAGAGGCATACCCATCAGGAAACCTAAGACAACGAATCCACTCATATATCTTCTCCTTTTGCTCCTTCGTCAGTGTATAGACCGCCTTGGGCATCACGTTCGGTCTCCTTTCGTCCACCTCAAGCTCCGGCCGATTACATATGATCTTCAGACCCTTCCGTGAATTCAGATTGTCCTTCGTTTTTTCCTTGATGTCCATCACAGTATTGAATATATTATCGAACACATTCTTCTCAATATGCATGACATCAAGATTGTGTCGTATCAGATGCGCCCCCCAGTATTCAAGCTCCCAGAATATGCTTTTCTTCGTCCACTTATGGTCGACGCCGTAGCCTTCTGGTTCACTCAACGGTTGTTCGACAGCAACACTAAATACATCGACACGGGTTCGGATCTGTTCTCCAGTCAGCCTCGGACGTGCAACCTTTCTCTCCATTCGGTTTTTAGTGAAGGCTTTCTTGTTCCTGCGATAAGGATGACTCGGTGGTAGGAATTGCCTGTGGCAGTCAAAATAGCATGCCTTCCGACCGTGTTGTAAATAGAATGCCCGTGTGTCCTCCATACAAACTGGACACCCCATAACACCGGCGATACTCCATCCAGACGCCATACCATAAGCAGGAAGGTCGTTCACTGTCCACATCAATGCGGCATGCATCATGAATGTCTGGTTTGTCGCAGTATCGTGCGTACGTACACCCACATGCCATAAATTCTGCAACTTCTCGATCAACGGCTCCAAGTAGACATCGATAAGACATTTGGGATTCGATGGGCCAGGGATCACCATCGTTAGGAACATATACTCAGACTTCATGCACATTCCCGGTGGGAGATTGTACGGTGTAAGTATCACGGGCCAACATGAGTAAGTTTTACCATACTGACCGTGCGGTGCAAACCCATCCGTGCACAACCCAAGTCTAACATTCCTCGGTTCAGCTGCAAAATCAGGATACGTTTGGTCAAAATGCTTCCAAGCCTCTGCATCCGACGGATGACACATGGATCCTTCCTCCGTTTGATGGCTCGCATGCCAAGTCATATGCTCTGCTGTGACCTCCGACGCATACAACCTCTGCAGCCGAGGGGTAATCGGTAGATACCTAAGAATTGCATATGGGGACTTCTTGCGTTTAGGATTTCTGTCCCTGGTGGGCTTGTACCTAGCGTCTCCACAGAACTTGCAATATTCTAAATCAATATCGTCCTTCCACTACAACATGCAACCGTTTTTGCAAGCATCAATCTTCTGAACTGGTAAACCCAATTCTCTTATCAATTTCTTCGTATTGTAATAATCAGCGGGGAAAGTGTGATCGCGGGGCATTACAGTATCAGTCCACTGGCATATACGATCATATGTATGCTCGGAAAAACCCCCTTCGACCTTGATATTCACCAAAGAGGCAATTGACGCCAACTGAGAGGTGGTGCAGCCATTCCACAAAGGTTGGTCCGCAGCATGAACTACATCAAAAAAGCGGTCTGACAAGCCAGACACATAATCATAGGGCCCCGAATCGTAATATAAACTAGGACCCACATCAGATGGACAATACCGAGTACCATCATCAGTTGGTCCCTCCTGGTTGTACGAAGACCAGAATGACGGCCCGACGGCATCGAATACCATCCTCTGCGCCCAATCCATCTGAGCCGCATCACCCCAATGGGAACTACCCTCCTCCTGAAAGGGTGGCGTTTGCTGATGCTGCACAGGGGGCGCTGTCATTGCTTCAAAGTATTCCTGCACCCTCTCCGCACCATGCGAAGTCCAATTATAATACTCTGGCATAAACCCTTTCATACACAAATCAAAATTTACCTCGTCTGGTGTTTTGAACCGTTCGTTTTTGCACTTCCGGCAGGGACACTTAATCTTGTCCCCGTCCATATATGCACGCTGAGATTGGGCCCATTCTAAAAATGTTGTAACACCATCCTCAAACTCCGGCGTCACACCCAAGACGTCTCGATCATACATCCATTTTTTCAACTGTCTTAACATGATTGGTCCTACGTATAATTCACAACAACAATTAAATGACGAGAGTAAATTATATATATATATATATACAAAAATAACAGAATTTTGCATACTTACCTAAGCAAAACACCTATCGATATCAATGCAAAATTCGCGCTCGGTAAATGATATGTTCGATTTTTCGTATAAAGAATCAAGGGGGGGAGTTACAAATACAAAATGAGTTGGAGAGTAAGTATAAGAACAATGACAAAGAAGGGGGACATATATATAGAAAACATTGGAACGGTCATTGGAGTACTATTTGGAACACAAAACTAGCTGTTAAAATATAGCCGTTGTTTCAGCTTAAGGAACGGTCTCAGGAAAGGTATCAGGAACGGTAAAGTTACCGTTGTAATATAGCCGTTAAAGCATATTAGGAACGGTAGCAAGCACAACAAATCCTTACCGTTCCTACTTGGATTATATTTTAGACCGGTCCTTGTAACACAGATTCACTTACTTTATACCCGTAATTTGGAACGGTAATTGCATCACATTTTTTTCCATGGCGTAAAAAGGCCTCTTGTAGAACTACATGTTGGAACGGTGGCCCTACCGATCCAAAATTCACACGGTCTTTGGAACACAGTCAGTAACGATACGCTTTCCCGGTCCTCCAACCGTTCCAAATCTCACACATGTGTTCCAAATTGAGGTCCAAAATATATAAGGTCCCCTTTAGGAACGGTCTTAGGTGTACAAATTGGCACCCGACTGTTGGCACTCTAATAGGAACGGTCCCGCCGTTCCTATTAATTTTTGTTTCTATTACACCGACCCTGACGTCATCAACGGTTTACCGTTCCACAACAGTTCCTATGACCGTTCCTACGTGGAATGGTAACAAGAACGGTCGAGCCTTACCGTTCCTGTTACCGCATTTTTTTGTAGTGCTAGCTAAAAGTTTTTCCGCGATTCAATTTATTATTTATTTATTTTATAAGATAACCATAATTTTAAATAATTATTCAGAAGAACACCTTAATTTCATAAAATAAATAAATAAATAAAACAGGCACAACTAGCCTCAATCGGGTCGGTCCATTTGATGGGATTAAGTTTTTAAATGGAGCCATTGGGGCCCATTTAAAGAATCAGGAACACCCCAGTACCAGCCATGAACTGTAGTGCATTGGTCTTGGGCCAGGCTTTCGAGTTGGTCCGCGTTGGCGGGCCCACTGTGCAACTTGAGTGTTTGGTATGCAACCTAACGTATAACCAGTTTTTGGTTATATTCCATAAAATATAAAATTACATTTTTCCCCATATTTATTTTAAAATTATACTTGCACCTCCAAAAATTCATTACAATTGTACCCCTTCCATTAAGGTTTGAACGAAAAATACTCACGTCAGAAAAAATTTATATAAGTGTCCAATTTTACCCATCATTAACCATTTAATATAATTTATTGATAAAGATACCCCACCAATATTTTTATACTTGTAAGGGGGTAGATGTAATTTTTTAAACAACAAGGGGGTGTTTGTAATTATGTCAAATCTCAGGAAAGGTCATTGTAATTCACCCTATATATAAAGTTAAAAGGGTATCATTGCAATAAAATATTATTCCCGAATTATTTCTGTTGAATAAAAAGTACCTGTAAAGTACTCATATTATTAATAATTTATACCGAATGCTGAATGAGGCATATAATTAGAAGTTTATGTAATTTTTTTACTAATGTCAGCATTTTTTATCGATACCCTTATGAAATAAGTACCATTGGAAATTAAGAGTTTTCAGAGGGTGTGCAACTATGATTTGAAAAGTTTTTTTGTGGGAGAAACTGTAATTTCATATATATTCTTAAAGGAGTAAATGTAATTAATTATACAAAAATCAATTATTTAATATAAATCATATATGACTAGAAAGTTGGCCAAACACAGCCTTAAAATGAAGGTATAAAACCAACTTTTTGTAAATGAAGTTCACTTTAATCCCATGTATATGAAATGGGGTATAACTAAGGAGCACAAAGAATCTCATTCCCTCACCACAAATTAAAGTCGTGTCTTCATTTTGAATCTCCCTTAATTCACCGCATTTTTTTTGGGTTGATTTGACCACTCCCCTCTCTTTCACCTCTACTTTCCAACAAACGATTATTGGTTTTACACTTTTTAAGATCACCATTCTTCACATCTCCACACATCATCTTTCAAAATAGGTCAACCCCTTAGACGATGATGTCTTAGTCTAGTGATTAATATTGAGATTTTATGAATAAGTTTAAAATTATGAGTTCGAATTTTACTAAATGTATATGTATTTGTTTTACTTTATGTGAATTTAAATATAATTTCATTTCATTGTTCCTTGTTATGTTGGTGTACTTAAAAATGACAAATAAAGCCTGATTCAATGGCAAAGTTGTCTGTCTGGTCGAAAATTCTGAGTGTGGAGTTAATCCCAAATATTACATCTAAGCTCAGTGACGGTGGATGTAAGAGAATTCACTCTAAACAATATTAACAAAATCTTGAGCAATCTTGGATGTAGGAGAATTTACAAACAATTTTAATAGGAACTGATCTTGAAAAAGTGTGGACGTAAGAGAATTCACTCGAGACAAATTTAATTCAAATTGATTTTGAGCAATCGTGGACGTAGGAGAATTCTCTAGACCACATAAAATCTTGTGTCTTACAACTGTATTTTTTTTAATACTTTTTGCACATGTTGGCAATTCGACTTAAACCAATTCCTACCAATTAGATTTTATCTGCTTTCATAATAGTTGTAATTTGCTGACTACAAAATATTCATTTTAGAGGCTGTATGGACGAACTTATAATCTCTTTAAGACATCCTAGAAGATAGTTGATCTTATAAAATGCTACCAATTGATGGTAAATCTTTTAGAAAAAGAACTCATAAGATTTACAAATAAGATGTTAGAATTAGACCTATCAATGGGTAGGGCCTTACCCTACCAAGGCCCATACCCGACATGGGCTTAATATAATAATTAGTGTGCAGTCCCAGACTCAATCCGACCCCAGACCCAATGAGTCCCGGACCTAAACATATTCTGCCAGACTCAATTTTCGAGTCGAGTCTGAACCTAACCCATTTTTCTATGTTTTTCCCACTCTGTCTTTTGCTACCCATTTCCCCCTTTTTCTATTTTCCCTCTATCTCTTTTCTCTCGCCCTCTCAGCTGCTTCCAAGAGAAGGGGGTGATCGGCGTTCAACAGGTGGTAGAGGGCCAACGGAATGTGATTAGAAGTCGAAGAAATCGAAGGAGGTGAGGGGAGGAAATGCACGAGGACGAAGATGGACCCAAAAGAAGATTCGTGAGTAAAAATGGGTATGAGATCTAAGTGTAATTAACCCTTTTGAAATTAATAATAAACAGATAAGGATCGTGTAATCTCCCATCTAAACACACGTGGCTTTACTTTAAAAAAAAAAAAATCCCTTTTGAAATTAATAGAGGGAATAACTATTTATTTCCTTGGAAATTGAAAAATCTTTGCTTGAAATTCCATTTTGAAGTTGTAATAATCAAGTGCTGCATCTTTACAAAAGTGGTCAAAAATTCTCTCACTTTTGCAGGGCCTAACAAAATTATATTCATACATATTGCCAGTTATATAAATATTCCTTATCAGGCAGCAAAAATCATTTAGAACTCATCTTCTGACAGCCTCCAACAGTCCTCCCTGATTAATATTAATGATAAAAAAAAAAAAAAAAATAACAATATTAATTTTAACCTATCTTTTAATAGTGACAATTATTATGTAAAAGTCGTCGTCAGCAATAACTAGTAACAAAAAGGTTATGGTATATAAAGTTGTCATTTAGTGATGCTTTTACATAAACATAGTTGTTACTAGCTACAAATATGTCATTGGGATAATTACATTTACACCCCTTAACTTATAGTCTGTTTATACAAACTACCCTTATCATTTAAATAATTACGCATACACCCACTAGAATTTAAGTATCATTTACATAAACCACCTCTATTTTTTTAAAAAATTACACTTACACCCCTCAAAAGTATCGACATTATTACACAAACTACCCCTATTTTTTGGTTATCAAGGGTGGTTTCTATAATTATGCAAAAGGCAGGGGTGGTTTGTATAAATAGACTATAGGTCAGGGGTGTAAATGTAATTATCCCGTCATTGTCCTTAATTATCAATAGAGACAATTTATATAAAATTTGTCATGGTTTTAGTGCAATTTTGGTCCTTTAATTATAGGTGTTTATCATTTTGATCCTTTAAAAAATAAAAATTTCAACTTGGTCCATTATTTTTTGTAGATTTCACAATTTGAGGACACATGTTGTCGGAAAGTTCTAAATCTGTCGAAAATCAACACATCCAAGTCATGTGTCGGCATAAATTTTTAGAACACACGTGACTTGCATGTGCGCTTTTCCGGCCAATTTTCAACTTACCAATAAAATGTGTCCTTATAACATCGCCGAATTTACAAAAATATAGACCAAATCACAAGTTTCATTTCTTAAAATGAAGACAAAAACACCCGACACCTATAATTACAGGATTAAAATTGCGACAAAACCAATTTATCACTAGCAAGTTCTTAAAAAATTTCATTTTAACAAAACTAAAATTATTATTGCGTAACATATATACTTATTGCAATAATTTTAGAATTACCCCATAATATTTTATCGCTAATATTATCTTTCGGAGAAGTTATAATCATAAAGTAAAGCAAATCAATATCTTACCGTTGTCCCAATAATTACCATACCATGTCCTATATATATTCGCAGTAACAACTAAAATTCCACAAACAAAAGTAAAGCACAAGATTGAAGACAAAGAACCATTTTTAACGTACGAACGTACCAAAAAATTAACCCCACAAAAAGTTTAAAAGAAAAAAAAATGAAATATCACAGTGGACTTACTGTACACCTTTCTTCCCTCATACTTTGCATAAATCTTTGCATAAGTAGTAATCTTTTAGCATTAAATATAATTTTCATCCCGTATTTTTTGTATTTTAGCATTTTAGTCTTTTATCTTTCTAGGATAGCAAATAGGTTTTATAATTTTTAATTTTTCGCAATTTTGGTCTTTTAGTCGCTGGAGTTTGCAAATATTGCCGGAATTTTTTTTAATTTGGGACTTTTGTTCCCATTGGTCAATTTAATGGATCAAAATCACGAAAAATTATATGTTACAGGACCTATTTGCTACACTAGAAAGATAAAGGACTAAAATACCAAAATTAAAAGATATAGGACGAAAATTTGGTTCCATGCTGGCAGTAATTTGACCAATAGGAAGAAAAGCCCCAAATTAAAAAAAAAGCCGGTAACATTTGCAAATTCAGTGATTGAAGGACCAAAATTGCAAAAAATTAAAAAGTTACAGGACCTACTTACTAACCTAAAAGGATAAAGGACTAAAATGCCAAAAGACAAAAGATACAGGACGAAAAATCTATTTAAGCCAATCTTTTAGCATAAAAGAAAATTTTGTCGAATATTTCAACATTAACTAAGACAAAAGGTAACCAAAAAATGTGTGTCCGAATTCCACCAATACGTAAATATTGATTTACTTTAATAATAGACGTTGTTGATCAATTATACATATTTGACATTGATACCAGACGTATATTAATTATTGATAATTGAAATTTATGATGTAATTGTAACTGATTTAACTCAAAAAAACGAGAACAAAAAGTAAAAAAGTTTGGTAAATGGATAAATAAATTCGGCAATCCAAAAGCAAAATAAAGTAAAGGAAAAGATGAAGTTCCACCTTAATGAAAAAGGGCAAAGGAATAACACTTGTAGGAAGAAAATGCAGTGTGAAAGTGAGAATTATAGGGGCTTGATTTGGTTAGATTCAGTTAACTATGTAGAAAGTATTGTTCTAAGGTATGTTTTGTGATTGGTTCTCGGTGTCGGAGTCGGATTGTACACTTGTCATGTAATGTTACGAACTAGAGATAGAAGTACGTATGACACACGTAAAATCTTTAATTTGTTAGGACAATTAATTTTACGTTGTTTTGAAATGAATTATTCTTATGTATCAGATATTTTTGAATTCTGGTATTTACTAGAATGGAATAATAATGGTTACACATCAATGGTATTATGCGCCATGCAATGATAAATTTGTAAGATATTATAAAAAACAAAAAAAAATGTCAATTGCACGAAAGAAGACAAAATGTAATATAAAGTCAGACCCCATACTAAAATATATAATAATGATTTTTTACGTTATTTGTAAAAATATTATAAAAAAATAAAGTCAATTGCACGAAAGTTTAGGACAAAATGTAATATAACGCCAGACCCTGTACTCCAACATATAGTAATGACTTTTACTGTGTGATTTACTATCAGTTGAATGTTAGAAATTGGGTTAATTGCATGTTTCTTTCCATAACTTGCAAAAAGTCTCATTTTTAGTCCTCTTACCAATTTCTTTAAGAAATTGACCGAAAAAAAACCAAGTGTAAGTCACGTGGCTATTATCTTTTCAAAATGGTGGAAAACGACCACATAATTTTTTCCGTCAATTTCCTAATGAAAGTTGACGGGATGATTGAAAGTCACAACTTTTTAAAATTATGGAACTATTTTCAAGAATTCCACAAATAATGGGACTAAAAACGTACAAGGTCTAAGTTATGGGACGCAAACTGCGATTTTCCCATTAGAAATTCTTCATGAAATTGTTGCAAAGTAAAACTATAAGTCAAGTGAGCATAGTATGCCATATCTAAGAATCAATCTCAATGCTGCAAAATATTGCTATTACAGAAGCTAATCAATACAGCTGATCAACAACAAAAATTGTTGTACAAGGATTTCACCTCATCATATATATGCCTCAAAACACTTTCACAACACGACTGTCTGATCATCAACACTCTTTAACTCCAAAAAAAGAGCTACAATCGCCGTCTCTGTGTTAGAAAATGAGATCAAATTTCACATAATAGAACACGCGTTGGGGTTGTCATCACTGAACAGATAGGCGAACTTTTCTTCAGTTGCGTTAGGCGTAGGAACGGCCGCCTGCACGTTTCTTACGTAGCCTTGGGGAGCCTTCTTGTCGTAGACTTGAGAAATATGGGGATACTGAACTCTGTTGTATGGGATGTAAGGCCAGAATTCAGCTACTTTGCCTGTGTTCTTCACACTCCTCAACACCTTGTTCGGATCAACGTAGCCATTCACCGTTACCCGGCTTTGCTTTCTGTTGATCTCCACAGTTTTCACTCCTGATGAAGATCACATATACAGAGTTTGTGAGAAAATGCTCATGATCATCAGCTTGATTCTTTAGTCTGGAAAGAAGGTCTACTTTTTTCAGCATATAAATAAATAAATGAAATTAGTAATTGTTAGAAAACTTTTTGTGATTTTTACTCTATAATAATTCTATGGATAAGATTTGAAATAATTGCCCTTTTATGATGTTTATGCATGTAAAAATTAGAGAATCCTATGTGTGAGTCAAGAATTAATTTCATGCAATTTTTGTGAATTTCCACACATATACAACATCTCTGCATCAGGTGTTTTTACAGACATTCAGGCTGCATTTGAATGGACGAACATGAATTTAAAGAAAAGATTTTAAATGGTTCAAACAAAAAACCCAAAGATTTTCGAAATCCTTTGTAACGTAAAACTGTCCAAACAGGTGTAGCGGATTTATTCATTAGTGAGAATTTGAAATCTCGAATTCCAAATCCATCGATCCAAACACAACATTGTTGAAAAAGTGAAAAAAGGATCGGAAGTAAAAAGGGTATGAAGTTAATTAATTACCTCTGAGCTTTTTAACAGCGTTCCTCACTTTTCTCTCACATCCATCGCAGTCCATTTTCACTTTGATCTCCACCGTCTGCAAAAACAAACACCAACAACTCTCATACATCTATATCTAGCTGGTTGAACACACACACAAACGCATGTGTGTCTGTGTGTCTGTGTTAACAAGAAGCAAATTTATAGCTGGTTGAAAACACACACACACACATATATATATATATATGGTGATACAAAAACAAGAACAATCAACATGTATAAGAAAAGATCCAGCCCACATTTTCTCACACACCCACACGTGTGTGTGTGTGTGTGTGTGTTAACAAGCATGCTTGTAGAACACACACATAAACACATGTGTGTCTGTGTTAACAAGAAGCAAATTTAGCTGGCTGAAAACACACACACACACATATATATACATATATATATATATATAAATACCTGCATTGATCTCCTTTTGGTTCTGGTGGGTGTGGAGAAGGCGCAGAAGTTTGAGAGACAGTAGAGAGCACCCATTTTTGCTTCTCTCACAGAAATTAAGCAAAGAAGGGAGCATCTTCATATTTATACTGTTGGACTCTGGAGAGAGGCTGTTTGGTAGGCCAAAAAAGCCCACAAGCTGTCAACAAATTTTTGAATTCAAAATTATATTTACAACCCTTGAATTTTAGTCTGCCTTACATTAATTCCCTTCAGTTAGGGTTTTGATGAAAATTCATGTGCGGACATTAACCAAGATTTTATCAGTTTTATTAAAGAAAAAAAAAAGTAAAATTATATTTTTGATCCTGTAATTATAGGCCGTTAGTACTTTTGGCCATGTAAGTTACTCAACTTACACATCTAGTCCTTATTTGACGAATTTAGTGTTGAACATCTCCCATTTGGTTCTTTTTTGACAAATTTAATCCTGTCTTGATAATTTTGATCTCATTCTCACTCAAGTAAATCTCATTTTTGGTCCTGTAACTATATATCGTCAGGATCAAATTTGTCAATACAGGACTAAATTTGCCAAAAATGGACCAAATCTGATATGTCTTGGACTAAATTCGTCAAAAAATGACTAAATATGTAAATGGAGTAAGTTATAGGATCAAAAGTGCGAAGGACCTAAAGTTACAGGACTAAAAATATAATCTTGCCAAAAAAAATTTACCCTTTGGGTTTAACTGTAAACTTTTTTAGCATGCAAAGGGCTATTTATAATTATTAAAAAGTACAATGGTGGATTTTGTAATATTTTTAGTAATTTCAAATTCATTATTATCATGAATGTAAACTAATTATTCGTATTTTATTTGATTTAAATATCTAATGCTTCAATTTTGAGATTTTAATTTTTAAATATTTATAAAAATACGGGGATATTTAATTAATAAAATATAAAATATATATAAGAGATTTTTATAGTATATATATATAAGATACATATATATTACTTATATATATATATGCAATATCAAAAAAGGAATACGTAGTATATTTTTATCATATTAAAAATATATATTAAAATATATGAGTATATATAGAATATTTACAAATATAATTAAATATATGTTTATTCATATATAAATTAATTAAAATATACATGATACAAAAAGTAAATAAAATACGTACAAGAATTCTCTCTCCTATCCTAGTTTATATTTCAGCAAATCTTATATATGTTAATTTTCTATTTCCATTTTTTATTTTGTACATAAATATATGCGTATTTTATTAAATATTTAATTTTGACCGTTGATTTAAATTAAATAAGATACGAACAGTTGATCTTTATTGATCAAATATGATCCCTTAAAAGTATATATTATGAAAACATCCCCAAACACCCTATAAGAAACAAAGTTCACATTTAAGTCCAAAAAATACTTCCATCATTGAAATTTACACTTCCATTTCTTTCGGTCCAGAGCTTCGATTCAGAATGGCATTTTTGTCTTTTCACTATTTGTCGATTCTGTTCGTAAGATATTACAAATATTAAGGAGTATAAATATAATTACTAATTCAACAAGGAGTTTTTTCATAATTACAGTAAACTTCAAGGACTGTAAATATAATTTACCCAAAAGGAAACTTAAAAATAACCAAATGAATGCTCTACAAATATGATTTGTTTATATGTGAATGATGAGAGGTGTAAAGTGTTCGAGTGTCTGGTTCGATGTGTGTGGGCTTTGCTTTTCAGTTGTTTATTGGTTTATATATTGTCCCCACAAACAATTGCTTCTGTTCCTCGATTCCCTCTTTATTCGGATGGTAAACGAATCGAATCGGGTGGAGCATATTATTGTTTAAATTTATTTAGATTGCTATCGAATTTATAAATTATATTTAAATTTGATTTCATTAATAATGAAATTGAGTTTTGGACAAACTTTAATTAAATTAAAGGGAAAATTATGTTTTTAGCACATTAAGTATGTTCAATATTAATTTTAGTTCAATAATTAGTTCATTTTTTTTTCAGTCCAATAACTTGGAAAATTGATGAGATTTAGTCCTCCGGTGGTCGATTTTTGCTTTTGTGACCTAAAATATTACATGGCATGCTAACTGAAAATATTTTGAGAATTTTTAAGTTTATGTGGCAATTGAAATGTGGTGGATTTTAACTTGAATTAATATATATATATATATATGTACGCTTATAATTTACAAAAATAAAATTATTACTTAAAAAAAATTAACCCCCCACGCCCGGCCCCCGACCCAGATCCCTGCTCCCCCGCCGCCTACCCTCCCTCCCCCTTCCCCACCTACCCTCCTCCCCACCCTCTCGGTGCCCTCCGCATAAGGGGGCGACGACATTGAGGGTGTCGTCGCCCCCCAATCTGGGCCCAGTCGCCCAGACCATAATAGATTTGGGTGATGGCGTCGCCCTACGCTGAGGAGGGCGACGAGGGCGACGGAGCATCGCCCTGATAGAGGGTGAGGGCCCAGAGCTGAGGAGGGCGCGGTGCGAGTTGTGATATTTTAAATAATGTCCAGTAAGCATTAATGACAATGTGTCGTTACATGTGGTTATACACATGTATAAGTTGCTGAAAATTAACTAAATAGTTGTCACGTGGGTATTTTTCAATTAATTTTTAAAATAACGCCAAAAAATTGAGTAAAAACCCTAATTCGGGCTAAATCTCATCAATTTTATAAGTTACTTGACTTAAAAAAAATGGGCATAGTTACCTGACTAATATTAATATTGGGTATATTTAATGGACTAAAAAAATAATTTTTCCCTAAATTAAATACAAAGTAGAGTTCAGGTAGTTTGATGTTTTCAAATATACTTTATTATTCTTTTGTTAATTAAATCAAGCTCAAGTCGAGTTTGAAAATATGTAAAATAAAAAATTAAGTACAAATTTTGGTTTGTTAAATTAGCTAATCGAATACAAATGAGTTTTTACCACTCAATTTCAGATCAAATATCGAATAATTTCATTAGTTTTTCAATCCTACCTCCGTAACTATAACCACCTGCTCCCCCCCCCCCCCCCCCCGTGGCTTACAATGTTGGACTTTGTTTTAGTTTAAGCTCCCGCCTGATCATACGATCGAGTAGTCAGGGCAAGAAATAATGTCATTAGCAACATTTCAAATTTCTTGTAAAAGTATAATGGAATGTGTTGCTAATTTATGTTAGCAATGAATTTAGCAAGAAAAAAATTCATTTGGTAATTAGTTCATCGCTGATTTTAGCATTGAAATTTTTTATTTTTGATTATGTTAAAAATTTTACTAAATAAATACTTGTTAGTAAAAATTTTGGGGAAAACTTTTCAATTTTTTTAAATACTTGTTAGTAAATAAATCCTTTTTAATTATAGCAATGAAATATTCTTTTTCTATTGTTAATTTTGAAATCACAAGAACTTAAAATTTTAATCCCTTGCTAAATGCGTTGCTAATTATCAATAAATTTATTCTCCTTTTTAATTTTTCTGGCTAGTTCAAACATGCTTTTTAAGTCCGAGCTGAAGATTTTGTATTGTTTGGTCTCTTTTTGTTAATTACTTTTGAGATTGAATTACGTCAAAATTATGTTTCAATAAAAGTTGTAATTTGTAAGTTGTAACTTGTTTATTATGCTCATTAAGTAATTTTTTTAGTTCCACCATTAACTTTAGGAATGAGGTTAATTTTGGAATTTATCGCCACTTTTTATTAGCATAATAACTTATGAAGAATCCAATCACCATAATCACTTTTTTTTTTAAATTAATTATTTCAAAATCAATGCTTTCATAATTAATTGTGCAGTTGTGGGGTCAAAGACCTAAATATGCATCAAAACTTGTTTTAATTTGATACTCCAATTTCTTTTTCCACCTATTCAATTTAGATTGATTTTTATTTTGTATTTTATTTTCTTTATATATACTAAAATCATAAAATCACATTATTTATGTATTTAAGAAAAAAATGTACATGTAATATATATATAAGTATAATATGTGTGTGTTTAAAGTGCAATTAATATAGTATATAAGATGAATTATAATGACCTCTCCGAGATTTGGCATAATTACAAATATACCCTTGTTGTTTTAAAATTTATAAATACCTCCCTGAGATTTGTAATTGTC
The DNA here is from genome assembly GCA_034509735.1 of Sesamum alatum. Taxonomy (NCBI): domain Eukaryota; kingdom Viridiplantae; phylum Streptophyta; class Magnoliopsida; order Lamiales; family Pedaliaceae; genus Sesamum; species Sesamum alatum. The sequence continues at coordinate 7,266,422 of JACGWO010000005.1, forward strand.
TAACAAACAACCCATTTTCATTCATTTTTATGGGTGAACTGGCCAAAATGCATACCCTTATGCAAATTGAATTAATTTTTAAAGTTTTCTAAATTTTTTTGGACAAAAGTGCACAGGGAGGGGGTTCTTACGTTTTTTACACAGATGAGCAATAATGTAATTTGCCTCGATTGATTTTTCTATAATTTTTTAAAAAAAATCAAGGGCAAAATGGACCATTTTAGGCCCTTGGTTAAAAATTACAAATTTTAGGGAGGTATTTGTAATTTTTAAAACAACGAGGGGATATCCGTAATTATACCAATTTTCAAAAAAACTTATTGTAATTCACCATAATATATAAATTTGAACTCTCCTAATTCTTTCAATTAAAAAGAAATGCATGTGAAAAAATAAAAATTAATGTAATATGAGACCCTTTTCTACACAAATTGTATTATTGCAAGAAAAGTTGGAAACAACTTTTTTTCCTATTTATGAATTTCCCACATATCTATAACTTTTTGGAATAATTATATTTACACCCTTGATCTATGATCTGCTTATATAAATTATCCTTATTTTTTATATAATTACAGACAATACCCCTGACAGCAAAAAAAAAAAAGGTGATTTGGGTAATGATAATGATATCTTTTGGGAGTATATATATAATTTTTTAAAAGATAGGAGTAATTTAAGTAATGATGTTGATATTTTAGTGTGTATATGTAATTATCTGAGTTATTTGTGTAAATAAACAATAAATTAAGAGCCTTTTTTACAATTGAAGAGCGTTGTTCAGGTGTCTTCAATTTTCGATATGCTATTCAATTTTCACTCTTTTTAATTTCCGTAGTCTTTTTCTTCTCTCATTACATTAAACTCAAGGAAAGAACAGTTAATTGGAGTTGTGCGTTTGTTTTGTTTTTTGAATGGAAAAAAAAAAAAAAAGGACTATTTCTAATAAGGCCTCGTTTGACCAATGATCTCTTGGTCTAGTGGTTAAGGTTGAGATCCCATGATTCAAAGGTCATAGATTCGAATCCCCGTGAATACATGAGATGATAGTCTACTGTATAGTAGGATTGTTTGTATGCTCTTGGTCTAGTGGTTAAAGTTGAGATCCCATGATCCAAAAGGTCATGGGTTCGAATCCCCATCAATACATGAGATGATAGTCTACTGTATAGTAGGATTGTTTGTATGTTGTTATAGTAAGGGGTTGTTTAGATTTCATTTATATAATATTGTTGATCAATATATAATTGTTGTCAGTCTCTATTAGATATTAATAGTCGACAGGATTGATTGTAATCGATTTAGTTCAATTAATAATATTCATCGCTTTCACTTAAAAAAAATAAAAAAATAAGGCCTCGTTTGGTTGGACTGATGAAATTATGAAAGATAGGATTAGCTGGGACATGATGATGCTGTCAGATTAGCAATCCCATGATCATAAGTTATTTTGAGTTGATTTAGAGTATGTTTGGTTGGGGGAAAAATGAAAGTCTAGCAGAAGTTAAAGTAAAAGAGGATGTATGAGAAAAAATTTAGTGTTTGGTTTAGGAAAAGAGATGGGAAGAAGTAAAACTGGACGTATATGAAACCCTTCCGAAGTTCAATTTCATTTCCATCCGAAATTGGGCGAAAAAGTGGAAGTATAAGACCAAGAAGACAAAAAAAAAAATACCTATTTTATTTTTATTTACTCTATTGCCCATATATATATATATATATATATTTTCTCCAATTCTTTTCTCCTTCCCCTCGATAATACCGTACATAATCGCCAGAGAAAAGATAACCAAATCGTTGGGAAAAAAAACTACGTCGAAGTCAACAATCCAGTAAACATACTTTGCATTTACGATTTTTCGGAATTTTTTATTGCTAGTTTGTTATTAATCTTGATTAAATAATCCTTTCCCCTAATCATGTTCCCTCTTTCCTCCGCCGGCACGAGTAATTTTTATTTTATTTAAATTGAATAGTTTAGAATAAATGAACAATATTCATTTTGATAAATATTTTTATTAATAAAAAAATATTATTGTTCTTGTTTGATATATATTTTTATTACTAAGGTTTTTAGATCTTTGATATTAGTATAATATGAACTTGTTTATTTTTTAATACAAAATTAAGAGAAATGGTTAAACTGTATAATTACAAAAATTAGTCTTTTCTTCTCAATCTAATTTTCTCGTATCAAACAAGGAAAAGTATTTGAAATCTACTTCCCTTCCAATCATACCACACAACTTGAAAGAAAACTATTATTCTTTCTCTCCCCTTCCCCCTTCCCCTCCCCCTCCCCTTTCACTTCTCCTTTCCCCTCATTTGAACCAAACGAATCCTTAAGCAGATTGAATATAATAATATTCTGTCCATCCAATAATATCGTATTTTTTAATCGATCAGCAACGTGATATAAGATTAAATAAAAAAATAAAAGAAAAAAATATTCTTTTTCTAACGCATTCCATCTATGACTATTCTTTGTTTTTTTTGTAACGTAAAAGTTTTTTTTGTTCAATATATTACAACTAATCACATCCATTCGTGTAAGTCCAACATTCCGATGAAGTATTGGTCGTGATTCTTGCAGGAGCTATAAACATACTGACCAAATAAGGAATTATTCATCATATCGAATCCAAGCATGCATAATTCCATAAACCAAACGAGGCCTAAGTTGCGTGTCCATCCTGTCTTGGTGGAATTATTCTACCTCATCGCATCAAGTAGTGTGGAGGACCAATAAAACCACTATCTTTTCTATTGTCAAAGCTAAAGTTTGGACATACCCTTATGACAATTGCACCGACAATGTATCAATTATTCTATTAGACCATATTTGAATTGATCGGAATCGAGGAGACCTAGTTTAGTTGGCGAAACTGAGGTCTCATGATCCTAAAGGTTATAGGTTCGAACCCCTGCGTGGGTTGATGTTATTTCTACTGTATTTGATGTTGTAATAGTTAGATGTTAGTTTATGTGATATTATTGATTTGATTTTTTGTAATTGTCTCTGTTCGATATTGATAGACGACGGGACTGAATGTTACTTTACTTTTGATTAATATGATTTATCGTTTCAATTAAAAAAAAATTGAATTTATCGACAGAATGTAGAGAAAGGGTTTTAAATGACCGCATATTAAAAAAAATTGGAATCTATCAATATCTAATAAAATTTAATTCAAAAATATAGTTGAAAACTGATATTATAAATTTGAAAATCATAATTTTATATTTATGAATTCAAATATAGCCTTAATTTCAACACATGGATGTCTACTTGATATTGTTTATCACTCAACTTGTTGTCCAATTCAATAGTAAGAAATTTAGTACAAAATAAAAGAAAAGAAAATATAATTGACAGCACATCAACTACAATTTTTAGGCAAAATGAAATCTCCATTCTCCCCCCTCCCCCCACCATAAAAAAGAAATAACAAAAGTTCCTTAAGTGTTTAATTAACTATAGATAGGATCCGAATAAGGTCTATAATTAATTATTACAGGTATTTATTGGATTTGGGTCTGAGTAGGGTATTATCCGCCTATTGATAGGCCTAAACCCAATTACCCTACCACTTCGAACATTTGAAACCATTTCTCCAAGTTCATTTGAAACTACTTTTATACATCTTCATATACTAATGCGTGTGATGAGGAGGTATATCTTTATTTTTATAAGGATAGTTCGGTCAAAAAAAGATTATTTAACCTGCAATAAACTAGTAATAAGTCAAACGGGAAAAATATGGATTTTTATTCGATTCTTTTGTTAATATTAACAAATTCAATGAATTTTGACTAACAGGGGGTCTATTTGTTATACAAAAGCAAACCTTAGAGATACTAAATATAATTTTTGAAACCATAGGAGTCTACGTGTAATTACACCAAACTTCAGAGATGGTGGTGTAATTATTCCAAACTTATAAGATCTTAGGGTAATTAGGTGTAGGCTTGTTAATGAACGGATAATACCCTACTCAGACCCGGACCATTATAGACCTTATTCGGACCATACCCATAAAATACCCGTAGGTATGGGTCTGAATACACCATCAAAATATTTTATTTTAATAGGTTTGTCCGAGTTTGGGCCTAATGAAATAAAATTAGGTCTCAGTTTGGGTATTTGCTAATGATCAATGACTCTTAGTCTGAATATTGTCCGTCCATTGACAGACATATTCAGGTTAATAAGCTCCTTATATTACAATAATGACAAATAAAACCCAACAAACTATTAGATATTAGAATTATGGAAGAAGTATTTCTACTTGAGAGGGCAAAAAAAAAAACCATCAATTATATAAATGTAAAAGTGAATGATAATAAAATAATGAAGATATTTTGGTCTCTAAGATGATAAAATTAAAGAATTTAAAATATATGAGTTGAGCTTATAAGCTTTTCAAGAATTTAAAACATCAAATAAGTTTGAGAGCTTATGAGGTCCACCAACAACACTCTTGATTCATGTTTACAACTTTTAGCCCTTTCATGATTTTTCTTTTCTTTCTTTTTTGTTCTGTTTCTAATCACAAAAGCTGCAACCTCTGGTGTACAAGTGGACTTCTCCCCCTTCCAAAAAAAAAAAAAAAAAGTGGACTTCTCTTCCACCCATAGATACAAAATGTGGGACTTGTTTCAATTGTCCATAAGGGAATAAATGACAACAAAACCACTGGCTAATACAAATTTAATATCAAGAAGTTGATAATTATAATTAATAGGGTGAATTACACCGACCTCCTCTGATATTCGATATAATTACAGATACCCCTCTTTATTTTAAAAATTACGTATATCCTAATGAGATTTGTGATTGTCTAATAAATAATTCGTTTTCATCTATTTTTATAGATAAGTTGATCAAAATACCCTTATGCAAATTGAATTATTTTTTAAATTTTTTTTAAATTTTTTTGACAAAAATGTGTAGGGAGGGGTTTCTTACACAGATGAGCAATAATGGAATTTGCTTCGAATGACATTTTTTTCAATTTTAAAAAAAACTCAAGGGCAAAATGAACCATTTCACGCCCTTGGTTAAAAATTACAAATCTCTGAGGAGTATTTGTAATTTTTGAAACAACGATGAGATATCCATAATTATGTCAAAATTTACAAATCTCCTGCAATTTTTTTAAAACAATGAGAAAATATCCACAATTATTTCAAACTTCAAGAAGATCATTATAATTTACCCTAATTGATATGATAATATTTCTATAAATAAGTTGCGATCTTCTTACTTTCTTTTAAAAAAAAAAAAACCATTACTAAATCCTAACATCTCATGAATCATCTTGTGATAAAATAGTAGTACTATAATTATGAGATCATTAAAATGACAATTAAATTAAATTCTTTCTTTTTCATACCTATAATCAATGGATAACATAAATCACAGTGTGAGAATTAAATACAAAAGATTTTAACGGTAGAGTTTTGAGATCTCAATCTTACCATAAATCTGAAATCTCAATCTTACCATTTAAACGAAACCGTAGAATCCCTTTTGTTCTTGTCCTTTTAAGAGTGAAACATAGAGAGTAATGAACTAATAATATCAACAGAAGATGGGGAGGAAAATCGCTTCTCCTCAGCATATTCCAAATGCTAGTTGCTGCATTGAATCACATCACCAGCATTTGTTTTCTACGGGACTAGCCGTACAACAAACCAAACCGCGTAAATACATTTCCTAACAGAAAACCACTACATACACGTTGCAAGAATTTAGAGAGTGAGGAACGGATGGGGAGAACGAGCAAGCGCTCATCGTTTTAGATCAGTCAGCTCCTATATCTGTTGAGTTCCATATACACATCTCTAGATCTAGCTTCCCAGTTGAGTTTAAAAAACCAAATGGAACAAGGAGGAAATCCACAGGAGGAGATCCTTCCACCCTACCCGGATAATTGTTCGTGTATGACTTCAACCTGAGACAGCTATTTCCTCTTTCAGACACAATATCGTACAAATACTGCTCCTTTGATGAGCTCGGGCTTATGCAAGTTATCATGACCGTATGGCCAATGCTCTCGGTGCCTTTATTGAGGAGAAAAAGAATACCATCCTTCTCAGCTTGTAGAACCAGGAACGTTTCATTCTTGTTTAAGGTGACGGGCAAAGGGCTGTTGTACTGGAACCGTCTTCCTGAGTCCCAATGCTTACTGCTGAAATGCTCTGATAACTGCGTGGATGAGCCAACAAAATGGCACTTCCTAACAGGGCAAGCGCAAGGTGCACAAACACAGACCTCTTCATGCTCTTTTCTCTTGGTGTAATCCACAATGTCTGTGCAACCGTATTGGGCGTTTCGACAGGGTGCTCTGACTGGATCAGCAATTTCAATATCCACGCAGACTGCATTGCCTTCATTGCCGCTGATGGGCATATTTTCCTGAAGAAACATAGCAATCAACTCTTTATCCCATGTCAGATTGCAGTCCAACAGGTTTTACCAATAAAACGCAAATGATTGCAGTATTCCATATAAAAGAAGTATATCACTAAAATATCCATAAGGGAGATGCTTACTTCCCCTTCTGAAGAAGGCATATAAAACGAGCGTCAAAGCTGCGACGTTAAGCTCACAGCATTTAGCAGATCATAAAATTTAGTGTAAGTTAAATCTATATTAAGATTAACAATATGTACTATGATGTTCTGCATCTCAGGGGAGGGAGTAAGGAAAAGGAGAAATAGGCAGTATGATGATGTTATGGCATTTACGCCCATTCTTGTTGAAGTTCTCAATAAAAATACATTTAATTTAGTGATAATATGATAATGTATCTTCCTATTTCAGTAAATCTGTATGCTTGACTTCAGTATTTCTAACGCTTAAAACATCTATTCTTCCTATCTCTCACAAAATCATACACCATAAGTAAGTTTTATAAGATCTCAGAAGCAAAATGGGAACAATCAGTTACCTCTGCCATGATCATGCCCCCATTAACTTGATCTAACCCAGCCTGTAAATGTAAAATATCCAAAGGTTAACAACAGGCTTCAATAGGGAAAGCTAACAGATAAAGTTAGCGATGAATTCACAATGATTACCAGCAGTTCAGGATCCAAGTCAAGAACAGATTTTTACATAACCTAAGCTAGTGGACTTATAAATATTTCACAAGGGCAAGTAGCTCCATTGGTAATTTTCTGAGTTCTGATACTTTCCTCCATTACAAAATGAAGATAAGAAAAGGAAAGCTAAAAAGATATAAGCTTGACGACAATTACCCATTCTCAGACCAAAAATATTTCAATGGTCTATTTGGAGCAAATACCAAAGTACTAGAAATTAGTTATCTCCATAGTCAAATTGTCGAATTGGTACTTTTAGAGTAGATGATCAGAGGTACAAGCTCAGGCAAGGGAGCTGAAGTTGTACGGCCATTAAAAACTAGAGCAGAAAGCAGTAACATACCACATGCTACAGCAGGAAACATAATGCAAAGAGGAAAAATCAAAAGCAAAATGCTTCAGAATTTAAAATGACTAGCCATCATATGTCTACAAGATATATTGCCATTTGGACAGAACAGGGAATAGTAGCAGCAATTTCCAGCAGGTGAACCATTATAAATTTACAAAACCATCATAGCAAAGTTACACCACAATAACTCCTTAAACATTGATCATGTCCAATCTCTCATGCAAAATACAGTCACCGAGATTAATGAAAAGAACATATATCAGAAAATGAATAATGCTAATAAAAAATCATCGCCGCATACGGAACAAAAGAAGAAAAGACAATTTTGAACACAATTGAAACTTTAACATGTTAAACCAGCTAAATTGCAGTTCTTATGAGATCAAGGGAGAGGCAATAGCAGCACTACTACGATGTTTGTGTACCCAAAAATGCAACAACCGACGGGGTCCTTGTGCATGCGGACAGAAATAAGTACTTGCTATTCCCTCTGCGATTTTGTGATGTTTGCTATTCCAATTTTACATATCAAACATATAGCAACTATAAAACCAACCTTTCATAAATGCACAAAAACTTTCGAACAATCATGGAAACAAACGAAAACAGAAGTACCTATTCAAGGAAAGCCAAACTTTTATAAATGCGAGGAAACTTATGAACAATGATGGAACAAACACAAGCAGAAGCGCCTATTCAAGGCAAATAGCACATGTTAAAGAAACTAATAATCCATATTAACTACCTGATACCCAACCTGCTCAAGTAGAGGATAGTCCTCAATCTCTGGTGGTATTATTGCCAAATGAATGCTGTCTGGTTGGGTCCTACACCCCAGCATTCCCATCCCAAGGCCTCTTTCCTTGTAGACCACCTGCATGGAAACACCAGAAACTGACTATCCACTACTATAATGAGTGCCTACAGTATACATGAAGTATACCTCTCCACATCCATAACCGCCAAGCTCTCTCTCTTGCTTTTCTCTTTCACTAATTTCTTCCTCACCCCAAGAGGCAAGGCATGGAAAAATCGCAGGGGATAGTTCAGAGGGTTCTCCAACAGCAACACTCTCATAGTAAAAGAGCTGTGAAAAGGTCAAAAGTCAAAAATAAGCAGAATAAGGTCAACAAAGAAAGAGAGCCTTTCATTAACTCTCACCTGGAGAAACAACAGACAACCACCAACTGCGCGTTGCTTCCCTTGACGATACCGGGCAACCTCTCTAACTAGCCGGTCAAGTAAAAATTTCCCCCAGTTATATTGGTGGACGACGTCCATGTTTGTCAAAAAATGGAGAAATGACGGGCTAACATCCAACCTAGCAGTGGGGCATAGAAGAGTGCCTAATACATAAAGGAGAAAAGATCTTTTAAAATCCTCTCCAGCTTCAGGGACTGCCAACCTTTCCTCTAAGAGTCGGACAGAAATCCCACGATTTGTGGCATTGTACTTCTTGCGTAATTCAGCAATTAATTCATCAGGTCCGGAGTTAACCACATCCTTCCCATTAGATGCCAACCCCATCACCAGTTCAACATCCCGTGGGGTTAAAGGTATGCGCTCACCACAAATCTCTAAGCTGCGTCGGACGGTATTAAATTTCTCCAGTAACCAAAGACACAAACTGCGCCGCAGCGTTCGGCATCTGAGATTAAGGATACTACCAAACCCCATGCTTTTTACAGCAGCCTTTTGGTCGGGAGTGAGGCGTTGCAACACGTTCAATAATCGACCAGGAGAGCACCTAGTGACAAGTTTGGTCTGCACCATACAGGTCATTATCCATGCCAAACAAATGTATAAATATTCAACTGCTTGGAAACTGTATCAAGAAATACCTGTCTTCTTGGCTTGGGAACACGGGCAGGTGTAGTGCTCAAGTACTTATCCCATACCTCACGGGCACGATTGGTGTATTTGGCCTTCTCGTCGGGACTCATCAATTTCCACGCATCTGAGGCAGCTTTCGTGGCCTGAAACAAAGATTCGTTATTAGGACATCTTTCAACCATTCTTCCAAAGTAAATAATACCAGTATTATTTAGATAAGAAAGAATTCCTTACTGCTTTCAAGCCTGAAGATTCAGGATGGGAAGCAGTGTACTCCTTGATAAATTCACGACTAGAAACAAAAAATTAATCATAGCATGGCTTTATTTATGAAAAAATAAAAGTAAAAGTATGTATAGAACCCTAATTCAGATTAATTGAATGAAATGATACCTAAAATGCACCCAGGAGCATGCTGGACGAGATGTCCCATCATGCTTCTTCTTCTTCTTTGCTCGACTCCCTTCTGACTCGCTATACTCTTGTTCATTTCTCATTACCACCATCATATCTTCTTCATTCGGAACCTTAATTTATAATAGCACCTCCGTCATCAAATAACATACTTCTCAAAGAAGAAAACATCAGAAACTTATCAAACCATAGACATAGCACTATTTCAAAACAAAACTGGAAAAATTAAGTAAAAGGACAATTTCATGTGATTGCACATAGGAACTTTCGGTTTCTTTCAAATGGCATAGATATTTAATTAAAGCTCAATCTACATCTAATTTTATAAGAAATAACAGCTTTAAAAGAGTTTACACCAGCAAATCGGGATTAGGCATGTCGCAAATCATACACCAGCGGCAACTAAATAGTCAATCATTTCAACTTCTTTAGTTCCTCTCAGACCCTAACTCCGATTATCCTAGGCTGTACCTCAAGAATCAGACATTTGGAGCGGCCCAGTATCATCTAACGAACAAATGTTAAATATTTAAGAATTAAACCTTAATAGAACTCAGTGATACTTTTGTCAATCTAACACATAAATATTAAATACCATGCCATAACTAGAACTGAGTGATACCTCTGTCAATCTTCAAGCATCTTCTGACGCAAGCGTCAAAATTTTAATCAATGTTCCTACCAACCGAGGGGCTCTCTTCTATGAAAAAACCAGGTTTCACAGCAACACTAATTCTAACAGCCTCTTCACTGTGCTCGTTTAAAGCTGATGATACCACATTCAGTCCTTCCAAGATCATAAAAATTTCTATGTGGGTTTCAAATAATTATCATGAAAAATCAAAATAAACTAAGTATCATTAGCAATCCCAGCTATATACAATAAATTCAGTCCACTATTTTATATGAAGTACAACCTACAGTCGCCAAAGGCCGGAGCCCGGAGAGGAACAGGTGCGCGACGGCTTGTCCCCTTCTAAGGGTCAGGGCCAAGGCTCCAAGCCTTCTAGGCCTTTAGCAGCTAAGCCCAAAAAACGCCACAAAGCCATGCATTTAAAAAGAAACCCTAAATTGAGTATGGAGCTTAAGAATCAGCACGTACCGACAGTCAAGTCCTCATCGGAGACGGAGGCGGCACCACCTGCTCCGGCGGCCACGGCGCTTTCGCTTTCCTTGTTCCGTTTTCCTATTTTTGCTTTCCCCCTCTTCCTCTTTTTCTCCTTTGCTCTTTTCCTGTTTCTGTTCTCTCTTCTCCTCCACTTCTCCCATCTTCCGCTTTGTTTATTATTTTGGATCTGGGCTTGGGCCTGTTTCCCTACAAAATGGGCCTCTTTGTTTCAGTAATTGGGCCTAAACTGTACTAACGTATTTAATTATAAAGTCTAATGGGCCTAATTCTTTCCGAAATACAATTTTGCATCACTACCCCATAAAATTTATTATAATTACGAATGCCTTCTTATTGTTTGAAAAATTATAAATATCTCCTCAAATAAAAAATAATTATGAAACACCTAGACAGTGAGGTGGAAATTACTACTTTTACACTCGCAAATTTTTTTTAAAATATATATATATATATGAAAAAATATATAAGAAAAATTGAGAATGGGTAAAATAAATAATTCATATGCAAATTAGTCCATAAAATATCTTAAAAAATTCTAAAAAAATTATAGATAAAATTATAATTCATAATCCAAACGAGCATTTTGGTCAATTCACCAGAAAAATTGAATGAAAACTTAATAGAGACTAACATAACAAGTTTGTTGTTAAACCGACATCAAAATCACGAAAGTATTTATAATTTTTTAAACAAATTATTTATAATTATAACAAATTTTAGGGAAAGTGACTTTAATTTATCCTTAAAAAAAAGTCACAATTGTTATTACTAGCATTGTTGGCACACTTGATGTATGTGCTTAAAGTTAAAACATATGCAATTAAAAAAAAATTACTAAGGTTCTACGTGAAATTAAGTACCTCTTTTTACTACTTTACTGAATTACGAAAAGTGAAAGAAGAATGACTTAAAATAATATTAAATAATATAATTTAAAAGAAAACATAATACTAGAGATAAAAAAAAAAAAAAAGAAATGAAAAAAAATCAGTAATGTGAGAAAAGAAGAAAATATAGAGTGGATTTGGCTGATTGCATGATCAATAAAAATATGGGTGAATCACAATAACTTATGTGAGATTTTACATAATTACAAAACTTTTTCTTTTTTTTAAGAACTAATTATCGTGGCACGCAGTACCTGGGCACATAATTTTATTAATATTCTATCGTATTAAAGCAAACAATTTATTTTTTATACAAAATTCATCGTTACCTATCAACAATGTATGAGATATATCTCAAAATAACGAGAATTTACATTAACTCAAATAGTTGTATCATAAAAATAAAAAATTAATACCATTAAAAATTGCAAAAGTTGAAATCAATTTGTATCTTGAATTAAAACTAAAATTACTAATGTTACTTTTATGTATTCATATTCATGTATTCACCTTGCCGTGCTCAATTTCCCTCCACTTTAAATTGTCATTTAAAAAAAATATTTTAAAAATATTAGGCATTTTATATAAATTAATGCATCAAAATACAACATGAAATAAAAAATTGAATATAAAGTTTAGATCAAAGAGAAATGCATCAAAGATAATTAATTATAACTTTATAAACCCCATATTCGTAAAGAGATAATAATTATTAACATAATTATGAAACACCAATTTTGGGAAAGATAACAACAACCTCATGGACAATCACGCAAAACCATGAAAAATGAGCATATTATTACAAACTACGTTAGTTGCCACAAAATAAACTTGTAAATGAAAATTTACTAGTATGAATCGTGTGTGTGTGTCATATAAGACGGTCTTTGAAATCGGCAAGTACCTCCAATATTGGACGCCATGCTAATGTTTGGCCGTGTAAACATAATACATATACCCTAAAAATGAAAAAAACCATTAAGAAAGTGTTAAATATTCAATTCACATAATCTATCAATAATCAAGTTCGATTATATATTGATTGAGAATGTAAAACATATTATATTCATATTTCTTACCTCAAGGCTCAAGCCACCGCAAATAGAGGCCTATCACTGATTTGTTTCAAAAACCTGCTTCAAGTGAACATCAAGAATGAAACAGCTTCAATCCAGAAATCCCACATAATTAGTTCTAAACATTTCCTCTGTAAAATTAAATCTAAATTGTTCAAAATGCTAATAACAGTAAAATGTTTCTATATTCTTATAGAGGCTTAAAGGCATTTTTTGTCCTGTAACTATAGGTCATTCTCATTTTAGTCCAGTAACTTTTTAGGGTTTCAAAATGGTCCAGTTACTTTTTAATTTGCTCAATTTTGGTCTCTTTTGGCCAGATTTTATCTAAACTTGCCAAAAACCGTCACCGGAATCTGACGTGGCATTTAGTGGCCACATCATCTGGATGACATGGATTTGGGGAGGGAAATTACATAAATATATTTTATAATTTGAAAAAATGATATAATACATATTTATTATATACACAATTATATATATACATAATATATATTATATATAATGTATATGGGCGGCGACGGCCTGCCGCCGCCTCAGTGGCGACCGCAACGTCGCCCAGAATAAAAGAGGGTGACAGTGTCGCCCCAAATCTGGGCGACCACAGTCGCCCAGAAAAGTAAACGGCGGCTCCCCCTTTACTTTTCTAGGCGACCGTGAGAAAGGGGCATCGCCTTCGCCGACGCCCTTCTCTTCTTTGGGCGACAATCGCCGTCGCCCAGGGGCTGGCGGCGACGGTCGACCGCCGCCTCTGAGGCGACGGTCGATATGTAATATATATATATATATATATATGTATTATATACTTACGTTTATAAATTTTAAATATTATAAATTGATATATTTTTTATTTCAAATACATATGATAAATATTATATGTATTAAATAATATAATTTAAACAATTTGATACATTTTTTTATTTTATATTTAATTAAATATTTATATTATTATTTTCAAATGAAAGAAGAAGAAAAATTTTATTTTAAATTTTAAAACAATGAATTAAAAATGATTTAATTCAAAAATGTAAAAATATAAAAAAAATTACTATTTTATTTTAAATACAAATAATTGTAATTTTTGTACATAATATAATTTAATGATAATGCCACCTTGGCAACTAATGCCATGTCACATGTTATTTTTTAATTAAATTCATGTAGTTGCCATGTCATATACAATTAGCCAATAAAATTATTTTCCCCAATTTAAATTGCCACGTCAGATTTCGGTGACATTTTCCGAAAAGTTTAGATAAAATTCAGCAAAAAGTGGATCAAAATTGAGCAAATTAAAAAGTTACTGAACCATTTTGAAACCCTAGAAAATTACTGGACTAAAATGAGAATAGCCAATAGTTACATGACCAAAAATGCCTTTAAGCCAATTTTAAATATTATAAATTGATATATTTTTTATTTCAAATACATATGATAAATATTATTTGTATTAAATAATATAATTTAAACAATTTGATATATATTTTTATTTTATATTTAATTAAATATTTATATTATTATTTTAAAATGAATGAAGAAGAAAAATATTATTTTAAATTTTAAAACAATGAATTAAAAATGATTTAATTCAACAATGTAAAAATATAAAAAAAATTACTATTTTATTTTAAATACAAATAATTGTAATTTTTGTACATAATATAACTTAATGTTTAATGCCACATTGGCAACTAATGCCATGTCACATGTTATTTTTTTAATTAAATTCATGTAGTTGCCATGTCATATACAATTAGCCAATAAAATCATTTCCCAATTTAAATTGCCACGTCAGATTCCGGTGACGTTTTCCAATAAGTTTAGATAAAATCCAACAAAAAGTGGACCAAAATTGAGCAAATTAAAAAATTACCGAACCATTTTGAAACCCTAGAAAGTTATTGGACTAAAATGAGAATAGCATATAGTTACAGGACCAAATTTAAATCTAAATTGTTCAAAATGCTAACAACAGTAAAATGTTTCTATATTCTTATAGAGGTAGAGAAATGAACTGCTAACAACAAAATTCTAACAACAATTGCGTGAAATGAAAAATATTTTCATATTTTTATCCAATACAAATAATGACAATTATCAAAGTCAATCAATTTATTTCATAATTGCATAAATAAGAAATGGTGCGGTAGATAATTGGGTGTTGCATCTTGGAAGTGGATGTGATTCTTGAACAATATTTTTGTGAAAGCTTTTTTGAAAATAAGCATTTAAAATATGCTTATGATGGAGCCAGGATATTTATGTGGTGGTATGGGGGTAAAACATAGTAAAAACTGTTAATAAAAATAGGTGGATATTTAAAAATAATGTACTTACAATTAAATTCTAAAATTATTTAATTGTATCTATAATTTATTTAAGGGTATAATTGGTATATTAAAAATTGGTGTAGCGGTATCAAAACCGCCAAAATGTGAGTGTTGGAGGATTTTTCTTTACTAGCCGTCGTGGTATGTTATTCTTGCGTGCATATAATAAATAATTTTTTATGCTTGAAAATATATTATAAGTAAGAGTAAAATATATAACTAACACATCACATTAAAAAAAAAAGAAGGAAAATAAGAAAAAACTAATTTTTAGTATAAAATTTGGAAAGTTGAATAAAATAGTTATTTTATCAGTTGAGAATTATTTTTGGCATTACAAAAAAATAGTACGTCGGTGTCATTAACCGCCATTTGTGAGTAGAAAAGGGATTTTTTTTTATATAATAGTATAGATAATACAGTAGATTACGAATATGTTTGAAGTTCATTGTAATTTAACATGTTGAATTGCATTGATAGTATATTCTCAAACACTACACATCAAAATTGACCGTTTCGATCTTCTACACAAGCGATCTGAATTTTATACACGTGGTGCGTATATATAACATAAATTCGAGATGCAATACTAATTTGCATAAGGAATCCCGACTGCAAAATCGACGGTGTGAATACAAGGTACGGTGTATAGTTTTCATCTTTCAAATATGCCCTTCACATAAACCATGCCCTTTTCACTAAGCTGAAGTTCCTTCCTCATCTGCTCTACCTGCTGGTCATCACCTTGAACGACTATCTCCGACAGCGTGCCGTCGTCCGCCACCGTCATTTTCACCTTGATCTGCTCCTTTCTTGACGCTTTCGTCCAGTAATACGCTCCTCTGTTTCGTTTAAACGTATTAGTCTTTCTCTGATACAAGAAAAACGGAATTTGTCGTTTGTAGGACACTTACGCTAGGGGGCTCAACACGGTTAGCCAGAACCAGTTGTTTCCGATGTCTGGGAAAGTTATCGTTAGCACGAGGGCTACACTTCCAAGGCTTATACAGGTGCAGAACGTCAGCAGCGCTGCTTGGCCCCGGCTTGGGATCATCATGCCCTCAAATCTGAAAAGGGAATACAAAGGAAACGGCATTGGTTTCGTTTTCACAACAGAAACATCATCGTGGCAACGAGACAGACCGGTTAGCCGTTCTGTCCAACAATGTAAACACAAAATTCCCGACTTGGCATGCAATAAGAGTCGGCCGATATCAACCTAAACAACTGCATTGAAAAGCTTAACGAATGCATAGTAGTGGTATTAGCGGCTTACGTTATCGTCTCTCCTCTGTCTGAAACTGTGAAATTGTTGCGAGTAAAGAATGAAAGAATTTCTCCCGCGACCTGGTTAGGCGCCTTTTTCCCCTCCCCTTCTCCTATAAACGTCTTCTGCACAACCTGATCTAGCACCAAAATTTGGAATTATTATATATGAACAAACGCGAATTTCCAAAAAGACAACACAAGAATATCCAATTATAACAGGTAGGACTACCGTACCTTAGATTTAACGGATCGCTTGATAAGGGACCAAAGGCCAGGAACTGAGATGACGAATAGGCCCAGAGAAGTGTAGTAACTGGCCAACGAGTAGCCAGCGCTATCCGCCAACAGAAAGAGAGACTGTGGTTGGTGGTGCAGATGCTCGACAAAAGCTGCAGGAGTAGAAGATAGAGCATCGTCCAGGGAGGCAGACAGCTGAACTACGAGCCTCCTCCGTCTCGTTGGCATTCGACCTCGTCCAGGCCATGGGTGAATGTGGTGCCGTTCTTGGGTAGAAAACGTGCAACGATGAGAGATAGGAGAGATCAGCAGCTTCGTCGCCATTTCTGCTGCATCAAAAAGTAATAAAATGATTCAATTAGTTCATTGACAAACTCCTTTTACAAAAGAGGCCCTCAATTTCGGTTTCTTTAACACGTAGTTTATTCTATGAGCTTCAAAATTATGTCGTAAAAATCAGAGAAGTGCAACTTTTGACCTCAAATTGATCGATAATGAAGTCATTTACTAGCACTGAAGATACACAACTAGATCAACAAGCAGCCTAAGTAACTGACTGCAAAAACAATAGGGACATCGATTCTTCAAGAAAAGAAGTTTCTAACAACTCGGAACAAACTTAAATTATCTACTCTCCAGAGAGCTCCGATGAGCTATAGCTCATTTATATGATTCCATAGCAGAAAATATGCTAAAGTAGCCGAAATTAACTAACACGTCCAATACAAAAATTCCCTTTTTCCCCCTACAACACCGAAGTTTAATGCCCGAACCACACCATGAAACAACTCATAAATCCACAAGAATTAATAGTCAGAATGCACACCAAATGAGTACTTTATGAGTAAAATTTTGGGAAGTGAAATCTCATTCCATACTTGACAGGTTCCATAAAGAATTGGGATCATCACATTTACCCCCTAATCTATGGTTTGTTTACACAAACTACCTTTTTGCATAATTACAGAAATCATCCTGACAGCTGTGTAATAATATTTGATATTTTTGGGATGTATGCGTAATTTTCCAAAGCAAGGATGGTGGCGGGTGGGTGTACGGTTACTATACAAAAGGCAGACAGGTCAGGGAGCGTAAATGTAATTATCCAAAAGAAATTTATGCTTTACCATGATAAACTCCTTCAAGCTAACCCAAAGTGCCAACAATCAAAAGAAAACTCACATCCACATAAAAGACAGAAAAGAGAAACACAGCCACCAAGATACAGTATCAGTTTAAAACAACACAATTCTTGAATTCTTTCCTCATTTAGCATTGTCTTTTGCCCACAACATACAAATCGAAATTCACACATGAAATCGTGCAATGGCTTTAAATGAGCCATTGTAATTACTCTTTTCTTGACTGCAAAACTGTACCTACAGACAACAGAGCTACACTATACACATGCCTGATGGGAAGTATGGGTGAAATCGGAGGGAGAGCATGAAAGAAAACTAAGTGGGAACATGAAAATTACCTGCAGCAACCAGAACTCGAATGAGTAAGGTAAGTTTTTCCTCCTCTTAACTCGTTTTGGTCCTTTTCTTGAATGTGGGCAACAGAGAGAGAGAGAGAGAGAGAGAGCGTTATCCGAGTGGTTCTCAAGTGCAGTTCTGTGGTATGTTTCGAGACACAAATGCCACAAAACTTTTGTGGTATGTTTGGTCACACGCTAATTAAACTTGGGACTTTGTTTTCCAAAACACTAATGTTGCATTTGGAATCATGGATTTTAAATTTTTCCTAACAAATTTTTTGAATTTGTTTGGATAATTCTAAATTTAAAGGATTTCAAATCCTTCCATTTCAATTTTGAACTATGTTTTGATGAATATGAGGTTGTATTTGGATTGAAAGATTTGAAATCATGGATTTCAAATCCTTAATAACAAATCTTTTGAATTTGTTTGGATAATTCTAAATTTAAAGGATTTCAAATCCTTTCATTCCAATTTTAAACTATGTTTTGATGAATTTGGATGGATTTCAAATTCCTTTCAAATGGAGTCATTTGAAATCATTTTTTTCAAATCCTTTCTTCAAATCCAAATCCTTCAATCCAAATGCACCCTGAATGAATTTCAAATTCTTGTCAAATAGAGTCGTTTGAAATCTTTTCTCCAAATCCTTTCTTCAAATTCAAATTTATCAATTCAAATACACCCTAAGTAAAAATGAACGATTTCTACCTCTGAATAACGTGCGGGTAGGGGTGTGAATTCAATTCGTACTCGACAAAATTTGCTCCAAACTCGTCTCTAATAGGGCAGGTTTGGGTTGAAAAAATTGAAAACGAGGCGAGGTCCCGAGTTCTTAAGAACCTGCCCCGGACCCACCCCGTATATATATATATATATATTCTTTTACTTTATCATCATAGGATAAACAATTAATAAAATATTATATCATCTAATTTATTTATTGCTAGGTACTTGTTCAACAATTGATGAATTATAAAATTCGGGTTCGGGGCAGGTCCTGAGTTCTTAAGAACCCGCCCCAGACCCACCCCGTATATATGTATATATATAATATATATATATTCATTCTTTTACTTTATCATAATAGAATAAACAATTAATAAAATATTATATCATCTAATTTATTTATTGCTAGGTATTTGTTCAATAATTGATGAATTGTAAAATTATTCAAAAATACTTAACCATGAGGAAGACGAAGAAGTAGTTACTAATGTATAATAGATATGAATTGTTTGGGTTGTTTTATTATGAATAATTTTATTTGTACTTGAAAATCTCTTTTAACTTGAATTTGAGTTGGATCATGAATAATTTTATTTGTAATTGATATATTAATTTTTTTTTAAAAAAAAATATAGAACAAATGAAAAAAATAAAATAATTGGGTCTATCGGATTAGACCCACCCCAACGAATTTTGTGCCGAGGTGGGTCCTGGGTCCTTCCCACAGTTGGCGGGGCGAGTCTCGAGTCCACCCAAACCCGCTCGAAACATGCCCCGTTGCCATCTCTATGTGTAGGTGCCATCCTTAAATTATATTTATATAGCAAACACTACTCTAAATCCTGATGTGGTTTTTATATTGTTAAAGTGTCCATTGAAATATTTTGGATATTTTTTTTGGCCCCTAAACATTTATATCTATACTAATATATAAATAAAATACCATTCACTCACAAAAGACGGTTACTTACATCGCGACACCAAAATTTGTTATGCCAATAATACCCCTATGTTGGTTTCTTTTCTTTATTTCTTTCTCTCTCTCTCTCTCTCTCTTGATGAAGTGTGTTATAATATATTTTAAAATATAAAATATTTTCTATACTATTATATAAAGAAAACTCCTTCCACACTCACAAACGGCGGTTACTTACACCGCAGCACCATTTTTTGTGAGGTCAAAAATGCCCTTCAATTAATAATATAACCAACTTATTTAACTTCCAAAATTTCACCAATTGATAAATTATTTTTTTTTCTCTTTTTTTTCTTTTTTTTAATGTGATGTAATGGTTTGTATTTTGTTCTTATTTATAATAATAATAATATATTTTAAAGTGCAAAAGAATATTTATTATATTGCACGCAGGAACGGCGTGCCACAACAACTAGTTTATTATACGCAACCAGGGACGGCGAGCCAAGTCGACTAGTTATTATATAAAGCTAATCCTATTTTTACTAATAAATGGTGGTTACTTACACCACAACACCAATTTTTTTGTTATGCCGATAATACCCATAAGTTAGTTTTTTTTTTTCTTTCTTTTTCCTTTTTTTTAATGCAATATGTTGATTAATGTGTATATTTTCTTATTTACAATAACTTTTAAGTGTGCAATATTATTTTATATGCACGCACGAATGGCATGCTACGACGGCTAGTATATTTATACGCATACTTGAACAGAAAAAAACATGACACAAAAATCATTCCAAAAAATTAGGGCAACTACATCGAAAAATTGCGGTACATTTTGTTTTCAATTGAACTAATATAAATATGAAATATAAAAAGATATTTAGAATCTTACATCCCAATTGACATAACCTATAAAATTTCTCTCGGAATTATTTGTTGACCAAGATGTTTAAATTCTACCTAGGGGTGTCAATTGGACGTGAACTCGACAGCACCCGCCCCGGACACATGCCTAATGGGGTGGGTTCGAATTCAAAAAATTGAAGGCGGGGCGAGTAGCAGGTCCTAAAAATTAGGACTCGCCTGGCTACGAGGCAGGTTTTCAGGTCCTTAAGGACCCGCCCGGTATAATAATTTAAGATATATATATATATATATTTCTTTCACTTTATCTTGATAAAATAAACACTAACAAAATATTAGATCATTTTATTTATTTATTGTTAGGTACTTGTTCAAAAGTTGATAAATTAAAAAATTGTCCCACAATACTTGAGGAAGAGAAAGATGAAAAAGTTGTTACTACTGTATAATTGTTGAATTGGCGGGGTTGCTTTGTTATGTACAGTTTCATTTACACTTGTAATTTTATTTTATGGACTTGAATTTGAGTTAGACCATGAACATTTTTCTTTGTAATTGATACGTTCAATTTTATTTTTATATATATTTATAGAATAAATAAAAAAAATAACAAATAATAATCAGATCTATCGGGTTAAACCCGTCCTGACACAAAACCCACCTGGATGGGATGGGGTGAGGCGGATTCCGAGTCCACCCAAACCCGCTCCTAATCCTGCCTCTTCTTCACATTTATATTTTGCTCCACAACAAATTTCTACATAATACTTCGATCTTTGGCATGATAAACACAAAATTTGTGAGTTTGAGCAACTAGGCATTTTCTAAAAAGAATAACAAATCATAACTAACAATTTTAAACTAAACTTACAATTAAACCTAAAGGATAAAAGAAATTACTGCAATTTTTAAGGTGTAGTTAACCTTAATTTTATGGATATATTTTGCTTGATTTTTTTCCTTTTGTTTTTGTTTTTTTTTTTTCAAGTGTGAATAAAAACTCAAATATATATATATGTATATATATAAATGTTTAGAAAAACAAATATGTTCAGAATTCTAACAGACACTTCAATGATCATAAAAAAATCATGTCAGTTCCACATCAACCACGTTCTAACAAAATTATTAATACTGCTAAGTAAGGTAAACCTGTTTAATTTGTTTTATTTTCAACTTGAGAAATTCTTGTCCAAACCTGATTTGGCCAAATCTGAATCAATCATATGACAAGTGCAATAGACTTACCATATGACTGGTGTACAATTCATGAAAAGTGACCAATCACAAATGTATGCTATATGATTAGTCTGATTCAACCAAACCTGACACAAACTAGAATTTTCCTTTAGAGGGTGTTTGCCACATAAATCAACTTCAAGGTAAGTGTAATTACACTTTTCTTTTCCAGTACCACCAGTAATGTGCATTGTATTTTTATTTTTTTATGTTGGATGCCCAATGCTTCATATAGTCAAATTTTGACAAATACCTCCAATTATTGCTACACCTAATGTATAAATCACTATTCTAATCATGTCATATATGATTAACATAACGCTAAATTATGGCTACTTTTCCTGAAATTTCACATAATTACAAATATTTTTTCGTTGTTTGAAAAATAATAAATATCCCCATAAGGGTGAATTGACCAAAATGCCCTTATGCACTGAATTATTTTTATTTAATTTTTAAAATTATTTTGGACTACAATGCGCAGGGAGAGGTTTCTTAAGTTTTTTAAACAGAATATCAATAATGCAATTTGTCTCGACTGATTTTTCTACAATTTCGATAAAAAGATTCAAGGGCAAAATGGTCTATATCAGGCCTTTGGTTAAAAATTACAAACCTCAGGGCGGTATTGATGGGTGTCAAAACCACCAAAATTAATTTCTACAACTACTTTTGTGAAAGTGGTAAGCAGGGTCGATCTACAAGGATTGGTGATAAGTTAACTTCTTCAATAAAATGAAATAAATGAAAAATGGGGGTTGTTTTGATTCAGTTATAAAGAATGAACGAGATTTAAAGAAGGAGATAAAATGAATGAGAAAATATTTTCGGTTGAAGTTTAGTGTATGCTTGACTACATTATTGATCATCGATGTATGAATAATAGTCTTTTAACCAGATAAATTGGTTATAGCCATTGGTACGACCTAACGATCTTACCTTTCCTTGCCTTGTCGTCAGCTAAGGAACGTTCGTTGGCTAATTTCCTAATTAATGAACAACCTTGGGAACGTCCACAAGATTTAATCCACTAACAGCATTAAGAAATAGAAAGGCCTAATTCTAACCAATAAATTCCTACGAGGATTTATTTAAGTTAGATCATGCATCCCCCATAACATAATTTACTACTACGACATAATAAACTATGCTACGTTGCCACTAGTTATTGAACTAAACAAACAATTACATGGATTTGCAAAGTTCAATTAGCTAAGCAAATATTCTTAATAATAAACAATCGGCCTTATCATTCATAAATCAGATTATTTGTATTAAAAGCATAGAGAATAGCACGAATATCAGTTAAACGAAAGTAGAGAGCACGAGTTAGATCTCACAATATTTGGGAATCAAGCATCTACCGTAACTTCAACCGAAAAATAGTAAAATTAGCCTAGCATACTAATGGAAGAACACATAGAAGAAAAAGAGAATTCATAAAATAAAACGCAGAAGAATAATGGATGCCCTTATGTGTTCAAGTATATCACATATTTATACTAATTAATTTTCTAATAAATCTAGATACCAAAAAGGTAGATTCATAATATAACTCTAAGTCCTTATCTAATTAGGGTTATTAACCCAAATATGAATCCTTAGGAAGGAATTAAGGACTTCCAAAACTCGAGAAATTCCCATATATCAGCCTTTAAAGTCCAGAAAACTCGATCCTCTTTCCTTCCTTTCGTTGGCTCTTCTGCGTCATTAGACGTGGGCACATCTAGCCGAACTTCCGAATATGCCCCTCATTTCTTTTCTAGAATTTCTGCTAAGCTTTTTTTTTTTTTTTTCACTTGTCTTGCTTCATATCTTTAGTTCTTGCTCCATGAACATCTTTTTAACTGCAAACATCAAATTACACATGGTTTAGGCTTAATTATGAAGAGATGGTCAAAACACTACTAAAATCATGGCATTTTGGACACTCATCAAATACCCCCACACTTTACCTTTTGCTCGTCCTCGAGCAGAATTAAGATTATGAACACACTCAAGTCAAGATGCAACTGCATGCTTCAAGAATCACACACTTTATAATAGAGACGACCCAATAATTTTCTTGAAACTAGTGTCCACGTAATGTTCATTACCAAAATCAAATGCATGTTGTGGACCATTTTCTCATTGCTCCCCAATTGCTCAAGTGTATGTGGCTAAGTGTTTCATTCAAAACTTGTTGTGACAATGCTTCACCATAGATTTGGTTATACATCAAATCTCCACCACTTAAAAATGTACATGCACATGAATCAAAAGGTCTTGACTTTTGGTTATAAAAGGGACTTGGTTTTGAGGTAGGGATTTTATAGGCAAGGGGTGTTAAGAGCCAAGAGTTTCAAAATAGAGCATCAAATAAAATGAGTGAACAATTGTTCCAAGGCTCTCAAGTGACCCACCAAGCAATTAAATCCCATTTCCCCCCTTGAATATTCTAATACTTCTCGAACTATGTCTCTTTTTTTCTCTTTTCTTTTTTCTCGGGGGATTGTTTCCCCTTTTTTTTATTTTTTTGTGGCAGGAATGTTTCTTTGCTTTTCACTGCCAATTTTTTTTCTTTTGTGATGAGGCATAGAACGAAGTAACAATGACAGTTCATATCAACTCAAAGTGAAAAAACCACAATGATTTCACCCCCACACTTGTGTTAGAACATATTTCATTAAATTCAAAACCACACATTTTTTTTTAGAACCATTTCTTTAGAATGCACATCCGTTTACCTTGATGCTCTAATTGTTTTTGGAGGGTTCAATTGTAAGGTTTTGAAAGAATGGAGTAGGCTTGTAGTGATGGTTTTAAACAAAAATACGGCTTTAAGGCTCAAAATGGGTTCGCTAAAGTTAGAATGTCAGGTGGTAGCCTTTTTTGGCTAAAGAGTGGTTTCAATTTTAGTGCCTTTATCCCTTTTAGGTGCATGCATGTTTGTGTGGCCTCAACATGATTCAAAGCAATTTCTAGGAAGTCAAAGTCACAGAAGTATTCTCTCAACAAGGAACTTTTTCAAAATCAAGATGTGTTAGATCCACTAACTTCATACATAAAGAGTTTGATTCAAATCATCATCATGAAAACGAGTTCTCAAACTATGGATCATCTAAAGTATGAAGTATTTATCCTATTCACATGCAACATCATCAAATCATGAGTGGATCAAAAAGATTTTTAGGCACGATTTTCAGCAAAAAATTTTCATCATTAAGTCAAAAACGCCTTTTTCAGAAAATTCCCAGACACCACGCATAAAAATTTATCTCAACACCAAACTCACTAAACTCCAAACAGTCAATACAGTCAAAATTAACCCCCCCCCCCCCACTTTAATCCACATTGCCCTCAATGTGGACATATATATATATATATATATATGCATGTCAAGAACGAATAGAAGATAGAGAGTAAGGAAAGAGAGCGTCTTGAGTGCATGGCGTGATCAGTCAAGGGGTGGGTGGGTGTCAGGTTCAGTCAAGGTTAACGACGGCCCTGTGAGAAGGAGGCGGTGTGCTGCTTAGAAGGAGACGACGAGGGCTGACAGAAGTAGCCGCATAGCAGTCGACATCGGCGGTGGCTGAGTGGTGCTATGTCGACGATCTGGCCGGCGGCTGAGGGTGGTGGCGAATTTTGTCAAATAGAAAATACATAAAAGTGTGTGAAAGTGCGTCTGTAGGAAGTGAGAATTACAGATTTGCTGGATTCGTTAGACATGGGCACGTCTATTGATTCTTACAAAGCAGTAATTGGGATAGTCCATTAGGTGTGGTCACACTTAACAGAAACAACAAGTCAGTCAATTCTGAAATTCAGACAAATTTGTTGGATTCGTTAGACGTGGGCACGCTTAATGAACAGACTTATAAACCTCATCTTTCATAACATCAAATGATTAAAATAGAAAATATAGAATAGAGGGATAGAGAAATCGTGTGTTGCCTCTAACGTAGCGCCTTTCTTTAACGTCTTTGGCTAGATGTTGTTGTGCCTCAACTTGAATAAGTCGAGCACTCTAAGTCGACTTCTTCAACATAGTGCACCCGATGATGGTGTAGTCCTAGGAAACTTTTGAGGTCCATGAGAGAAATCTTTTTCAAATTTATTTTGTCATGAAAAGCTTTGTTCTTGTAAGTTCTTGGACTCAACCCTTTAATGTCGTTGATGGTCCGTCCAATGGCCCCTCTCAACTCTTGAAGCATTCGAGCTAACTTTTCTTTTTCCAAGGTAGTGAGCTTGTTGAAGATGATCACAGATGTGTCATTCTCCCCTAAGAAGGAATATTTGAGGTGTTCAGGTAACTCCTTCAATTCCGGTGTGGGTGCCTGCAGTAAAGAGGGGAGAAGTTTAATGTATGATCGTGGTAACTCAATGAAAGAAAGATTATGAGGTAAGGGTTGGAGGGCTTCGAGCTCGAGAATGCTTTCACCAATTTTTGGATCAACAACCATGATCTCTTTCTGAGTTTGCACTTGTACTGGTGTGAGATCACCATTGATTGTTGAAAATTTCTACATGAGCGGGTCAAAAACATCTACAAGTAGAATAGTTCGTACATCACTAGGATACCTCATGGAATCATAGATATTAAACCGTATCATTTCACCATCAAATTCCATAGTTAGGGTACCATTATATTCGTCAATCTTTGTCATAGTAGTTTTAAGAAAAGGGTCTTACTAACAAGATAGAAGTAGAATTGGGAGAGGTGTCCTCTCTCATATCTAGCACATAAATATCCACGGGAAAACTACCTCATTAACCTGTACCAACACATCTTCTAAGACCCATTCGGGGTACATGATCGAACGATCTGCAAGTTAGATTACAATCCTTGTTTCTTTCAAAGGACCAACATGTAAGGACTCAAAGATGGTGAGAGACATGATGTTAATAGAAGCACTTAAATCGCACATAGCTCCTTTTGTACCAATCACACCAATTTTGCACGGGATAGAAAATGTACCTGGATCTTTGCATTTTTGCGGCAGTTTACGTTGGAGGATTGCATACACATTTTCCCCCGTGCTTACCCGTTCGTTGCCCTTCCACTTACCTTTACTTGTGCACAATTCTTTGAGAAACTTCGCGTATCAAGCTATCTGCTTGATTGCATCGATCAACGGGATGTTTATCTCAAGCTTGCAAATGTTTCTAGAATTTCTTTTTGTTCCTCTTCCTTTTTTGACTTGGCGAATCTTTACGGGAAAGAGGGTTTCATCACTAGTACCTTCGGTTGATCCTCATTGACTGACTCATGCTCGTTAACTTGCTTTTGTGGAACCTCAATTTCGTGTTCTGATTTGTCTCGTTGGACGTGCCAACGCTTAGTGCTATTTTGGTCACTGTTTGCTTCAGCCTTTTTCCACTGCGTAAAGCAATAGCACTAGCGTTTTGTGTAGGAATAATCACAGTTTGAGATGGCAGCTTACCTTGAGATTCTAAATGACTGACCATCCATGCTAATTGACTTATTTACGCCTCCATCGCCTTAGATTGCACCTCCATCGTCTTAGATTGCGCCTCCAAGTTTTGAATGCTCGTTCTAGTGTGTGACTCCAAGTTTTGGACATTGATAACGAGCGTTTTCATCATGTATTCAAAGGAAGGGCTTGATTTTGAGTTGGATGGAGGGGACGACATTGGAAATCTGTATTGGAATCTCTGAGGATTTTGAGGTTGAGTGCCGTAACTGAGATTCTGGTGATCCTTCCATCCCGGGTTGTATGTGCTGGAGAAAGGATCATATCTCCTTTGTTGTTGCTGTCCGAAAAATCCTCCTATGGCATTGGCATGTTCAGTAGGATACTCTTGAAGTGTAGGGCACATATCGGTATCATATCCCAAAGAAGTGCAAATACCACAAGCTTTGACTTGATGAATAGTTCCTGCAGCAATTTGTTGACAAGGGTGTGAGTTCATCCAAACAGTTATCGACTGAAGCTAAATGTACCTCATTAACCCTTTTTGGTGGGTTATCATTTCTGACTCCGAACTGTTGAGTGTTGGATGCCATGATCACGATGATCTGGCGTGCCTCGGTGGGAGTTTTGTCAAACAGAGAGCCTCCACTTGTTGCGTCAATGAAACTCCTATCGTAGCCGGATAGTCCTTCGCAGAAGCACTGGATTAGCAAATGCGGTGGGATTTGATGATGAGGGAAACTTTCCACCAACGGATTAAACCTTCCCCAGTATTCGAAGAGGCTTTCCCCAAAAATCTGTCGTATCCGGCTTATCTCCTTCCAAATTATTGTGGCTCTAGAAGCAGGGAGTATTTTTCAAGGAACTATTTCTTTCAAATCATTCCCATTGGTGATGGATTCGAATGGGAGGGAATAGAGCCCATCTTTGGCGGGTATCGATATAAGATAACCAAAAAGCGCACAACTTGACTTGTTCCTCATTAACCCCTTGTGGTCGCATACTAGAGCATACCACACGGAATTCCTTGAGATGCTTATACGGGTCCTCGCATGCGAGACCATGGAAGGAAGGGAGGAAATGAATAAGCGCAGATTTAAGTTCGAAATTTTGCCTCCAAGTTGGGATATTCAATGCAGAGTGGTTGTAGGTTCAGATCGGGCAAATTGATTTCCTTGATCGTTCTTTCCGCAATTTGGGCCATGACTTCGTCTTCGGACTCGCTAGAGGACTCCACTAACCCAAGTGCTAAATCTGCTCCGTCCTTGGAAGAGGTGGATGCTTCTATGAAATGATGCTTGGTTTCCCTACGAAGTTTTCATGCGGTCTTATTGATCTCTGGATCAAATTCGAGGTCACCTGTACGAGAAGATCTTGGCATTAAAAATGAGTCACCAAGAAAAAGTAAACTTGAAAACGCCAATCCTCGGCAATAACACCAAAATTTGATGGGTATCGGAACCACCAAAAATACTTCTTACAACTACTTTTGTGAAAGTGGTGAGCATAGTCGATTCCACATGGATTGGTAATAAGTTGACTTCTTCAATAAAGTGAAATAAACGAAAAAAGGGGGGGGGGGGGTTGTTTTGATTCAGTTATAAAGAATGAAAGGCAAGATTTAAAGAAGGAGATAAAATGAATGAGAAACGCTTTCCAGTTGAAGTTTAGTATATGCTTGACTCCGTTATTGATCGTCGATGCATGAGTAACAATTGTTTAAGCCGATCAACTGGTTTATAGCTATTGGTACGACCTAACGACCTTACCTTGTCATCAACCAAGGAACGTCTGTTGGCTAATTCCTTAATTAATGATTGGCTAATTCCCTAATTAATGAACAACCCTGGGAATGTCCAGAAGATTTAATCCACTAACAACATTAAGAAATAGAGAGGCCCAATTCTAACCAATAAATTCCTACGAGGATTTATTTAAGTTAGATCATGCATCCCCCATAACATAATTTGCTACTACGACATAATAAACTATGCTACGTTACCACTAGTTATTGAACCAAACAAACAATTACACAGATTTGCAAAGTTCAATTAGCTAAGCAAACATTCTTGATAATAAACAATCGGCCTTATCATTCATAAATCAAATTATTTGTATTAAAAGCATAGAGAATAACATGAATATAAGTTAAACAAAAGTAGAGAGCATGAGTTAGATCTCACAATATTTGGGAATCAAGCATCTACCGTAACTTCAACCGCAAAATAGTAAAATTAGCCTAGTATACTAACGAAAGAACACATAGAAGAAAGAGAGAATTTCATAAAATAAAACACCGAGAATAATGGATGTCCATATGTCTTCAAGTACATCATCTATTTATACTAATTAATTTCCAAATAAACCTAGATACCAAAAAGGTAGATTCATAATGTAACTCTAGTCCTTATCTAAGTAGGGTTATTAACCCAAATATGACTCCTTAAGAAGGAAGGACTTCCAAAACTCGAGAAATTCCTATATATCAGGCTTCAAAGTCCAAAAAAACTTGGTCCTCTTTTCTTCCTTTTGCTGGCTCTTCTACGTCGTTAGACGTGGACACGTCTAGCCGAACTTCCGAATATGTCCCTCATTTCTCTTTTAGAATT
Source organism: Sesamum alatum (assembly GCA_034509735.1). NCBI lineage: Eukaryota > Viridiplantae > Streptophyta > Magnoliopsida > Lamiales > Pedaliaceae > Sesamum > Sesamum alatum. The sequence continues at coordinate 7,296,317 of JACGWO010000005.1, forward strand.
TCTGCTGAGCTCTTTTTTGTCACTTGTCTTGCTTCATTTATTTAATTCTTGCTCCATAAACATCTTTTTAGCTGTAAACATCAAATTACACATGGTTTAGGCTTAATTCAATATGAAGGGATGGTCAAAACACTACTAAAACCATGATATTTTGGACACTCATCAGGTATTTATAATTTTCCAAACAACGAGGGGGTATTTGTAATTATACCAAACCTCAGGGGAAGTGGCTGTAATTACCCTTAACGTAAAGAATTTGTTTGTGTTTCACAAAAGGGATAATTATATTTACACCACTGATCTATAATTTATTTACACATATCATCCCTATCCTTTGCATAATTTCAAAAACTACCCTGACAGTCAAAATATCAAGGATAATTTGTATAATGATACTAACATTTTTTATAGGTGAATGTGTTATATTTCAAAAATTATAGGTGATTTGTGTAAACAATATTAACATTTCTGGTGGGTGTATGCGTAATTATCCAAAAAGATATAAGTGATTTGTGTAAATAAACTGTTAGGAGGTTTAAATTTAATTAATCCTTCAAAAAATACATTAAATACTATTCGATTTTTTTGTGAGATATTTGTGATTATTTCATAAAAATAGACAAAGAATAGGATGATATTAGATTTTTCATTTAATCAATTTTCCGTGAAAACCGACTCAAGTTGAAATGACCAAGTTGAAGCACACGAAGAAAGAGCGAGTGAGAATGCAATGAGCTCATCACCCTGCCACGATGGATAAAGCATCAACAAACTGTATATCTACTAGTATCTTTACTATTATAGGGTTAAAAGCAGACCCCCCCCCAACGTTTGGGTCGTTTTGCACTTTGCCCCCCAACCGATTTTTTTTTACACTTTACCGCCCAACCTTTGGTTTTCATAGCACTTTGCTCTTTTTTTCACTTTTCGGGGAATAAAATAGGAATATTCCGGGAGCGTGAAGACACGCGTTTTTAGTGGACTAAAAGTAGGGTCAATTGTAATTTTACACCCTAATTTCAAGAAAAAAAAAACCCAAAAATCAGAAATATAGAAAAGAAAAAAAAAAATCTAAAAATCAATATCATTTTCTTCATTTGCCATTGTTGACCACCTTCACCATTGCACCACCTTCATCCACCATTGCAGCCACCTTCAGCCGTTGCTCGACCACCTTCGCTCACCTCCTTCGCCCCCCCAAGATAGCCTCTGCCCACCTCCTTCACCCCCACCCCCCAACACCCAAATAAAAAAACAAAAAACAACCCAAAAATGTGTCTTCTTTTTTAGACGCCATTGCCAACCACCTTCACCAAACTCCCACTCAAAAATAGGTCTTCCTTGAAGGAAAATTAGTTGGTGGTTATAATAGTGGAACTCAATTTGGAGAAGTGGAAATACCAAAAATTTGAAGAAGGGGGAAAGATTGTAGGAGAGGCAAAGGATGTGGGCGGCAGTTGTGCAGAAGGGCGGCGGCTGTGAAGGTGGTGGTGCAGCTACTATAGGTGGACGATGGCGACGAAGAGGTGGACGATGGTTGAAAATGTGAAGACCCAAAATTTGACAATTTGGGTGAAGGTGGGTGATGAAGGAGGGGAAAGTCAAAAACTCAAAATTTGGATTTTTTTTTTTATTATTATTTTTGAGTTGATGGATGAAATTACAAATTTACCTAATCCATAACTCGTCCAAAGGCGCGTGCATCTCACACAATGGAATATTCCAATTAGATTCGCCAGAAATGTAAAAACAAATGGTTGGGGGGAAAAGTGCTACAAAACTCAAAGGTTGGGCGGTTGAATGTAAAAAAAAAAAACGGTTGAGGGGCAAAGTGCAAAACGACCCAAACGTTGGGGGGTGTCTACTTTTAACCCGTATATTTATCTATACTATCGTATAAAAGAAACATCTTTTTCACTCACAAATAGCGGTTAATAACACAATCGCACCACTTTTTTGTAATACCAAAAATAACCCTCAACCGATATGATAACTACTTTATTCAACTTTCAAAATTTTATATTAATTGATAAATTAGTTTTTTTCTTTCTTTCCTTCTTTTTTCTCTAATGTGATGTGTTAGTTTATATATTTTACTCTTATTTATAATATATTTTAAAGCGTAAATATTATTTATTATATATACGCAAGAACGACGTGTCATGACGGCTAGTACTATTATATAAAGCAAACCCTGTTTTTACTAATAAATGACGGTTACTTATACCGCAACACCAAATTTTAAAATTACTAAAAATATCCTTATGTATCGTATCGTATCTATCTATACTAATATAAAAAGAAAAGGTTTTTTTTAACTCACAAATGGTGGTTAATGACACCGTGACACAATTTTTTTGCTTATGTCGATAATACATCTGAGGTGGTTTTCTTTTATTTTCTTTATTTATTTATTTTTTTAAATGCATTGTGTTGGTTTATATATATAATTTTGTTTTTCTATACTATTATATAAAGAAAAGGCCTTTTCAACTCACAAATGACGGTTAATGACACCGAGATACTATTTTTTTTCATGCTGATAATACCCTTAAGGTAGTTTTCTTTTTTTTCTTTCTTTCTTTTTCTTTTAATTCATTGTATTGATTTATATATGTAATTTTCTTTATTTACAATAAATTTAAAACGTACAATATTATTTTATATGTACGTAGGGACAACGTGCCACGACGGCTAGTAAAAAAAATTACTCACATAAGGCGGTTACTTATATTATGACACCAATTTTTTGTTATACCAATAACGCCCCTAAGTTGATTTTTTTTCTTTTATTTCCTTTTTTTTTAAGTATGATGTGTTGGTTTATGTATATATATATATATATACTAGAAATTGTGGCATGCAATATATGCACGCGTAACTTTTAATAATAGTTTTATTTTATTGAAGCTCATAATTTATTTTTGTATTTTAAAATTTATCATTGTCTTACAACCTCACATATAAAAATTGTCTGATAATTTCTTTGAATACATTAATTATCAATAAACAATACTTTTACTAAAATTTAAAATAAAAATTAAAAATTTGTAGAATATTTGTTATATTAATAATGGCGATTATATATATATATGCAACACAAATACCAATATGTTATTTTTATTTTAATTAACAATAAACTTAAATAAAATGGGAGTAAATTTAATTTTTGAGTACATGCAATTGCATAGAATTAATTTTCTAAATGAATTTAACTGAATAGTTAATTCAATTATATGAGTTGGGAAGTTGAAGGGCATTTTTGCCATTATAATAATTTGGTGTAGTGGTATAAAAACTACCACGTTGTATCTATAAGGGCCCTTCCCTTATAATAGTACTAGCGTCGTGTCATGCTGTTTTTGTGTGCATATAATAAATATTTTTTTTATAATTTAAAATATATTGTAAATAAGAGTAAAATACATAAACTAACACATCACATTTAACAAAAAAAAAAAAAAAAAAAGAACCAAAGAAAAGACTAATTTATCAATTAATATAAAAGTTGGAAAGTTGAATAAAGTAGTTATCTTATCAGCTGAGGGTTATTTTTGGCATTACAAAAAAGTGGTGCGGCGGTGTCATTAACCGTCATTTATAATAGTATATATATATATATATATATATATATACTAGCTGTCGTGGCACGTCATCCCTACGTGCATATAAAATAATATTGCACGCTTTAAAGTTATTGTAAATAAGAAAATATACATATTAATCAACACATTGCCTTTTTTTTTAAAAAAAAGAAAGAAAGAAAGAAAAGAAATGAAAACTAACTTAGGAGTATTATCGGTATAACCAAAAATTTGGTGTTGCGGTGTAAGTAACCGTCATTTATTAGTAAAAACAGGGTTTACTTTATATAATAGTATAGATATATTATTATTATAATATATTTTAAAATATGAAATATTATTTATTATATGCACGCAGGAACGACCTGTTCCGCCGACTAATATCTATACCTTTATATAATTGGAGAGCACCCTTTTGGTGTTTCCAATTAATTGATCTGTTATTTTTTTAATTATTTTAGTAATCTCAAAATATCTCTCTCTCTCTCTCTAACTTCCTATTTTTTCTACTCAATTTTCCCATCCTTTTTTCTTCACTGATCTCCTAAAACTTCCTTATATTTTTAATATTTTTATTTATTTAACTAATATATTTTTTTAAAAATAATAATACTTTTTTTAAATCTAAGTTAATTATGCATGCACATTTGAGTGTGCCACATATACTAGTATATATAAGTAGAGAAGTCTAGTAATGTGTGCTTGTTTGTTGGGTGTCTAAGTTCAAACTAAATCAAAAAAGTTTACGAGTTGATCAATTATGAAGACGTAACCGATACCATTGAATTGAGTACAATTGTGTGCATGTTTGTTGTTTGTCTGAGTTCAAACTTAAATAAAAAAAGTGAATTGAGTACAATTGTGTGCGTGTTTGTTGGGTGTCTGAGTTCAAACTGAATCAAAAAAGTTTAGGAGTTGATCAATTATGAAGACGTAACCTATACTATCGAATTGAGTATGATTGTGTGTGTTTGTTGGGTGCCTGAGTTCAAACTGAATCAAAAGTTCAGGAGTTGATCAATTATGAAGACGTAATCGATACCATCGAATTGAGTACGATTGTGTGTGTGTGTGTTGGGTGCCTGAGTTCAAACTGAATCAAAAGTTCAGAAATTTGTTGGGTGCCTGAGTTCAAACTGAATCAAAAGTTCAGGAATTGATCAATTATGAAGACGTAACCGATACCATCGAATTGAGTACGATTGTGTGTGTGTTTGTTGGGTGCTTGAGTTCAAACTAAATCAAAAGTTCAGGAGTTGATCAATTTTGAAGACATAACCGATACCATCGAATTGAGTTCGATTGTGTGTGTTTGTTGGGTGCCTGAATTAAAACTGAATCAAAAGTTCAAGAGTTGATCAATTATGAAGATGTAATACCATAGCATCTACTACACCAGGAATATCAATGAACCCAATTATAGCAATGGCTCTGGATGATGTAAAAAGCTCCCAATATCAACTGAAACATCATTACTGAACCAAGATGCCTAAATATCCACAGAAGACAAACGAGCAGAAGCTCACAAAGCATCAGCAGTGCTGGCAACAAGAGGTGCATTTCAAATCAATTGGCAAGATTAGTTTAGAAAGGAACGAAACGAGAAGGCGTAAGCTAAAGCAACCCAATTAAGAGCAACGAAAAACATAAATTAAGCTTGTACTTGCTACAAAATAAACTGTGTCCGTCCATCTAAGGCACGATTTATAAGACTATGAAACTATGAGGTCAAGTTAGATAACATACAAGTTCTGATAGAGATATAATTATATATATGTACTTACGTTGGCGTCTGAAGTAAGCTCGAACATCTGGAAGAGGCTATTGGCGATTCATGGTCCTTCCATATGGTTATTTCCAACTTGAGCTGCCCAGCTGAGGTTATAAAGTCGTTAGGAACTAGAACACATTTTTTCACGGGAGGCTGTGTAATCCATTGCGTAGTGCTCTCTGCCATGGTGTTTAGCTTGATCGAGCTAAATCCATCTCTTGCAGTAAGTTCATACGAGAATTCTCTCTTTGATGAAGTCGAGGCGATGCACATAACATTGACAAAACTTCCAAGAGACTCGAAAGAACGGTTAAGGATAAAAAGTATACTTTCGGTCTTTTCTTGAAGGAAAGCATGAGTCTGACTATTGTCCAGTGAGATAGGGAACCCATAGTTGAAGCGGAATTGTGTGGAAGATCTTGAATGTTGTGTGGCGAAGTGAGTGTACAGGCATTTCGGCAGACCAACATAGTTACAGTCAGGATGAGGGCATGAACATGGGGCGTATTTGCATGTCTTCTCATGATCAAGTTTCTTACTGTAATTTAATGACTCTGTGCACCCGTGCTGCATGTTCCGACATGAGACTCTGATTGATTCAAGAACCTTTTCCAGTGCCCTGCAGCGGTTGTACCCAATTGGCCAGCAGCAACTTGCACATTTGTTCCTCATCTTGATGCAGCACGATGAACATGCTATATGCCCATTCTCGCACTATATTAAAATCCAGTGGGATGAAATAAATCAGCTTAATAATTACCTAGTGATGAAGCAGTGATAGGGTAAGATTACCGTATGAAAATTGATGCTGTGCAACAAAGATAGGAACTTCCTTAAGCCACAGAGTTTTTGCCACAGTTTTTTCTTAAGAAATAAACCAAGAGCTGCTAACTAAGAATTTTCCGAAATAGCAATTTGACCTTATTCAAACTTCACATTCATGTAGAGAAATTAGTTTGCCACATTCACAATGAGACAACAAACAGGATTAAACAGACAAGACCCAATCTGGAGCTCAAGAAAACACAAGAGAAACTTGGACATACAACTGAAAACTTGCATTTGAAATATTATATTACATGGAAACGAATTCAGAAAGATTAAACAATTCACAACCATCCTCGTACTCTTGAAAACTGTTGTTAGGAAAAACTAATCAATGCTGTAAATAAACAAGTTACCTGCTTACCGTCCAACATAGTTAGTATTTATCACAGCCTACCATTAACTAGTTTCTTTCCACCCCTCTAATAAATCCAACTGATTTCAGTCTTCATTTATACACCACACCAACTTTGCCTTTGTATTTTGTATTAATTAATCTGTAAGCAATGTTTGCCGCACTGAACTAAGAAAGGCTGATGTTTAGTTTAGCAGGTTCAAGATAGCAGCTTCAAAAGGCTCCACCCTATGTGATGCCTTTAGTGAAAGCTTGGCTGATAATTTCAGCCTTAAATAGGCTGAAGATCTTCACCCTCAAGAGTAGCACCTTTAATTAAGTTTTCACAGAGTGGAACCACTTTGAGCGGCATCTTAAATTTTTCTAACTCCTTTTTTTTTTTGGTTTGGTACTCTTACCCAGAAGGTTATTACAGAGCAGTCACTCAATACAAACTTATAACAATTGTTTTAAATATCGATGAAATTTAAAATGCATGTACAAGTTAATGGACATATCGAATTAGAATATTATAAATCACGAGAAAAGACAGAAAGCCCTTAGCAGCCACCACCAGAGGTAGCATGGTGGCGCCTTCACTCTAAGGCGTTGCCGCATGCGGTAACCTTTTCAGCCTACCATTACCTAGTCTTTAAACTCTTTGAACGCACCTCCATTGGCGCCTTCATATGAATGTTTTGGATCAACCGTTCTGATGCCTTCAAAACAAAATGCAATACGGTGCCACAAACAAGGCGGAGCAAAAGGAAAATCATCTTAGGTTGATTTTGTTAATTATTATCAACTTTTTCATAAATTGTTAATAAACCTTCGCACACCAGCAAGACCTACCAGAGCAATGATCAAATGAAAGCGCCAAATTTTCCAAAAACCAAGCGCCTAAGCATAGATAATAACCACAGACCAATTCAAATAGGAGATGATGATAGAATGCTACGCAAGCTTGAATCTTGATAATATTTCACGCATAAAACAAATAATTTTCAAGAAAGAAGAGATAAAACATCGGGAATTAGAAACCCAGCAACAAATTACTTACAAAGGAACATGAAATTAAGCAAAAAAAGGGAAATTATAGGGACCTGATAAACGGGCGGGCTGAGAGGTTCAAGGCAAATGGGGCAATCAAGGACATCCGGGTCAGCCAGAGTCACGGAAACGGGCGCTGAAGCATCCCCACTTGCGGCCACCGACCCACGACCCGTACCATTCCCAGTAGAATCCGAATTCACTTGTGCTTCAGTAGGTTGTACCTCGACTCCAATTTGCAGGTTCAGCTGATCTGCAACCAAAAGCGGATCGGGAGTCAGGCGCAAAATTTCCTCTTCTTCCTCTTCGGATTCCTCTTCCGATGAATCAGACAACTCGGAGTCAGATTCCTCGTCGCTTTCCTCTTCAGACTCTTCATCTACTGCAGTGGGTTCCTCTGGTCGAAACTCCCGCTCCAAGGGAGGTTGAGGAGCAGCCCCAGTAGACAAGGGGTTTTGGGAGTTGGAGGAGGCGGCGCGGCCGCCGGAATTCGCGGAGGAGGCGCTGGCCCTTTTGAGGGTGTATACGATTGGAACGGAAGTCCGGGGTCTCTTGGGCAAGGGTCTGTTGTTGCTGGATCCCTCTTCGTTTCCATCATCATCTCCACCCACAGAAAACCTCGCCATCACTTCCTTCGCAGTAGAGTGTAGACAGAAAAAGATTATCGCTTTTTTGCACTTGGGTTTTTCATCAATTTTCCGCTGGGGACTTCATTGCAATTTGCAGAATACTCACTTCAATTTGCAAAATCTACTAAATGATCCTTGTATTTTAGGCATGGGATGATTTCATTTTTCGTCTAACAAACTTAGGCACTAAATCAGTTTCGGTATTCCATATTTTGACCTTATCATCGTCCCCTTCGTTAGTTGATCATCAAAATTAATGGAACGGACCGATTATGATGGGGAAAATAGGCGAGAAAGTAAGGATAAAAGACCAAATTTGCATCCTTATACATGCATATATAAAAGAGGCTTGACGGAATCTAATGAAATTATTCTTGGGGTTTTTTCAGTTTTCCGTTCGGGACTACATTGCACTTTGTAAAATACTCACTTCAATTTGTGAAAGGGATAATTTCACTTTTGATATCCTAATTATACATTTTTTTCACCTTTGGTACCCTATATTTCCAAGTCATCAGACTTGGTACCTAAAGTTTTCATTTTTCATCCACATGAGTACCCTCCATTGTTTGACCGTTAAAACAAACGGTTAATTCAATTTTGGAGGAAAAATTGACGGTTCCTTGTCTATTTAAAGGCATTTTTCGTTGTCATTTCATACACCATAAAAATAAAATTGAAATAGTGGAATTGAGAAAATTATGGCAAAAAACGAGAGGGATGAAGAGACATCAATTTCAATCTTAATCAAATTTGAATGTTGAGTTCGTATAATGAGAATATTTACACATCAAGATGATTGATTTTTCTCAAGAAATCAGGAATAATTTTTGCTTCAATTTTGGCCAAATTTTTGGATCAAACATCTAAAAACTCTATAATGTTCCCTGTTATGTGAATAAAAAAATAAAAGCAAAAATTAATAATAAATAATAACAAAAATAAAATAAATAAGAACAAAAAGTAAATTTACCCCGTAATTAGAAAATGTCCAAAACCTTCTTCCCGAATTTATTTTGGTGCAAGAAGTCTTCAATGGTAGCAATTCCACACTCACAATTATTTTTTCCATATAAATATTCTCATTAGATGAACCCACATTCGAATTTGAGTAAGTTTGGAACATATTTATTCTCACCTCTCTTGTTTTTGCCAAAATTTTCTCAATCTCACTATTTTAAGTCTATTTTTTGTGGTGTATGAGATGACAACCAAACATGCCCTTAAATAGACAAGGAACCGCCCAATTTTTCTTCCAAAATTGGGTTCATCGTTTGTTTTAACAGTCAAACTAACGGGTGGTACTTAGGTGAAAAATAGAAACTTTGGGTACCAAGTCTGATGAATTGAGAATATGGAGTACCAAAAGTGAAAAAGAGGTATAGTTAGGTATCAAAAGTGAAATTATCCAACTTTTAAAATATACTAAATGCGCCTTGTATTTTAAGTAGAGAGATAATTTCATTTTTCGTCCCCCAACTTAGGCATTATTAAATTAGTTTTTATACCCCATATTTCAATCTCATTAATTTTGGTCTCCGATATTTTTTAAATCTGTCAAAATTGGTTCCCTCCGTTAGCTGACTATCAAAATTAACGGAACGGACCGCTTTTTAAGGGCAAAATAGGCGGGAAGGCAAGAAAAGAAAAAAAAAAAAAAACAAATTTACATCCTTATACATGCATACATGAGGCTCAAGGAAGTTGAATTGAAGAAAATAGCCAAAATTGTTCATGTACTGGTTTATTTATTCAGAAAACACCTTTTGTGTATTATGATTATGCAAATTTAGCCATTTACTCTTGCCTTCTCACTTATTTTTCCATCTAAAATCGGACATTTTCGACGGTCAACTAACAGAAGGGCCAATTTGATGAATTTAAGAAATATTGAGGACTAAAATTGATGAGATAGAAATATAGAGTGTCAAAATTGATTTAGTGCCTAAATTGAGGGACGAAAAATAAAATTATCCTAGGGGTTTTTCAATTTTCCGCTAGGGACTGCATTGCAATTTGCATTGCACTTACTTCAATTTACGAAATCTACTAAATGCGCCACCTATTTTAAGCACACATGTGTATGCTAAATTTCCAAAATATATTTTAAAGATATTTATTAAATTTTGTATATGAATTAAGCATATTTTAATAGGTTTATTAAAATATGATAAGCGAAGGTTTAAAAAGGAGAGAGAAAGAAATAAGATTAGCCAATAAATAATATAAAATAATATGATTTTCTAAATTCTTTAAATGATGAACACTTTCTATTTTAGTCCTTAAATTAGCCACGGTATCAGTTTTGGTACTCCATGTTTCAACCTATTCAAGTATGACTCAAGTTTTCTTAAAATAATCAAATTCAGTTCTTTCTGTTAGTTGACCGTCTAAATTAACGAAGAGACTGCATATGGTAGTAACTAATTTAGGCGACCAAAATTAAATAATCATGTTAGCAATAACCTTTTATTTACCTTTATGGCCAATTTTTCCCCTCCAAAAAGGTCTTTTCGATAGTTTAGATGGTCAACTAATAGAGAAGATTGACTTTGATCATTTTAAAAAACTTTCAGACCAAAATTAATGAGATCGGAACATGAAATATCAAAATTGATTTAACAAACTAACTTAGGAGATCAAAATTAAAATTATCCCCTTTAATCAATAAGTGGTGCGAGAGAAAAGAAAAAAACATTAGTTTGATCAACGTGAAGTTGGACGAACATGACCTTAGAGGTCTGGGGTTCGACCCCATTAATACGTTGGATGTTTTCTATTGTATAGTAGGTGTGGTACGCCTACTATAAAAATATATGTTGTTTAGATGTAATTTATCTAATATTCTTGATCAGTATATGATTGTTGTAGTTGTCTTGTCAAATTGGCATTCGATAAGAATAATTGTATCGATTTATTTAAAATAATAATAATTTATTGCTCTCACTTAAAAAAAAAATACAAAACACTTTGCCACAAAATCAAATGCAAAATTAATTGAAAACACAATACTAGCCCATTTAAATTCATTTTCTCTCACTCTGTTTTCATAATTTTTCCAACAATATCGTAGTCTGTAAAATTACATTAACCTACATCCAGTACTGAAACCAATAAGAACGAGTTTCTAGCTAAACTTTCCTATATATTTATATTTTTGTGGGAAAATAGTATTTTTGGTCTCATAAATTAAGTTCTTTTTACTTTTAGTATCATCAGTTATGGGATTAGCGCTTTTGATCCCTTAACTTACAAAAATTAGCAACTTTCGTCCTCCCCCGTTTTTCCGTTAGTTTTTTAACGAAAATGGCCATTTGCCCGTTAACTTTTTCAAATTGAAGGAAAATTTGGCGCCCTTTACGCTTGGTATCATTTTTTGCGGGAATATAACTACTATTGAGAGCTAAAATAAAAAATTGTAGGAAATTAGAGTAAATAAAGGTGATTTCTATCCTCTCTCACCAGAGACAATCTTTCTTTTAATTTTATTTGTGTTGCAATTTATCATTTTCTACGGACTCTATAAATATTAGAACAAGTGTTGATCCACAAAAAATTCAAATAACCCAATGTAAGCATATAAATTACATAAATTGCATATATTACAAAATTTTAATTGCATAAATTGCATAAATTACAAATATTCAATTACATAAATTGCATAACTATTTACTTGAATATTTACAGAAATTAAGTACATATTCAATTACAAGAGCTTGAATCTTTGTAATTTATGCAATTTATATAATTTATGTAATTTATGTGGTTACATTGGGTTACTTGAATTTTTTATGGGTCAACACTTATTCTAATATTTATAGAGTTCGTAGAACATGATAAACTGCAACACAAATAAAATTAAATAAGAAAAGATTGTATTTTGTGAGAGAGGATAGAAATTACCTTTATTTGCCTTAATCTCCTTCAATCTATTATTTTAGCTCTCAATAGTAGTTTTATTCCCGTCAAATATGATACCAAGCACAAAAGTCGCCATTTTTTTTCTTCAATTTGAAAAAATTAACGGCCAAATGGCCATCTACGTTAAAAAACTAACGAAAAAACAGGGAGAGGACGAAAACTGCTAATTTTTGTAAGTTACAGGACCAAAAGTGCAAATCCCATAACGAATGGTACCAAAAGTGAAAAGAGCCTAAATTATGGGACCAAAAAATTTATTTCCCCTATTTTTTATATGAAGTTAATATACTACTTCTTGGTATCCTAAAATATTTAAGGTAAATTACAATTAGTTCCCATGAAATATAATATAATTACAAATATTCCTCGTTGTTTGAAAAATTCTCAATATTTCTGCTTTAGCAACTAACACAATCCATTAGTTTCCGTTAAGTTCTCATTCATTTTTTTTTGTGGTGAACTGGTCAAAATATTCTTGCACACTATGAATTACAATTTTATTTTTTTTAATAAAAAATAAAATTTTGTAATGGACTAAGTGGATATGTTTACAATTTTTTAAATTTTCCATCCACCTTGTCTGATTTTTTTTTATAATTTTTTATTTTTTTAAAAAATAATGTAGTACAGGCAAAGTTGACATTTCATACCCCATCCAAGAACTACATAACTTCATCAAATATCTGAGTGTATTTATAATTTTCTAAATAATGAGAGAATAATCGTAATTATACTAAATCTCGAGAAAGCTTGTTGTAATTTATCAAATTTTTAGATTAATATTCGTCTTCGTGAATCATAGAGTCAATATCTCTGAGACGATTTCCTTGAACTTTTCCAAAGAAGTACAGTATATGGTCTTGTTTGGAAGGGGATAAAAGGCAAATTAGTACAAATTACATGCCAATATTGCAATTGTTTGCAAGTACAAGGACTTTCAACTATTTCGTCCTCCTTAGACATTTTTTATCTGTAGCAAAAATCCAAAAACCACATCGCAGCGACACTCCCAACCTTGTTCCTCAAAGAACAAAGAGCGGAATTTCAAGCAAAGAATGTATATTGATAAGTCAATCTTTCTATTCTTTTAGGGCATGTTTACTTTTCAGTATGTGATAAATGTCATGAATAGTGCATTTGTGATAAATAGTATGATTAGTTTTTGTCTGACAACTTAGTTGGTTATTTATTTGAGTATACATATGTAATATGACTATTTGGATGAGTGTTATAGGCATATGTTTACTTAAATAGGTAGCATAGTGTGATAAGTGGGGAAATTCCATATTTGCCCATGAATAAGACAAACATTTTGTCTTATCAATAAAAAGCAAATAGTATTTACTCGATTTTTGTGCCATCATCCCCACCTTTCCTTCCTCTGGTAATAAGGTCTTGCATTCTTCTCACTTCTCACACCCATGTACCAACTTTGTAGGTAAAATAGATCTTGAAATCTTCCTCCCTTCATCTGTCGTGTTCTAGAGGTAAGTAATATATTATCTTAATTTTTTTCCCATATTTAATTTTATTTTTTAAATCTTTGATCCGATTATGTATTATAGTTGCTAGATTAGCAGTGAGAAGAGATAGATCTAATTGAATATATTTACATTAGAACATTTTAATTCCCTAAACACCATTTAAATCATACATATTTTTTTGCATTTGCGTTTCAATTTGTAAGTCATTCGAAACGATATTTTTTTATTGCCTATTTATGTTTTTGTGGTATATATTTAATGGCTTGTGTATGTATATTTAATGACCTGTGATATATATTTTAATGGTCTATTTTTGGTGATATATATTTATCTTTTTGTGATATATATATATATATATATATATTTAATGGCCCATTTATGTACCATTTCTAAGGAATTACCCCACAATCGAAAAAAATGAGTAATCGAACGACAAGCAGTTCCACCCGTCGGGGTACAACCTATGCATCAAGCTCGGACTCACCATTCCAGAATTGCAATTGTGGAGAACCCGTTGTGATGAGGATCTCTTGGACATCAGCTAATCTGGGAAGACGCTTTCGTGGCTGCTCTGGTATTAAAGTCAGTGTACTGATTCCTACGTTACTTACTTCCAAAAATTGCATTAGTCTTTTGTTTACGTATACGTCAATTAATTATTTGTATGGGTTAAGTTATTAAACCTGCTAAGGCTATCGTCTTATGAAATTAAAGGGGTTCTATTGCGGGATATTCGAATGGATTGATCCTCCAATGTGTCCTCGAGCCATGGAGATTATTCCAGGACTACTGAAACGTATTTCTTGTTCGGATGCTAAGCTTAAGGAATTGAACGAACAACTGGCTAATGTGGAGAGTAGGTGACGACGCGCAACTAAAATCATATTATGTCTCTTGGTTGTTTGGGTGATTACAATTGTAGCAATGGAGCCTTACGTGTTAATTTAGGCCCGTATAAATTGATTACCTGTTCAAATTATTCATGTCTTAATATGTATGTGCTTAAACATCATATTTCACGTGTTTCTTATGTGTAACTACCGTTTCAGACATCGGAATGTTAACGATGTTTAAATTCATGGTCATATTAGGTTTGTGCATGAAACATCTGGCACTTATATTTTATTTTTCCTTATTGCCATCAAAGTGATGAAAATGATATTTCTCATATGAAAGCAATGGATGCTAGCTATAGTATTAATTATGGTCCTGTATGCAATTCAATGTCACCCACTAACCTCCTTTGACTGGCATTTGTTTGAAAGTGGTTCTATAAATAGAGAACCGTGTATTCCATTTGTTCTTGCCAAACTCAAAACTCTACATCAAAATGTTCCCCCGCAAAGAAAATTTTTCTACTGCCAACACTTCACTCGCGACATGGAACGTGTTTTCGTCTCATCTCTTGTCCGTGATGTTGAGTATGAGATCGTCTCCCACGATCAACCACACGAAGATTCCATTCAGAATGCAATCCGTACGGTCAACCGATCGTATGGAGGTCGACTAAGCTTTACCTTTGGGTTGTGCCGTTGGTATCAATTGAAGGAACGCCATGCAACATTTAGCTTGCTCATCAGCCGGGACGGTGTTCGTTGGCTTCCTACGCCAAAGTTGCTGATGATCAATGAGGCATTATGGGATGAATTCGCAAGGGTTGCTACGCTATACTATATTTTCTCAAATCTCTTCGTATTTGTCTGTTTTGCATATTTAGAACACAAAATCCTTCACTTTACAGTTTATGAGGGCCTCTATCATTTATACTTATCACACTATTGTGCTCATTGCCTTAGGAAAAACCATTTGCTCGAGCATACCATTGGGACTCTGAACCATTGTGGACTGAGTTAAAGATTATATTCGGATGTCCTTCAAATGAGTATGCAGATGCGCTTGATGACGAACTCTACGCTGCAACACCACCAACACCAGATGAAACTATGGTCCTCGTTTGTAACGATGAGGATGATTCATCGTCTGTTAACAATGAATGAAATAAGTCGCACCAGATCTATTTTGTTTTCTCGGCTATTAAGCAAATTAAGCCTATTTTATATATCGATTTGCTCTTTACTAGTAGTAACTATGTACTCCGATGTTGTTAAGAGAAGCATATTAATATGGAATCCAGTACTTGTTAATTAGTAATTGGTTGTTCTTTATGTTATCTTCTTCGCATATGTGCGCGTCTTATTATCATATTAATACACGTTCAGCCTATTTTTCATACCTGTTCAGACTATTTTTCATACTCCGTAAATAAAATGTAAACCATAGTTTTCTAAAATAACAAAATGGACTACTCCATACTACTCTAATCTCTTCCCAATTAGTTAATTTAAAACATACCTACAACCCTTACTATCAAATATCGGTCACAATTTTGGTGATAATAAAATCATACCCTATTGTGGAATGTTAACATATCCGTTAAAATATATCATATAACAAAGTTAAAATATCATATTTGTCGCCCTTAAACAAACTTAAAATATCCTAATATTTTACGTCTATAAATAATGGGCTGCTAACAATTGAACTTTTACAATATTTTGCTAGTTTTAATATTTTTGATGTTAATTGTTATGATCCGAAATGACAACTTCCAATTAAACATTCAATGTGGTAGGTTGTGGCAATTAAACATCTCATAACACTTTTCCTTGCAAGCAAATAGCCCATAACTTGGACCTGCAACATTTTTGGATCACCTACCCATATTCAACTCAATCTTTCAACTCATAAATTACCTCCATATTCCACCTCTGACCCTAACTCTAAAATTACATCTACTTTATTTTACCAAAATAAACTCTAGCAGCCGAAAATAGTTGCATTGGACAAAGAGTTTTGAGCTCTGTTTGGGCGATTTGGTATGTAAGGCACAATCTTCAAATATCAATCAATCAATCCTGTATTGTCGCTTCAACTATTAATATTTGTGTAAGATGGGTTGGTGTATAATTAAACTACAAACCAAATATCCAACTACTCAACCAAATCAAACTCATATGGTCCAAGAAATTTGGTTATAAATATACCACACCATGCAGTTAACTTCTTTGTAACCACATAACTTCCCTTTCTTCTATTATTTGCATGCATTCTGCACCTCCCCATTGTAAAATGGTTTATCAAGATGGTTATTTCTATCAAGAAAGATTGTTCTACAGCTCACGTTGGTCTGAAGAGATGGAAAATACATTTGTAGACTCTTTGGTTGAACAAAACGCTGAAGGAAACTTCCATAAATACGGTACGAACTGTCATGCCATCATGTGTGCCTTGTATGATGTTAACAAGGTGCATGGGGATGTAATAGGGTATAGTTTTGAAAAGAGGAAGTTGCAGGATCTTAAAGAACGACATGATGTATTCTCATGAATTATCAACTTTGAAGGCGTGAATTGCAATCATGAACGTCGTTACATCGTTGCAGCAGATGAAGTATGGGAGACGATTATAAAGGTCCTTGCTTGATTGTTCAAATGTTTTCAAGCTTATAAAAACTGTCAACTGCTTTGTTCAAATATTAATGCATGCCGCTTACCGTATATTGTTAACTTGTGTCTTCCTTATAGGAGAGGGTCATAGCAAAGTGCTATGTCAATGCGTATGAAGACCAGTATGCAAAGCTCTTCGTCCTGTTTGGTCCCAATCACCTAGATACTGAGTTAGGGGAAGTGGACAATGATGTTGAATCATTCGCTGGTGCCGCGTTATTTGGCCGAACTAACCCATGATGGCATCACAACGCATGTACAACACATTGTGAATGTTCCGGCTGATGGTTCAGTTGATTCAACCTCGCTTTGGCGTTTCATGGAACATTATTATCCATCCGATGATGACGAGGCGTATTCCATTCTTTCGTTGCTAGGTGTTCCACGTGGTACACCAGCCGCTACTAATGATATACCCAACTCACCAATTGCAAGTTACGTATCGATTGAGCACCGTAGCTCTTCTTCTTCAAATGACTTCCCATATCCTTCTAAGTAACTGGTTGCCCTAATAGTCCATTTCCTTTTGTTAACGCCATATTAGGTCATGCATATTCTAAATCTATTGGTGTAATGTATGTTGTTTAGGCTAAGCATCTATTTACTTGAACCACCATTTTGTAAAACTATGTCTAGTTGCCTTGCCATTCAAACTATAGCTTTCTTAGTGGTTCACGTACCTATTATCATGTTGTTTAGGCTACGTATCTATTATCATGTTGCTTGTATTAATTAGTGAATGGGCTTATATTATCTAATATCTCGTATTATGAAAATAGTGTTATGAATGGACTGTTTATGCAAATATTCTTCTATTACCGATGTAATGGACTGATTATTTACGTATTTCTTATGAAATTTGACATTCATTATTTTACCATTCCAATCTCTTTTGTATCTACCCATTTGAGAGATGTAAGAAAACACTTGAAATTTAAGGCTTTGTTTGGATCCATTTTTTGGCTGATTTGACTTATTTTGTAAAAGTAGAGAGAGAAATTGAAAGATAAGTGGGTATGTTTTAGGAGTTCGTAGTATGTTTGAATTTGTTTTTGGAGATAAAATAGAATATATTGAAATATGTTGTTGTATGTTTGTATTTATTTTTGTTGTTAAATAAAATACTATTTTATATCAAATCATGAATAGTTGTGTATGTATAGTGCATATATATACATATATATATATATGTATGAAAGTTGTTAGGTATATTTTATTTTAATTTACTTAATAATTTTTTATCTTATACCATATTAATATCTAATAAAATCCAACTCTACATACACTTTCTATATAATATTATATAGTTATATTATTATTTTGGGTTTGTGTATATTCTGGGTTTTTGTATATATATATATATATTTAGAGAAATTGATCCACACAATGCATTAAGAAGAAATTAATATGATACAGTTTTATACGGTTAGTGATTTCAAATTCAACCCTCTTTCTAAACTATATTTTGTAGAATATTACTTTTTTCCTTTTTTTTATGAGATCATTTAAAAAATTAAAATCCTCAAATCGTCAATTGCATAGTAATTAACGTAAATTTGGGTGCAATGGGTGCAATGATAATTAATTAACGTAAATTAATTAATGTAAATTCTACGTTTGGGTGCCATGATAATTAATTAATGTAATATTAAAATAAAGTTATAACTACACACAACGTAAATTAAATATATAAATATATTTAACTAAGTTGCATTGTTTGAAAGGCATTGAACTAACAATAAAATTACTGTCAATTAATAAAAGCATGTTGATAACAACGATTCAACAACTACTACTAAACATAATATTAGAATAAAAAGTCCTACAACACCCTGCACGATTTAGATCCTAGTAACCCCACGATTTCAATTTTCGTCCGACCCCGACGATACCTCAACGATTGCATCCACATCAATAACTTCATTGTTCCATCCTCTACGACTCGGCCCAGCTCCATGTGGCACACATCCTTCGAATATAGCTCGGAGAGCAGTGTAATTTGGCTCACCAAAGTGCTCATAAGCTTTTGCTAGTGAAAATCTCTATAAAATCAAAATACGAATTTCAAATGTAACAACCGTTAGTTTTATAGCCAACAAATTATAAAAAATTAACTAATAAGAAATACCTCAAACATAAGTTGCCAAAATTCAGTTGGAGCATGCATCGTATTTTTCCATCGGTCCCAGTGTATCTTTGGCTGTGAAATCAGATAGCTAAACGTTTCATAATGCTCCCTAAGTTTAATGTAACGGCCACAATTTGCGTCAACTGTGAATGCCTCCTTCATGACAAGGTTTACCACCGTCGTTGCATACTTGATTGATTCAATGTTGTTGAAAGAATCGACGTCGCTACATCCGGCCATAGCTTTGTCCCAAAGTGCGTCAATGAAACATTGGTCATGCGCCGAAGTTCAAATCGGAGTGTATAAATGCTTTTGTTGAATAGGCGGACTAATTGCCGGCTTAGGGACATATTTCCAGCAAACGTTCGTAACGGCCTTTGCACGAGGGGAGGGGTTTGAACGAGTCATATCAGCTAATTAAAACTTGAATGGTGAAAACACTTTGGCTATATTGAAGGTTCACAAAGATGAAGTTGGCAATTAATAGAGCACTTTGGTCTTTTGGTTACGGTTTTACAATGTAGAAATAATCATTTTATAGGCAACAGTTGAGACCAAAATTGTCGCTTTTTTTTAAAAAAAAATTAACAATTGGCCTCATATGTGTAATGTGTAAATAGCATGATAAGACTATACCTTCATAGAATATTACAATTTCCAAAAAAGAAAATCTGACTCACTCCCAACTTTACTTCACCCTTCAAAGAATGGTCATTTTCAACCTGCATCTCGTCAGTTCCCCCATGTTCACCGTGTGATGAGCGTGGCCCATGTGTCGCTGACCTCCCCCAAGCCCAGTAGCAGTATTACGCGAAAACATTTCAGTACACAGGTCAAAATGCGGGAGACCATGCTCTATAATCTTTTTATATTCAGGATTCGCCTATTAAGTCTAATTGGAAAAATAGTAGAAGTTAACTAAACGTGGAAGAATGAGGGTGTATGTGTAATATTCGGTGTGGATCGTAGTATGATGGTGTAATCAAAATTTATTCAAGAAAATATCCATACCCGATATAACTCTTCGAGACGGCCATGCTCATCAATAACAGTATTCAATTGTGAGTCCCAACCCCATCCAGTCCCCCCCGATATTAAATCGTTTAAAAGTCGCCATGCTCGCCGAAGCCTATTAAGTTTCCCCTTTAGCTGCTCAATTGTGTACACGTACGTTGGAGCTAGGGTTGCATTCAACCTATCGCATATGCGGCCCCAAACAAAAGGGGAGAAGGTGGACGACTTAAGCCGACCATTCACAAACTCTTCATGCATTAAATCTATGAATACTCGCTCAGTATAGGCAGTCCACGTGACTTTGTCGGCACGGGAGGACTGAGATAAAGGGACCTCATGCGTACGAGGCATCTTGGTTAAAATCCTAATTGACGCACAGAGTACAATTGCATAGTATATGAGAAACATTCGATATAGTTCTACATACTTGTAGGAAATTTCATGTAATTTCCTACATTCTACATATGTGAAGAGGTCATATGAACAACACATAATTTACAGTTTGTAATCGGTACGTATTAAAGTGTCAAGTGCTATGTATTTATATAGTTCTAATTGTTTAATATTGCACAAACTATTCTTGCATATATTATAGGACTATAATTTCAATAGTTTCAATAGTTTAATATTGCACAGACTCTTTTTTTAATATTATACTAGTATAATTTCTAGAAGTTTAATATTGCACAGACTATTATAGTTTTAATATAATATAATAGTTTAATATTCTTGCATATTTTTTAGTTTAATATTATAGTAGTACAATTTCTATGATTTTTTTTTTTGACATTATCGTAGTGTAATTTCAATAGTTTAATATTGCACATATTGATTTTGCATATATTATAGTAGTATAATTTCAATAGTTTCAATAGTTTAATATGTCCGTTAATATTTTTTAATATTATAGGAGTATAATTTCCATAGTTTAATATGGAACAGACTATTATAGATTTAATATAATATAATAGTTTTAATATAATATAATAGTTACACATTCTTGCATATTTTTTAGTTTAATATTATAGTAGTATAATTTCTTGCATATATTTTTTTTTTATATTATTGTAGTATAATTTCAATAGTTTAATATTGCACAGACTATTCTTGCATATATTATAGTAGTATAACTTCAATAGTTCAATAGTTTAATATTGCAACTACTATTTTTTAATATTATAGGAGTATAATTTTCATAGTTTAATATTGCACAGACTATTATAGTTTAATATAATATAATAGTTTAATATTCTTGCATATTTTTTAGTTTAATATTATAGTAGTATAATTTCAATAAAATAATTTCGTAAGATACATTTAAGGATATCAAATAAGAACAAGAATATTGAATTTAACACTAAAAAATTTTAGCACGCAACATAAAAAAGCACTAACCATATTTTAACATACAAAACTATATTATATCAATCAAAGTTTAAAAACAGACTCTTAGACAACACTGAAATGCTCATTGACATACAATATCAACCAAAGTATAATATACTCAAATTTATAACAAACTATCTTAACCAAGAAAGGGTTAAGTGAGGTACCTTGATAAAACCAAGTGGAGATGGTGAAGAGTAGAAAGAAGGAAGAGGCAGGACCCCAGTATAACAATTGCTCCAAGTGCAATCACAAAATGCTATACAAGAAAATACAAAAATTTTATATCAGTAACTAAAACAAACACACTCATCGTAAACAAACAACATAGATATGTAAGAAGTTAAATGTATGGGAGAGACTACCAAGTTGAGTGCAAATCTCAGATAATGGATGATGTGGGGGAACTACCGGCTATTTATACAACACTAGTAAAAAATGTGTTCTGATTTTTATTTTTTTTCGTATTTATTTTCAATCTAATATCCTTATGAAAATATTTTAAATTGAACAATATAGTGAATGATTAATTCTGAAGCCATATCTTTGAAAAATCTGCAAACAATGTTTTGATCACGTGGTAATTTTATCCGTAAAAAAAGCTGCACATTTTATGGTGTGTGATATTGTATGGTAATATGTAGTGTGTAAATAAATGGTGTGTCAGTGCATTACTACAAAAAGCAAATAGAGTGTGATTTCATTTGGTCAAAAGGTAAATGAAATATAGCTGACCACTTGTGGCAGTATACAAGCAATAATGTTTGGTGGAATGGAGGGATGGTACATCACGTGGATTAGCAGAAAAGTATGACATGAATTCGCAGAAAAGTCTGACATGGAATTGAGGGCTGTGTTTTTGCATTGTCCTTGTATATAATTTATTCTAGCGTATAAATTGTATATATAATTTTTAGCGTATAAATTTTAGCGTAAAATTTTTTTATCGTATAAATTGTTACCGTATAAATTGTATAAATTTTATCGTATAATTTTATAATTTTTAGCGTATAAATTTTTATCATATAAACTTTATTGTATAATTTTATTATTTTTACCGTATAATTTTATAAATTTTTAGCGTATAAATGTTAGCGTATAAATTTTATATATAAATTGCAATTTACCCCCTTCTGTTATAATAAAAGAAGCAAAATATCCCCTCACGCGAGCATGTGACACACAGGCCATTTCCTTAATTTTTTTATTTTTTAATTTGTATCTTTAAAATATACCGTTGGTAAGATAAGATAAATGACCAAAATTAATTGTCTACATATATTTATATAAAAAAGTAAATATAAATATATTTGTATATAAAAGTAAAAAGGCAAATAGTGTGTTATTGTTTTTAGTGTGTCATTGATTTTGGTCAAGAGATATATTACACATACATATGACCTAGTTAAAACTATTTATAAGTAATTTTACGTTGTGTGTAGTTATGACTTTATTTTAATTGACGTTAATTAATTATCATTGCACCCAAATAATGGTTAAAAGTTTAATCGTTAAAAAGAAGTTTAAAAGTTTCATCATCCAATTTTAGCCTTTGGATTATTAAAGTTAAAAGTTTAATCGTTAAAATTTTTAATCCAATTTAAAGTTTAATCGTTAAAATTTTTATTAATCCAAATGTTAAAAGTTTAATCGTTAAAGTTTAATCATGTAAACTTTGATCGTTAAAATTTAAGTGCACAGTTTAATCCAAAAATCATTAACGATTAATTTTAAATTTAATCATAACTTTTAATCCATATAGTTAAAGTGAAGTTTAAAGTTTAATCCAAAAGTTTTATCCACGGCTCAATTAAAAGTTTAAAATTTTAAATTAATAATTTAGGATTAAACAAGTAAAATTTAATCGTTAAAGTCAAGTCTGTAACTTTTAATTACTTTACTTAAATGAAATTTTAAGTTAATATTTGGGATTTTACATTTCAAATCCAATTAAAGTTTTATCATTAAAATTTAATCTTTACATTTTAATCAAGAGAAATTGATGTAACTGAGCAGCAGTACATGACTCCTGATGGTGGGCCTCTTACTTAAACACCCGAAAATGGTACATCACGTGGTCAATAAAAAATCTGACAAGACAAACCAAAACAATAAAAGATAACCACACACAAAAAACAAAAACACATGAATAGTTAAAGCAAGATAGAATTTAAAAGTCAAAATGGGTCAAAACAATTTTTAAGAAATTGTACCAAACATTGGGTTTGTTTTGGGCTGTTTCAGAAACAGCCCAAAAACAGACCCAAACACAGTGTAATATTTTGATAATAATTCAACCCCGATGTTTTGGTCCCGAAACACTTGGAATATGTATTTTGGTTTATACTTTCGAATTAATATTTTGGTGCCGATCTTTTTTGGTTAATATTTTGGAATTTATTTTTTTGATAATATGTTGAATCTATATACGTATGTATTAGATGATGTAGTTGAATTATTTTTTTGATAATATGTTGAATCTATATACGTATGTATTAATTTTGAAATAAATTTATTGAATTAATGTATTAGCAACCCAAGAATTCATATATTAATATCTGAAATGATTGTTCACGTAAAACGTCAACATAAATAGCAAATAGTAATTAATATTTGGATAGGTTTGTATTTCAGAAATTTACCTTGGTAATATTATGTAAATCTTCCATGGTAATTAATGTTTTTAAATGTTTGGAGCTACCCCCAAGTTGTCTACAACTAATCCCATCATTCATTTACCTTTCCAATGCACTTTGCAGCAATCAATTTCCCTCATGACCTACCAAGAATTGGAAGAGGCTAAGAATTGAAAGAGGCAATTAGTCGGTTGCACAAAAAAAAAAAAAAAAAGATCTTGAAATGACAATACATGATATGTAATGATAGCAGGAAGGACTAGACTCTTCACTCCACACGAGAAATCTGCCCATTGCAAGATTGATATCTTTGTTTCTTTTGCACGTTAATAGTAATTTGGCTATTTAAACAAACAATCGAAGATGCATGCCTCAATTCACAAGTAGTGTATATTTATATTTCCACACTCCTAAAACCTTTCAATACTTGATTGAGCCTATTAGTTTGTGTATTTGGAAAATTTCGGGGAAATCTCGGCACTAGATATCCACAAATGGCCGGAATAGTTCCAACCAAGCCGCAGAGGAAACGGTTTTACTCCGGCCGTTGGACGAAGCCTCGAGGCACGACTTTCATAAACATGCTACATGTTCAAGCCGTGAAAGGACGGAAGCAACACGATCCCAACAACGTCAATGAATACGCGTTAAATTTTGCGTCGAAAGCGGTAAGCCATGGCTGGAATTGGGAATTCAAGCCCAAGACATACTTGTGGCATTTGGAGCGGCTCCGACCACGTTACAACATGTTCAGATCGGTCATTGAGCATCCACAAATTACATGGGATCGGGCAACTAACGTGATAGATGGACCACCGGAAGTCTTGGAAAGAATGCGGCAAGTATTAACACTGTTTTTCCTAAGTGTTACATGCAAAATTGGCACTTTAGCTAAAGTGAACAAAATATTATGAAATAAATCATGTACATATATTACGTATTTCTTGTAGGAAAATAGCTTTGTTGTTGCTTACATTCAGAAAGGTGAACCGGAATGGGATAGGTTGGATCTTTGAGCCTAGGAACCCCCCGTCGTCGAGGTTTACGACGTATCTAGCGGGGAAGAAGATAACATCGACGGGGAAGAAGCTGTTCGTGAAGAGGACGCCGTAAACATATCGAGTGGGTCTGATTCTTACAGATGGCTGTTCGAATCAGACAGCGATGATGGAGCAAATGAAGAAACTACAACACTTCTTCGAATTGTTGTTCCGCTGACCTCAAGCGACAGTGAGTGAATCGGTTTATAAATAAGTGATGTACTTTATTTTGAAAAATACTTATTTTGTATGGTGTGTTTTGGCTATGAATTGTATGTACGTATGAATCGTACATACCAAAACGTAGGGTATTTAGCGTACATCTCTATAAAAGCATATTATGTTTAGGAAGTCTGGTTGATTACATTATGGTATGGTAATGTATATTTGGATGGTAAGAACTAAGAAGTGGTAATATTATTTTGGTTGAGATGGTTATCTGGTGAATAATGATTTAAATACGTTTAATGTCAATATGAAATAATGTATTAATTCGCTATTTTTAGAATAATTTCAAGTATAATAATGATTTACCCCTTGTAACTTGAGATTTGTAAATTGAAGTCTTAGTTCAACCAACTAATTCTGTTGGCAAGTTGCTTCTATTGTTGTAAGTGTTGTTGGCAAGGGATAATAAGACACATATGATGGCATGACAGTTCGTACCGTATTTATGGAAGTTTCCTTCAGCGTTTTGTTCAACCAAAGAGTCTACAAATGTATTTTCCATCTCTTTAGACCAATGTGAGTTGTAGAACAATCTTCCTTGATAGAATTGACCATCTTGATAAACCATTTTACAATGGGGAGGTGCAGAATGCATGCAAATAATAGAAGAAAGGGAAGTTATGTGGTTACGAAGAAGTTAACTGCATGGTGTGGTATATTTATAACCAAATTTCTTAGACCATATGAGTTTGATTTGGTTGAGTAGTTGGATATTTGGTTTGTAGTTTAATTATACACCAACCCATTTTACACAAATATTAATAGTTGAAGGGAGAATACAGGATTGATTGATTGATATTTGAAGATTGTGCCTTACATACCAAATCTCCCAAACATAGCTCAAAACTCTTTGTCCAGTGCAACTATTTTCGGCTGCTAGAGTTTATTTTGGTAAAATAAAGTAGACGTAATTTTAGGGTTAGGGTCAGAGGTGGAATATGGAGGTAATTTATGAGTTGAAAGATTGAGTTGAATATGGGTAGGTGATCCAAAAATGTTGCAGGTCCAAGTTATGGGCTATTTGCTTGCAAGGAAAAGTGTTATGAGATGTTTAATTGCCACAACCTACCACATTGAATGTTTAATTAGAAGTTGTCATTTTGGATCGTAACAATTAACATCAAAAATATTAAAACTAGCAAAATATTGTAAAAGTTCAATTGTTACCCACCCATTATTTATAGACGTAAAATATTAGGATATTTTAAGTTTGTTTAAGGGAGACAAATATGATATTTTAACTTTGTTATATGATATATTTTAATAGATATGTTAACATTCCACGATAGGGTATGATTTTATTATCACCAAAATTGTGACTGATATTTGATAGTAAGGGTTGTAGGTATGTTTTAAATTAACTAATTGGGAAGAGATTAGAGTAATATGGAGTAGTCCATTTTGTTATTTTAGAAAACTATGGTTTACATTTTATTTACGGAGTATGGAAAATAGTCTGAACAGGTATGAAAAATAGGCTGAACGTGTATTAATATGATAATAAGACGCGCACATATGCGAAGAAGATAACATAAAGAACAACCAATTACTAATTAACAAGTACTGGATTCCATATTAATATGCTTCCCTTAACAACATCGGAGTACATTGTTACTACTAGTAAAGAGCAAATCGATATATAAAATAGGCTTAATTTGCTTAATAGCCGACAAAACAAAATAGATCTGGTACGACTTATTTCATTCATTATTAATAGACGATGAATCATCCTCATCGTTACAGACGAGGACCACAGTTTCATCCGGTGTTGGTGGTGTTGCGACGTAGAGTTCGTCATCAAGCGCGTCTGCATACTCATTTGAAGGACATCCGAATATAATCTTCAACTCGATCCACAATGGTTCTAAGTCCCAATGGTATGCTCAAGCGAATGGTTTTCCTAAGGCAATGAACACAATAGTGTGATAAGTATAAATGATAGAGGCCCTCATAAACTGTACAGTGAAGGATTTTGTGTTCTAAATATGCAAAACAGACAAATACGAAGAGATTTGAAAAAATATAGTATAGCTAGCAACCCTTGTGATTTCATCCCATAATGCCTCATTGATCATCAGCAACTTTGGCGTAGTAAGCCAACGAACACCGTCCCGGCTGATGAGCCAGCTAAACGTAGCATGGCGTTCCTTCAATTAATACCAACGGCACAATCCAAAGGTAAAGCTTAGTCGACCTCCATACGATCGGTTGACCGTACGGATTGCATTCCGAATGAAACGTGTGGTTGATCGTGGGAGACGATCCCATACTCAACATAACGGACAAGAGATGAGACGAAAATACATTCCATGTCGCGAGTGAAGTGTTGGCAGTAGAAAAATTTTCTTTGCGGGGGGAACATTTTGATGTAGAGTTTTGAGTTTGGCAAGAACAAATGGAATACATGGTTCTCTATTTATAGAACCACTTTCAAACAAATGCCAGTCAAAGGATGTTGGTGGGTGACATTGAATTGCATACAGGACCACAGTTAATACTATAGCTAGCATACATTGCTTTCATATGAGAAATATCATTTTCATCACTTTGATGGTAGTAAGGAAAAATAAAATATAAGTGCCAGATGTTTCATGCACAAACCTAATATGGCCATGAATTTAAACATCGTTAACATTCCGATGTCTGAAACAGTAGTTACACATAAGAAACACGTGAAACATGATATTTAAGCACATACATATTAAGACATGAATGATTTGAACAGGTAATCAATTTATACGGGCCTAAATTAACACATAAGGCTTCATTGCTACAATTGTAATCACCCAAACAACCAAGAGGCATAATATGATTTTAGTTGCGCGTCGTCGCCTACTCTCCACATTAGCTAGTTGTTCGTTCAATTTCTTAAGCTTAGCATCTGAACGAGAAATACGTTTCAGTAGTCCTGGAATAATCTCCATGGCTCGAGGACACATTGGAGGATCAATCCATTCGAATATCCCGCAATAGAACCCCTTTAATTTCATAAGACGATAGCCTTAGCAGGTTTAATAACTTAACCCGTACAAATAATTAATTGACGTATATGTAAACAAAAGACTAATGCAATTTTCGGAAGTAAGTAACGTATGAATCAGTACACTGACTTTAATACCAAAGCAGCCATGAAAGCGTTTTCCCGGATTAGCTGATGTCCAAGAGGTCCTCATCACAACGGGTTCTCCACAATTGCAATTCTGGAATGGTGATTCCGAGCTTGATGCATAGGTTGTACCCCGACGGGTGGAACTGCTTGTCGTTCGATTAATCATTTGTTTTGATTTTGGGGTAATTCCTTAGAAATGGTACATAAATGGGCCATTAAATATATATATCACAAAAAGATAAATATATATCACAAAAACAGACCATTAGAATATATATCACAGGCCATTAAATATACATATACAGGCCATTAAATATATACCACAAAAACATAAATGGGCAATAAAAAAATATCGTTTCGAATGACTTACAAATTGAAACGCAAATGCAAAAAAATGTGTATGATTTAAATGGCGTTTAGGGAATTAAAATGTTCTAATGTAAATATATTCAATTAGA
This sequence comes from Sesamum alatum, assembly GCA_034509735.1. Classification (NCBI taxonomy): domain Eukaryota; kingdom Viridiplantae; phylum Streptophyta; class Magnoliopsida; order Lamiales; family Pedaliaceae; genus Sesamum; species Sesamum alatum. Next base: position 7,325,420 of record JACGWO010000005.1, read on the forward strand.
TCTATCTCTTCTCACCACTAATCTAGCAATTATAATGCATAATCAGATCAAAGATTTAAAAAAACAAAATTAAATATGGAAAAAAATTAAGATAATATATTACTTACCTCTAGAACACGACGGATGAAGGGAGGAAGATTTCAAGATCTATTTTACCTACAAAGTTGGTACATGGGTGTGAGAAGTGAGAAGAATGCAAGACCTAATTACCAGACGAAGGAAAGGTGGGGATGATGGCACAAAAATCGAGTAAACACTATTTGCTTTTTATTGATAAGACAAAATGTTTGTCTTATTCATGGGCAAATATGGAATTTCCCCGCTTATCACACTATGCTACCTATGTAAGTAAACACATGCCTATAACACTCATCCAAATAGTCATTACATATGTATACTCAAGTAAATAACCAACTAAGTTGTCAAACAAAAGCTAATCATACTATTTATCACAAATGCACTATTCATGTCATTTATCACATACTGAAAAGTAAACATGCCCTAAAAGTATAAAATAGAATTATCATGACATGGTGTTTATTGCACAATTTCATTCTTAACGAGATGCTGGATGAACCAATTGAACTTGAAATACCTGAAACCAGTGATCCTGTTCATGACTTGCATGCTGAATTTGTTTCTACTATTTGATACAAGTCCTGCTTGGACAAACTGACGAGATGATTTTTATTTTTATTTTTAAGCGATGAGATATTATTATGAAAAACTAAACCAACCAAAAGAGCTTGTGCAAACCCATTACACGAAGAGAACAAGTAAAAAACAAACCAACTACAACAAAAACATAAACAACAACCCAAACGGCCACCTTCTCAATTCAATCGCAGCATCCGCACTCTGTCTTGGATTTCTTGGTAGTTTTCCACCATAATGACAGCAACCAGCAACTGATCCCATAGATCCAAATTCAAGCCTTCCATGTGTCTCTTGCATTTTATGTTCCATAGTACCCAACAGGTAGTGAAGAAACTCCACTCTAGTAGCTTCATCTCCTTTCATTACAACATTAGCAACCGAATCTGCTGATGAAGTTGGACACTCTGCAACATATTTCCAGCCAATTAATGATAATGCCCATAATTGTCTAGAAACAGTGCACCCAATCATGACATGTCGTAATGTTTCAACACCAGCTCCACATGCCCCACAATGTGTATCAATGCCAGAATTTCGTCTAGATAACCTGTCCAAAGTTGGTAAAGATTCAGTACAAAGATGCCACATAAATAATCGAATCCTAAGAAGAATCCGTGTTTTCAAACCATTGACCACACACTTTACCGAATGCCCCAAAACCCATGCCCCATGTGAAGATGAAGCCTCCCCGCTCTCCTGAATAGTTACACTATGTTTGTAAGCACTACGAACAGTAAATCGGCCCTCCTAATGAAATCTCCATCGCCATCCTCCCTCCGTACCATCCACTCCCTCCCCAACCCAAACACACCCCTCAAATAACAAGCTCCGAGCACTCAACAAACTTCTCCAAATCCACGAAGGTCTCGTCCCCAAAATAGCCTCCCAAAAAGAACAATTTCTATAGTAGCGAGCTTTAATAACTTGACTAAGCAAAGATTGAGGCCGAGTTATGATTCTCCATCCTTGCTTAGCTAGTAAAGCTACATTAAACTCCCTCAAGCTCCTAAATCCCAGCCCCCCTTGAAATTGGACGACACTTGGACCAAGCCACCTAATGAGTACGTTTATCCCCCATATTATGCCACCAAAAGTCCACCGACATCAACTCCAACTGCTGTATTAAATTTTTGGAAACTTAAAACAGGACATAGCATATGTCGGAATCGCGATCGACTGCAACACAGACTTTAGCAGTACACCTTTACCTGCTTGAGACAACAACTTACTACCCCACCCATTTACCCTCTCCCACATCCGATCCTTAACATTTTTAAACAACCGTCCCCTAGACCTACTCCCCACCGCCGACAACCCCAAATAACGATCATGTTGCCTCACCAACGTAACCCCCAACAACTCCGCCAAAGCCTGTTTACCCTCCTCCCTCAAGTTCCCACTAATCACCATGATCGACTTTTGGAAGTTAATAATCTGTCGCGATGGCAATCTCATACAGCCGCAAAATCCTACTAATCTCCCTCAATCGCCCCTCCGTAGCCCCACAAAACACCAACTTATCATCGGCAAATAAGAGATGAGATATTGTTGGTGCTTGTGGAGCTACTCTCAATCCCGTTAGAACCCCCTCTCGTTCTGCCCGTTGTAATAGACATGAAAAAGCTTCAACACAAGAGATGAATAAATATGGGGATATAGGGTCCCCTTGATGAATCCTTCTTTCCGGCCTAAAAAACCCAAACTATTCACCGCTCAACGTCAGTGAATAGGAAACTAAAGTTACAAGCAACATAATCAGATTCACAAAATTATGCTGAAACCCTAATCTAAGAAGCACACTCCTGAGGAAAGCCCACTCAACCCTATCATACACTTTACTCATATCAAGTTTTAATGCTACATATGCATCATGGGATCGGGTTGAGACCTTAAGAAAGTGATTTAGCTCAAAAGCTAACAAGACATTATCTGTAATGAGACGACCCGGTATAAATGCAGATTGGGTAGAGGATACAATAGAACAAGCATGATTTGTGCCTATTAGCTACACATTTAGACACAATCCGAATGATCACAATACATAAACTGATGGGACTAAGTTGGGACACCAATTCCGATGACTCACATTTAGGAATGAGAACAATGTGAGTATAATTTAGTTTATGCAATAAGACCTGATCATTGAGAATACGAAGAGCAGCAGATAATACATCATTTTCAATAACAAACCAAAATTTTTGATAAAATATAGAAGGCATACCATCAGGACCAGGAGATTTCAAAGGGAACATACCTAACACAGCATGTTTGACCTCATTTGCAGTGAATGGAGTATTAAGGAACTGGTTCATTTCAGGGGTAATCCATGGTGGAATAGCTTCTAAGACTGCATTCATAGCATCGTCCGGTGGCTGCTAAGAAGTAAAGATAGCTCGAAAATACCGAAGAAGAACACCCTGAATCTCCCCCTCCAAATCGCACAACTCACCCTCCTCATTCTGTAATCTCATAATACAATTCCACCTTTTCCGAATAGAAGCATACGCGTGGAAAAACTTTGTGTTACCATCCCATTAGCCAACCAATGCACCTTACTCCGTTGTTGCCACCTCAGTCTCTCCCTATTTTGAATGTCCTCAATTTGTTGCATAATATGTTGCATTTCCTGTCCCCTTCGCTACACCAATAATACCTGTCTCCAAAGTCACATATCTTTTTTCCAATTCCATGACATCCAACTTCGTTTTTTAAAATTCATTTCTACTCCATTGTAACAAATACAGCCGGCATGCCTGAATTTTGTTAAATAATCTAAACTCTGGATCTGTCCCATTAGGTTCCTCTCACGCCTATTTATTCACCTTTTCACAGCCCTCCGATTGTAACCAAGAAGCTTCAAAATGGAATAGGTGTTTCCATTTATTCTGTTGTTTACGACCTCCCGGGTCCCAATTAATATGCAGCATTGCATGATCAGAATATGGGCTAAAAATATGAGACACACAAGTATTTGGGAAATGAGAACACCACCTCGGATTACCACAAACTCTATCAAGTTGAGCCTTCACTGTTCCTTGATCCTATCTTCTATTACACCACGTAAACTTATACCTACGAAAACCCAAGTCACATAAGTCACAACGTTGTAAGGTCCTTCTAAAATCTTCCATTTGCCATCGCGGTCGATCCCCTCCCATTTTTTCATGCTGGAACAAAATCTCGTTATAATCACCCGCACATAACCATGGTGCATGAGATTGTGCACTTAGAGCTACCAATTTCTCCCAAACACCTCTCATCCGATTCACATCCGGATCCCCCTAGAAGCCAGTAAATCGCCAGTTTGCAGTCTGCATATCAAAAAGAACATCCACATTTATATGGTGCATAGAAAAAGATTGAAGCTGAACTGTTATCTCTTTTGACCACAACAAACCAAGACCCCGAGAACGGCCTTGTGCATTCATAGACAACCCAAACATACCCAAACCATCTCTAACTCTCTCAAATCGTCTCTGTCCGCACTTCGTCTTAGCCAGAAACACTAACAGTGGACGAGCTTTTCTTACCCACTCCCCCAACTTTCTAACTGTCGAGACCTCGCCCAAACCTCGACAGTTCCACACAAGGATACTCATGATATCCAAAAGGCTACCATAACTGGACAATCGATTCTCATCAATGAGACATCTTTTAAGAGGTCGTTCCCCCACCGATGAACCACACTTGCGCTTCCCCCGCCTCCCTCTCAGTCTAGCCCCATCTACCCTCCTAGTTCCCCTCCACCCGTCGCCTCGCCCAGCCGTAAACATCACCGGATCGCAACTAAAGTCTCCTCCCCAACATCAACCATTTTTTCAACTACGTCAGCATCACCCCTTTATCCCCCCGCGTTGGATTGAAGGGAGTTCAGAAGACTCGCCTGATTCAAACCGAAAATCTGTGTCGGCCACTGAAAAAGATGAAGACCCAGTGTTACTCAAAGATCCTCGACGTCCACGCGCCGGCGAGAAACTCAATGGAGATATTCCTAAATCGTTCATGTCCACTTCCTCCCCCAATCTCCACACATTTTCCACTGGGCTGGGCTGAGCAAAATCATGATCCACATCCTCCATACTTGGCCAGATCCACCATCCCCCTTCTTTGGCATGCATTCGTGAATCATCTTGGGCCTGTAAGACCTCTTTAATAGGCCCGCCGGCCTCTATACCCTCATGCTCAGGAAATTGGGCCTCAGATACATGTTTATTAGACAATTGGGTGTCTAAAGCATTCTTATCAAACAACTGGGGTTGGACATAGACCCTCAAGAATTGTGAATCGCGGCCCAACAGACCAACCTTTTGTTGAGTGTCCTGAACCCACGATGATCCAAATGCCTCCTTGCCATGCAATCGTTCCCCGACACTCCCTCTCACGCCCCCCCCCCCCCCCCCCCCCCCCCCCCCCCCCCAAAAAAAAAAAAATATTCCTATGAACTCCGTCTTCACCCCTCTCACCATCATCCAATCCTCACCAAGACACCCTCTGTTCAAACCCAAATATATCGCTCCCCAGACGACCCTGATAATCCCTTTGCCCCTACTGCATACGTCCACCTTTACCCCATCCCTCCTCTCAAACGCCGAAACCTAGCCCCCCACCCACACCGCGTGGTTCACGAAGCCACGCACCATATGAAGCACTCTCATCTAGAGATGAGTTTCCCTCAATCCACCGACTATAGTCACGATAAATATGGCCCAAGACACCACAATCATAGCAAAAGTAGTGAGGCGATCATAAGTCAATACCACCATAATGTCTTCCCCTGTCGAAGATTTAATCTTTAGGCAACGTTTAAGCGGTTGACGAACATTCAAAGCAATCCATATATGAATTTTAGACCTCCATGCAAACTGGTTGGAAGCATGACCAGAATCCAAAAATCTCCTTATCCTATTGTCCAGCACAATAGCCACTTCCTTTGTCATAAGCACAATGGGAGTCCATGAGCAAACACATAAAATGGACACCAGTTTAAATCGACATCCAACGGATTTTGCGTCGCCTCAACGATGTCCAAGATAATCAGATTTTTATCAGATGTCCATGGACACTCATTCATAGCCTGTTCTCTATCCACAGGATGATTGAATATGAGTAAAAAAACGTCTTTCCGTCAACATCTAAATCGTTAAACCTCTAAGAGGCCTCAACAAGTTCATGAGCATCATTTTAAACACATCCACCCGAACTGTGCGAGGCGTTAACAGTCGGTTGACAAGTAAACCACCCCCCCCCCCAACCACATTTTCGCCCCTCCATGCCTTAGGCGGCAGTATAACATCCCCCACTTCATCCTCTGTCAGCACCAACGAAGTACCCAGCCGTTCTATAGCTATATCCCCCAAACCTGCCATGAAAGAGATCATAGATACCACTAACACCACCGAATTACTCCCAAAATTGAAGCAACCCTCACCCGTCCACCACTAGAAAATAAGAGTAACCTACACAAGGCACAACCGCAAAGCACAGAAAAGAAGTCACAAGATACAATAAAGAGCACCAAACTAATTATAACAGAAAGAACATACTAGGATTACTATCTACAAGACTCTATGAACCCGATCCACATCATGCACTAACATATACCCAAGTAAAGATTATGAAAAGGAAAAGCAAACGCATTACACAAGAGTACACTCGAACACACAAATTCGTCACCCAAATCCTCACAACACCACTCGGAATCAAAGCACTCCACTCATAAGAGCCACATATATTCCTCTCATATGAGATATGCCTCTCTGAAAATTAATATGTTTTCTTTCTAATTTCTCATTCATTTTCTTCGTATTTTTTATTTGATCGAGGGCTTATTAGTTGTTCCCTCAACTTAAGATCTCTGGGGATGTATCTAATGGGAGGAAAGTTGATTGATTTCAAATTGACGAGATGAATTGGCTACGACAATGTACAACGAGTGGCTGAATCACAATGGTTAATTGCGATGTATTTGATGTTGTATGACTGATCGAGCACTGATCTTTTTCAATTGATGCAATGGTATTACCTAAATCATACATATATCTGATGTTGTATGACTGATCGAAGACTGATCTTTTTCAATTGATGCAATGTTATCACCTAAATCATACATGTATCTATCATACACTATTGATTTGTTGTAGTTTTAATTTGTACAACAATTGTCCGAAACTTTTTAGTTTTTTTTTTTTAAATTTGAAAGCGATGAATTATTATTAATTGAAGTAAATCGATTATAATCAATCCCGTCGAATACCAATATCTAATAGAGACAATTACATAATCATACCCTAATCAACAATGTCAAATAAATTAAATCTAAACAACATCTTACTATCACAGTGTATAAACAATACCTACTATACGGTAGACAACATCCCACGCATTGGTGGGGTTCGAATCCATGGCCTCTAAAGTCATGGGACATCAACCTTAACTATTAGGCTAAAAAATCATTGCTCGAACCTTTTCAGATTGTATGTTATGATTTTAGAATAACTTTTCATATCGTCCAATTATTATATTCTTCCGTGTGTAATGTCTCTTCTCCTTCGACAATCATAGAAATCATTAGATTATCAATTCAACTCCAAAAATATGTGTATTGTCTGTACTATGTGTTTTCAATATGCAACAAAAAGTAAAATAGTTGTCTGAAATTTGTCCTAAATATTCAATTATGTTCTAAACCTTGTGTTGGTTTTCACAGCTGTCGAACGTCGCCTCACTCCCGCATTGACAATGAATCAATCGGATGATGAAGGTAACAACAAAATTTGTCGACCTGGTGCACCAAAGGAAAAAGGCAACACTCGACGGATCGACTTGGACTGCTCGGGAGGAAGAGGTGCTTTTAAATGCACTTAGGTCAATAATAACAAGTGGTTGGAAATGCTACTACAACTTCAGGGCCACATGCTGAATGATTTCCCGACTTTGGCATTCAAGCGGAGCCCCATTTTAACTCAAATATTCATGTCTAGAAAAAACAATATTCAACACTGACAAGTATGATGTATTTTAGATGGGACGAGAGTAAGAACATGATTCCAAGTATGGAATCGGCTTCATCATCGTTGGATGCATAATACTCCTTAAGGAAATGTCAAAGCGAGGTTGAATCAAAGGAAGCATCATCAAGTTGATCAATGTTAGCTAAAATGATGTCATCAACCGGTGGCAGCGGGGCTTCATCATCCCAATTGGGTAGAATCGCAAAAGAAGCACTCGGATCAACCTCATCCTCCTCAACAACACCAGTCTTGTCGGGTGTTTTTGAATCAAACAACACGCAAAGATTCTCATAAAATTCCGCGTATGCGTTAACGTAGCATTTGCCGAGCACCCTTCCTAGAAACATCATGAAAAAGTAGTTGCAACAAATTAAGATGACTACCAAGCCAAGAAATGCAATGTTCGAACGTTGCTTTACATATGGAAAATGGTGATTGTACATGATGAAATGTTACTACCTTGATTATCATGTCCAATACATTGTCATCCACCCCAACGTAGCAGTCAACCTTGTTACGGGCAACATCCGATATGCTTATCACCCAAGAGAACACAACATGATGTTCTTTAAGCTTCTTAAGCTTATTTTTTCCCAAGGTGTAAGGGTGTTTCATGTCGTGCTCCTTGTTAACATCATAAACAACACACAAGACTGCGTACAATTAACTCCATCTTTGTGGAAGTGGCCATTTTTTTGTGTTCAACCAATGCGTTCAAGAATGTCGCCTCCATTTCCTTATATTATTTTGAGCTATAGAAAAGACGAGCCTAATAGTAGTAGCCATCCAGGTACACCATAGTGGAGAATCAATAAAAAGCACACAAGATAGAAGGAATTTTTTTTTTTTGGTGCAATTGCTCGGTGCAAAACACAACCTTGAAGTGCACCTATTTATAAAATCATTTGATACACAAGCTCCATGCATCAATTTCATTTTCTGCCATGCAAATCTACACATGAAACCCTTATTATAACATGGGACAAGTTAGAATTGACATGTGACAGATTGATATCCGAAGCTACCACTACAATTTGTTATATTGTTTTTAAATAATAGTGGGACACTATTAACACACTAATTAATTAACATACAATTAATTTTTGTGCAACATTTTTAATTGTTATGGCTATAAAATGTGGTAACGAATTATTCTAAAGGTGGGGTCGATAATATCGATGTTAAAAACTATCAGTGTCATTCACAAAATAATGCCATTACAATTTAAATTTGGACATAATTTTTAGGATAACAGAATCTTGAATCCTAATAGGATGTGTGTTAAATCCAGAAGAAATTATTTAATTGTGGGTTTTGTTCACCACAAGAAAATAGAATATTAGCGACAAAAAGATCAAGTGACAATTTTAATAGGGTTAAATACACTTTTCCCCCCGAATTATCTTTGATGTAATATTTATCCACATAAACTATCAAATATAACACTTACCCCCCTGGTTGGACAAAATTGCCCCTCATGCCTTCAATTAATATATTATTCTCAATATATTTTAGTATTTTTAACATTAAATCATCACCAAAAAAAATTTTAACTAAAAAGATTTTTTATTAAGTGAAGAATTCGAATTAAAAGTGTTGTAATAAGTTAATATATATAATAGACACAAATATAATATCTCAACAAGCAAAATATTACATGAAAGTTTTTTTGTATATTTATTGTACTGATTCATTACTTAACTTAAGCTTTTTTTTTTTTTTTTGTTTATTTTACAATTTGAACTATTTTATAGATTCAAAATTAAGTAATGAATGAGTACAATAAATACACAAAAAATGTTCATGTAGAAGATTTTTTTTGAAAGTGAAAGGGATGGACTATTATTTTTTGAATAAATCCATTATAATCATCAATATCAAATGTTTATATCTAGCAACTACCGGCAACTATAACAATCATATACTAATCATCAATATCATATAAATATATCTAATCAATAAGTACTACTAAAATAAAATGATACCTACTATCAAAGTAGAATAATATCTCACACATTGGTGGTGTTCGAACTCATGACTGTAGATTCATGAGCCTCAATTTCGCCAATTGAGCTAGACCTCATTGATATGTAAAAAGATTTTAGTAATTTGGTAATAAAATTAAGTTATTAACTATTTAATTTTTTATAAAGAATGAGTAATTGCATATCTATTTTTTAAAATATAATTTTTTTAAAAAATATGACAAAATAAATTTATTATTTTTTTCCTAGAAGTGCTTATACTTCGGTTAAACATATATATATATATATATATATATGTATATTGTCAATTTCTTTTCAAAAGTATATATGAGTTGTTAGGATATTATATATGTTGTGTACCTATTATATATATTAACTTATTACACACGCAAAAAAAAAAAATTCACTTACTAAAAAAAATCAGTTAGAAAATAATTTAGTTATGATTTAATGTGCAAAATATTTAAATATATTAAGAATAATATAATTATTCAAGGTATGAGGGGCAATTTTGTATAACCAGAGGGCACCATTACATTTGATAGTTTAGGGGGGTAAATATTACACAAGAAGTATTTAACCCATTTTAATATTGTTACCAAGTATATATATTTAGTGACAAGAATGTTTATTTGGTCACAATAGTGAATTTTATGATTTTAATAATTACTATTATTTTGTAAAAATTGTTATTAGCACGAATCAGTGACAAAAAAATGTGCACAAAGTTGTCACTAAATATAGTTAGTGACTCATGTATACTGACAATCTAGTGACAACAATATTTGTTGTCATTATATTGTGTTGTCACTATAGATATGTCATTAATTGTATTTAGTGACAGTTTTACACACAACTTTTTGTCACTATATATCACTAACAATTATATAGTGACAAGATAAAAAATGATGTTACTTAATATATATTTCTAGTAACAACTTTAAAATTATTAATTAATATTTTGTCATTAATATCATATTTTCTTGTAGTAGTTGTAGTCCGTATATTAACAAATCACATGTAATATATATTTGCTCATATCTGGAATGGAGGAAGTTATTTAAAATAATTGAACAAGTAATAGAAGCACTTTAGTATGAGGGCTGAGGGCATCATATATATGTGTTACTTATATGCATTCACAACTTTATAATAAAAGAAAATTTCGCAAACTTTATATAGAATTTTTATTTACAAAACCAAATTGAAAATGCTAACTTCATATTTTATCTTTAGTATCATATTTTAATCTAGTATTTATATATTCGAATTTCCTCTCAAGAGATCTGGTAGATAAATCAATTAAATTATTAATGTTAATGCCATTACAAAATCAGATAAAGCTACACTGTTTTAGTCAACTTTATTAAATGGATGAACAACTTCATAAATGATGGTAATTTAATGCCATGACTGTGAAGGCTTGCTGCATTTTGCGTTATTTAATGCCTCACCAACCACCTACTCTTGATTTCAGACATTTATTTGTGTTTTCATTTTTAATTTTCAATTTTTAATAAAAATTATGTATTTTCAATTCTGTATAGATTTTTGTGAGCAACAAGAATTTATTTAGAATAATTAATGAGAATTTATTTTATATTGAACTGTATAGTCAAATCAATAAATTTCTAGGGTAAATTACAACCACCTCTCATGAGATTTAACATAATTACAAATACCTTCTCGTTGTTTTGAAAAATTACAAATACCCCCATAAGGTTTGTAATTATTAACCAAATGCCTGGAATTGATCATTTTACTCTTGATTTTTTAAAAAAAAATTATAGAAGAATTAGTCGAGGTAAATTTTATTATTGCTCCTATGTGTAAAAAATTTAAAAAGCTCCTCCTTGCTCATTGTAGTCTAAAAAATTTTTTTTAAAAAAATAAAATTAAATAAAAAAATTTAATTTGCATAAGGGCATTTTGGTCAGTTCACCCATAAAATTGGATGAAAATGGGTTATTTGTTAGACGGTTACAAACCGCAGGGGGATATTTATAATTTTTCAAACAACGAGGTGGTATTTTATAATTATGTCAAACCTCAAGGAAGGTAGTTGTAATTTACCCAAATTTCTATAGGAATACGTATAAACGAACATATTTTTATTTTAATTACTGTTTTAAAAAATTGAAGACTGAAAAATGAAAACACAAACAAACAGGCCCCCGTTGGCATGGCTTCTGGTTGCATTCGAAAGCCAGATGACCAAAAATAAAAAAACAATAAATGTAAGTGCACAAATTATTGTATTAATCAAATTTTTATATTTAGAATTGCTTCAAGAACAAGAACATTTTTAAAGAATGTCCAGCACCTCTAGAATGCCTAATAATTTAGGCAACATTGGATTTGAAAAGCAAATCATAAAAGACGCAAAAACTAAAATCAGACCACGCATTTTTTGTGAATAAGATAATTAGTTTGCTATTAGAACTAAAAATCAAAATGACCTATAAAAGAACACAACAAAAGACAATTTCGCCCTCAAACAAAGTCATTTATGTAGTTTTGGTTCTCAAACTATTTTTTTTTTTGGCGTTTTTAGTCCTTCAGTTAATAAAACCATTAAAGTTAACGAAAGTTTCACTTTAAGGGGAAAACATAGTCATTTTTCTTCCATTTATTTTCCAACTTTGGTCCAATGCACCAATTTCTCCCATTTTTCCTTCAAGTTTCAAGAGAGAGAGAGGAAAAAAAAAAGAAAGATGAATTTTAAGTAACAAATTTTCTATATAATCTTAATAATACATTTTAAAGAACCTAATTTGTATATAATGCAATATCTGCAATAATTAAAAATTATAGTAAATATTTTGGTCATAGCTAGGTAAAACTATAGTGGAGGTTGATTAACCCTGATTAAAATTTAAGTTTTCGTATCAGTTTTGTACGACCGTGGTAGCAGATAGTATTGATTTATTATGAATTTTAAACTATAGTAATTTATAATGTAGGAAATAATCAATACTATCTACCACGGTCATTTAAAACTGATGCGAAAACTTAAATTTTAATCAAGGTTAATCAACATCCACTATAGTTTTATGTGATGTGGATTCGAAATTATAGGATTAATGATATGATTGGTATGAAAGAATGAGTTAGGAATGGAATGAACATTCCTAATCTTATTCCAAACACATGTTTGGTATAACTTAGGAATAGCAATAACCATTCCTTTGGGAATGCCCATAAGTATGGGATTAGGCAATCCCCCACTTACCATGGTTTTAGCTATTCCCAATAGATTGGGAATAGATTTTTTTTATATATATTGCTAAAATAACTTTTAATAAAATTATAGTAGCAAGATTTATAATCACAAAATTATATATTATTTTGAATACATAAAATAAAATAAATATCAATATAAAATATTTAAATATGTGTTATCAAAATATAAAATATCTAATATAAAAAAATAAATTCTTAATATTTTATTAAATATAATATAAAATTATTAACATTTTCATACGCATTTTACCAAATATACTATAAGTATGAGCATTTACCAAATAATAAATATTTATGAAAAGAATTTAAATATATGAAAACGTCAAACAATACATATTATAAACTTATTTCTTATGTCATTAATGAGATGTAGCTTAGTTGTTTTTTCTATTTTAATTTTTAAGCTTCATTATTTAGAAAACATATAAATGAGTAATTTGGAAAGTTTTAGTTTAATTCTCTTGTCATTCCTTTGGTATACCAAACATAGGAATGGCATACCAAAATCATTCCATTCCTACTTTTATTCCATTCCTAATTTCATTCCATCCCCACCCAATTCTATTTCTATATACCAATCATGCCCTAATAGGTAAATGGATTTTAGTTAGTTCAAGATTTGAAAAAGGATTTTAAGCATAGTTTTTACCAAATTTTTCACATATCCTCTTCTCAAAATTTCCTTAGTATTTATAGGCTCATTTTGCTATGTGAGCAATAAAGGGATATGGTAGGATACGGAGCTTATCGCCTCCAAAAACTAGACGGAACTAGCATTCCTAGGACATGTAATGTAGCTAACCTCAAAAAATTTTATGCATAAAGAGGTTATCCTTTGTATATTAGTACAATGCAAAATAAATGCAAAGTTACATTTCCTTAATGATATGTTTATCCTCTCATCCTGTTAAGATAAAAAAAAAAAAAGGGCATAAGAATACTCTAACACAAAACAAGGGGCATAAGAATACCCCAACACGAAACAAGGGGCATAAGATTACCCCAATAAGAAACAAAGGGGCATAAGATTACCCCAACAAGGGGCATAAGATTACCCCAAATACCAAAACGAAAAGCCAAAGAGCGTTTTTCATACTCAAAAAGAAAGGAGGCCGAACGATAAAAAAATAAGTTGAGCACTTGAAAGGAAGCATGGATCTTTATTAAAAAGGGAAACAAAAAAGGAAGTGCATCATGATACATAAATTTCAAACTAAATCAGTTGGAGGGATAATTTCCTCTCCAATAACATCCTTAGTAGGCACCCCCCCCCCCAATAAGGGGATCCTCTATCATATCAACCTCTATATCATCTAACTCCTCTTCCAAGTCACCAACCGAAGGATCTAAAAACATGAAGTCTTCTTCGCCAAAACGGCCACTCCCCCTCAAAGTAGCCCGGCACTGACGAATCGTCTGATCATATATGCCGTTGGCCTTCGCGACGACAGCTTTGTCAAAATCTTCAGACCCTTCATACTTCTCTCTAAAGTCGTTCCACACACAATCCAAATAGAGTTTCCCGGCTTCAGACTTCAAGAAGGAATGGCCGGACGCAACTTCACGGTTATACAAGTCCTTCCACTTCATTTTGCTAGCTCCCATGTTCCTCAACTCCTCCTGACAATGAAGTAAGTCCTTCTTGGATGTCTCTAGTACGGAGTTCAACCGAGCAATCTCCTTCTCATAATAGCCAAAACGACGGTCGACCAACTCCGCCAAAGTAGAAACCTAAAAAAACAAAAATAAGATATTATAAGCAAGGAACAATATAGAAAAGGACAAATGGGGAAAAAGACTTACCCTATCAACCTCACCACCAAATAGCCGCGCAACGGAAGCATTGGAGATATGATGAAAACGAGAGACATCATACTCGCTAACAACGCTCCGAGTCTTCTCGTAAGCCAAATCGAGATCGGCGGTATCCCAATAAGAAGATACCCCATCTTGCTTGTTCACTCCAACAGTAAAAAAAACTTTACCAACGCCCGATTTGGAAGAATCTGCCACGGTCTCACGAGGACACTTTGACAGATTGAAAACAAGCACAGTAGGGACATACGCCTCCACCTTCCCAGATTCGCCGTCAACATTCAAAACCTCACGAGAGCGAGAACGAGGAGGGGAACACTGAGACTCCCCTTCACCCCTCTTCGGGGGGGGGGGGGGGGGGAGGAGGACGTCGTGGGTGAGAATGGCGAGCAAACTCCCTCTCTCGTTTGGCTTTATACTTTCGCACATCTTGCAAAGACACCTTCTTTCCTACAGAAAACAAAAAACACAAGTTAGATACACATCTGAAAACATACATATTTAAGGAATCAACAAAAGATAAGTAGTACCGGCAGAAGGAAATCAGGGGCTGATGTCAAAGGGATAATCAAATAGTCCCACCCCTATGAAAGACATACGAAGATCATGTACAGGTTCTGGGGTAAAGGGGGACTCTCCCCAAGAAATGTTCAAACCCCAACCTAAATCTCGGACATAAAATTTTTTTTCTTTCCACGGCCCTTTTGAAGAGGGACATCCCTCCAAAAACTTACAACCACTTCGGGGGAAGAAGAAGTAAGATTTCCCCGCAACTTTCCTAATCGAAAAAAAGGGTAAAAAAAGCCTCTAAAGAAGGAACCAAGTCAAGCTCTCTAAAGGGATGGCGAAAACCATCGAAATAAGCAAACGAGTTAGGAGTAAATTGACTAATGCAAAGCTGGGTGTTCCTTATAATCTCTACCAAAAGAGGATGAGGAGGCAAGGAGAAACCCGAAGTAAAAAAAGAAGAATATACCGAAAAATATCCGGGAGGAGGCATCTTTATCCTATCCTCGTCATTTGGAAGTAAAACCTCAAATTTTGACGTGGGATCAAAAAGTTGTTTGAAAACATCAAACTCATCCGAACCAACCATACTAGAACAGTTGTCTACATCCATGATGCGACAACGGGATTTAGAAGGAGGAGCCGAAGAAGACCCAGTCCCATCCCCTCCAGACTCATGATTAACTTGAATAGGAGAAGAAGTATTAAATTTTTTTGAAGACCCCGATTCATACACAAAAGAATCCACGGGATAGTCGGGAAGATTTTTTATGGCATCAATGATCTCTAAAGAAAGATCCCCACTCAAACCCCCCTCAAGAAAATTGACCTCGACAAGAGCCGGATCCGGCATACTAAGCTGAGGCAATAAGCCCCGCCTCCCCCAAGACGAGGCGAAATGCCTCGACCTGAAGAAGGCCAAGGCATTGCCTCGGCTTGAATAGCTGGGGAGGCCGAGGGCATGACTTCCCCTCCTCGGCCTCCCATGTTTTTAGATGAAGGAAACTTTTCTCCATGGGGTAAATTTTTGGCATCACGATTCGTACCCCGAGGCCATCTAATCGTCCCCCACGTACGACGTTCCTTGCCATTAGAATCGGATTCTCGATTACTCATATTTCTTAGAAGAAGAATATAATTACTATTCGTAAAAATAATTATTATTAGACTATACCTCTCCTAGGCATGTCGGGGAATTGCTAGAGTTATGTAATTAGTGAGTTTTAAGAATAAAAGAATAGAATGAATGACCTATTTATATTGGTTAAACAATCTCAACAAAAAAGGAAACGATTCATGAAATCCTTTACCAAAGAAAAAGATTTCTTATCCCTCTTGCCAATGGAAGGTTTGTAAAAGAAAATGAGGAGGATTGAAAATTAACATTACCATATATTTATATATGCAGGTTAATTAAAAGCTTTGGCATTATGATATATATGAGATAAGTTAAAGATATTATTTAAAATTCGTAGGACAAGATTTGCATTGCATATACAGTATGTCACCCTAAAAATGGCAAATCTACGTATAGGGTTTCTTTCGCAAGGGAAAACAATTATGCTGATTTTTTGCAATATAATTATTAAGAAGGTTGCTCTGTGTAGCTGTACTTTCTGAATTAGATTTCTTTGAGGATTTCTAAATTTTTTAAGGTAAGAAAATCAAATGGTGGAAGGAAAGAACAAGGAATCATCACACTGGTGGTGGTTTGACAATCACAACAAGAGCAATTCGAATCGGTCACGGATGTGAAAGTGGGATATTACAAAAGGTGAAAGGAAGAATATCATGAAATTTTTTTGGAAACTCTCAAGCCCCATAAAACAAAAAGACTTGAGAGTTGGGGGCTTGTGATAAGGAAATAAGTTCTTCTAGAAAAAATTCATATCATACCTCACATTAATTAGCAATCAAAATTAAATCCCTAAACTATTGTCAATCACATCTCTAAATCATAGCATATATTCTTAAAGATGCTTTTACGGGTGATTAAATCTATTAAGGCTAAAAGTTGACCACATATGAAGACTATCCGTTAAACAATGGAGAACCACAAGGTTTATCTTTGTATAAGGAAATAAGGGAATACACCATCGATGAGCTTTTATTGTCCCTTTAATGCTCACATAACAAAATGAGCCTATAAATACCAAGGAAATTTTGAGAAGAGAATATGTGAAAAATTTGGTAAAAACTATGCTTAAAATCCTTTCTCAAATCCTGAACTAACTAAAATTCATTTACCTATTAATCCTATAATTTTGAATCCACATCATTATGTAATGAAAAATAATAAAATATCTTAAAAATTGTAAGGCAATTTTGATCGTCAACTAACTTATAACTCCGAATCCAGTTCAGATCAATAGCTCTATAATTAGATTTAAATATCAATTTGCATCATTACTATTTCTCCTAAATTTACGGTTGTATATTTGTATTATCAATACTATTATAAAAAAATAAAAAAAAAAACTTTTTTTTTTCACTCACAAATAACAATTACTGACATCTATACTATTACAAAAAACAAACTCATTTTTTACTCACAAATAGCAGTTACTAACACCGCCGTACCGATTTTTTGTAATGTCAAAAAAAAATCTTCAACTAATAAGATAATTACTTTATTCAACTTTTCAAATTTTATATTAATTGATAAATTAGTTTTCTTCTTTTTTTTTTTTCTTTTTATTATATACATGCAAAAACAACGTACAATAACGGCTAATTAGCTTATAATATCAAGAGAATTCAGTTTATTAGTTTCTTATAATTTGAGGCGACGAAAGGTAATTCAGTTTAAACTTTTGGAACTCTTAACAATTTAGTATAATCTAATTTTTTATTATTAAATATGTTTATACAAAAATTTTACTGTTATATATTAACGATTAACATTATACTCTTGTCAAGTTTAAAAGCTTAAAGAAGTAATGATAACAAGAGAATTTGGTTTATTAGTTTTTTAATAATTGAAGGCTGCTAAAAGGATATTTAGTTCAAATATTTGAAATTCTTAAGTATAAAATTTTGATTCTACTGTAATCAGTAGGTGTTGTTTAGATTATTGATCAGAGTATAGTTGTTGTAATTATCTTTCTTCAGATATTGATATTTGACAGGACGAATTGTAATGAATTTGTTTAAATATTTAATAATATTTCATCAATTGCACTTAAAAAAAGTATAAATTTTGTTTAGGATTTTTTAGTAAAAGTTGGCTGATTAATGGCTATTTGTATTAAATTATATAATTCCATTGATTTTTAATATGTAAAAAATTTACTTCATCACAATCTAATAGTTGTCCTATTTTTCTTTTCTGGTGAGTGATGTTATATCCACTAGAAAAAATATAATTTTTTGGTACGATTAATTACTATGGAAAAAAAATTATGGCGAATACAAATTAACCACAACATTGCAACGGCTATTAGCAGTTTTTTTTATAAGAGTGGGCAAAACATTAGTCATGACCAAAATCATGACAGATATTAATTAACAGTGGCAAGAATTTAAGCTTTTGCATTGATATTGTTTAACCGTGGTTAATAGTATTAATTTATAATGATTTTTTACCCGTGGTCATTTATAGTGTAGCGAAAAGTTAATTTTTTTTAATGATCCCATATATACGTCATAATAAAGATTACGACCAATATAACATAATAAAATTAGTATTATGCGCTTTCCAACAAATGAGGAGTCTCAATAGTTTTTATGCAACAGAAAAAAAAGAAAAAAAAAAGGAAAAAACCCCTCTTCAATGTGCAATTAAGTTGGAAACGCCCAGCTTCAGGAACTTATAAACTCAATATTGATGGATCTGCAAAAAGTAACCTAGGGAGGCAGGAGCGGGAGGAATAATTCGAGATTGGGAAGGAAATTACATCACTGCCTTCAGCAAATATGTCGGTTATACAATGAACAACAAAGCAGAATTATGGGGTTGTGGTTTGGACTAAAAATTGCAGCCAACTGGAAATCAAACTTATTGAAATTGAAACTGACTCTACCTTTGTCTTTTATTGTCTTAGGATGAAGCAGGCACCAGTCAGCAAAACCGTGGCCAATCTCTAACGTCAGTGCCGGAGGATATTGACTAACTTCACTAAAGCTTCAATCAGCTTCTGTTACAGAGAGACGAATAGAACGGCGGACTTTTTGACTAAGCTTGGAGCAGATCATATGCAAGACAACTCTTTTGACGATTGCCCGCCCGTTTTGATACCTTTTGTTAATGCGGATAGCAGTAGTACTTTCTATCGTTCAGTGTCATCTCTTTGTAACAAAACTATGAAGCTTGTTTAACTTTACTCTCTTTTAAATATATATATATATATATATAGTACTGTTTTGTGTTAAAAAAATAGTATTATGCTATATGTCAGCTCAAAAGTTCAGAATATAGTTTTAGTAAAATATATATTTAATTTAGTATTTTTACTCTAAGGAGAATAAGAGTACGTAGTTTGTAAAAAATAATCATACACTCTTAACATATATATATATATATATATTCTTTTTTTTTTGGAACAAAAATAAAGTATTGCATTATACACAGAACATGTTATTAATAATGCTTTGTTAAGATTGTATAGAAAATTTGTTGCCTAAATTTTTTTTTTTTTTTTTTGTTTCTTCTCTCTTGAAGCTTCAAGAAAATAAAAAGTAGGTGGATTGGACCAAAATTTGAAAAATACCACATATGGGAGGAACATGATTATTTTTTTCCCTTCAAATGAAACTTCCGTTAACTATAACGGTTTTATTAACGGAAGAACTAAAAACACACACACACAAAAACAACAATTTTAGGACCAAAATTACAAACTCAAATTATTTGAGAATCAATAGTGCATAAGTGCCTTTGTTTAAAGACCAAATTGTATTTATCCCGACAATTTCCTTGAACTTTTCCAAAGAAGTATATGGTCTTGTTTGGAAGAGGATAAAAAGCAAATTAGCAAACATTACATGCCAATATTGGAATTATTTGAAAGTACAAGGGCTTTCAACTATTCTTCCTCCTTAGACATTTTTACTTGGCTAAATGTGAAATACCTCCTGTGTTAGGCAAAAGAGCAAAAAAAAATCCTGTGTTAAAAAAAGAAGCAATTTATACCCTGTGTTTCAAAGAATGAAGCACACTGCCCCTTGGGAAAATTAAATGGATAAATGAACGTGCAAAGACCAAAATACCCCACCATGTATACAAATAGTCTTCAAATGTTGACTGAATCTGCAAAGTGTTCGTCTTATCTTTTTGGAGAGATATACCCAGTAAGAAACCCTATCATCTTTTCCATATCTGCGATTTAGATAAAAATCAACACAATATTCACCGTTTAAACTGCAAAAGAAAAAAAGAAAGGTAAACCCTAGTTTTACGAAGTCATTCTTAGGGTCTTTTTGAACTTTCCTTTGTTGTTCTTTTATTTTTGAATTTTTTTTTGAAACTAAGATGACCTTTTTTTTTTTTTTTTGCTAGGGTACGTCCAGATCTTGCTGCGCATTATTTTAGAGTGGAAGAATCGAAGTTGAAACTTATATAAGGTAGGATCTGCAAATTATTTTGCGTTTTTTTTATTCTGTAAAGCAACTTTGTACTAATATGGAGTGTTTCTTCCTTTTGCTAGAGTTCCTTCCTTCGGAATGTTGGACCGCATAGGTTCAAAGGTGAAAACTCGACCATTATTATATAAGGTACAAAAAACAGATTCCTTCCTTGCTAGGGTTCGTTGTTTATTTTGTTTCTGGTATGAAAAACTGATTCACATTTGATAGATTCTTTTTTTTTTGTGTGTATGGTAAATAAAGGGGTTGGATTCGAGAACTTAAAAGGATAAAAAACTCCAGTGTTGGTTGGAATGAAGGTAGGTCCACCGTCTTACTTTATTATAATGTTAGTTGGAACATCAATAATAAATAATTAGTTGTGGTCCCCTGCGTTCCCGTACTGTGTTGATTTCAGATGCGCATCCCCCCCCCTCCCGTGTTTATACATACCTTATACATAGCTTAGTTTTTGTTGTTTATGTGCCTTGTGCCCATGTTGATTCTATGTGCCTTGTTTATGGTTGATGCATGATCCAAGACATGCTATGTTTGTTGTTTAATTTATTGCGGGGTTTTGAATATCACACAATTGAACTCTTCTTTTTTTTTTTTGGGGGGGGGGGGGGGATGGGAGGGAGGGGAATTTATTAAGTTATGTAGGGGGAACTAAAAAAATATTTGAAAACATTGACATAGATTATCTTGGTTTTTATGAGTTAGGATGGATGTATCAGAAATGTAGGGGGAAGAAATATTCTTTGAATTTCTATTACTGTTCTCCTACCCAATCTTTGGATAGAGGAATAAGGAAGATAAGACCTGAATGTCCTGGTTTCTCTGTGGTTGTCTTACAAAATATGTATAGAGGGTTGGATGGTCCCATTAAAATTTATGTTGAAGAAGATGAGTATGAACCAATCGAGATTATAGACAACCAGGGTAATACAATAGATAAAGAAACTTAAACTGGAATTAGGTTTCTTTAGATGGAATTGATTTTGATAAATGTCCTGATGTACCTGATGTTGAAGGGTTTGTGTGTGAGGGAGATTCACAGAGGTAGGATTGTGAGGGGTAGAGGGTGGATAGGGCTGTGTTTGAGGGTGATAAAGAGGGTTTGGATGGTGAGGGGCAGGGCTTAGAGGGACAGGGTCATATTGGGGTCGACTTTGAGGGTGATATAGAGAGGCAGGATTGTGAGGGGCAGGGTAAGGGTGGGCTAGGACAGGATTGTGATGATATGAATTTTGAAAATCTGCCTGAAAGTGAGAATGTGAATCTGAATGAAAACATTACTGGGGGACTAAAGGAAATGGGAAAAAGAAAATTGTATGAACAATATCTGAATGAGTCCTCATCAGAATTTAATGATTCTTCTTGTGAGGACTATGTGCAGCCTACTATTGACAGTGATTAAGATACCCATAGTATGGTTTTAGAAGATATTGAGGTTGAAAGTGATGGTGACATTTTCACTAATCAACAACACTTGAACTTGTAAAGAAACTGAAAAAAATTGTTCAAGGATAACAAGAAAGCATAACTCAAACAGAAAATATGTGATGTAAGGGATGTGGTTTAGGCTAGTGATTGTGAAGATGAGAAGGACTTGGAAAGGTTGCCAGGCGATGAGGAAGAAATACAACAAAAATGCCCTGTGTTTAAAGACTCAACAAGTTTGAAGTCTTTAAACTTAGTGGCTGGAATGAAATTCAGAGATGTAAAACAATTTAGAGAGATTTTAAGGGATTGGTGTATCAGGAATGAGTTTGACATTGAGTACATAAAGAATGAAATATCAAGAATAACTGCGAAATATAAAGTAGATGGTTATCTATGGAGGATTCATGCCTCACCAATCATCAAAGGTCCAACTTTTCAGATAAAAACTTTAAAGGAAAATCACAGATGTGCACACATATGAAAATAGCTTTGCCAAGGCTGGCAAAAAGGATGGAATCTTCCATTAGAGATCATCCTAACATACCAATCCAACAATTGAAAAATAGAATTTTGAAAAAATATAATGTGGATGTTAGTAGGTTCAAGGTCATGAGAGAAAAAAAAAAAAAAGAAAACCTTAGAAGTCATTAGGGGGGTTGATTTCAACAATATGAGAAACTGTGGAATTACTGTGAAACTGTAAGAAAATGTGGAGGCAGTAAACTAATTTTAAGAAAGCTTGAAAATTCAGACCCTCCTGTGTTTGATAAAATGTATTTTTCATTGTGGGCTATGAAGAAGGGTTTCTTGAGGGGCTGTAGACCCATTATACATCTTGATGGTTGTTTTTTAAAGACCTGCTATGGTGGCCAATTACTTGTGGCTGTTGATAGGGATGAGAATGATAATATGTTTCCCATTACTATGGTTGTTGTTCAAGTTGAAAATGGGAAAAATTGGTTTAGGTTTTTATCTGAAATGCTTGATGATATAGGGGGTATGGGGACATCTAAATGGTCTTTCATTTCAGATAGACAAAAGGGTCTCATAGAGGCATTGAAAGATTTGGTTCCAGATAGTGAACACAGGTTCTGTACAAGGCACATGTACTAGAACTTTAAATTGATCTCAAATTTGTTGAATTAAAATAGTTTTTCTGGAAGGCTGCTTCTACATCAAATAAGAAAGATTTTGAAAGATATATGAAGAAAAATTGAAAGAACTTGATCTGAAGTGTCCGATGATGTAGAAATAGCAACTGAGTGGCTAAGAAGATAAATCCAGAACATTGGTCTAGGGCATTTTTTCCCGTGCATAGCAAATGTGACATCTTGGTTAATAATCAATGTGAAAGCTTCAACAATTATATTCTTGAAGCAAGGGATAAACCCATAATAAGTATGTTTGAATTGATTAGAACCAAGTTGATGATGAGGCTGCAACAAAAAAGAGAGGGAATGGAGAAGTATGCAGGAACTGTTGTCCAAATATACACAAAAAAATAAATAAACAACATTTTTTTGCTAGGAATTGTTTGACTAGACGGTGTGGGGCAAATGAGTTTGAAGTAGACTAGTTTTTGGACAAGTTTGTAATTGATTTAGATTAAAAAAAAAAAAAAAAGAACAGGCACTTGTGGCATGTTTCAATTGGATGGGTACCCCTGCTGCCATGCATGTTACAGCAATTGGGACCAAGAAACCCCAAATAGATGACTTTGTTGAGGAGTGTTATAAGAAAGAAACATACCTATGGATTTACAGTGAGATGATACATGTTATGCCTGGTGCCAAAGACTACATCACCACCAGTTTTGAGCCTTTAAAACCACTTGTCATGAAGAAGCAAAGAGGAATGCCAAAGAAACTTAGAAGAAAAGGTCCTGATGAGCTGCCATAATTTAGGGTGTCCACTAGGCAGGTAGACTATAACAAGATTAGCTACAGCAATCCAGTTTATCTAAACTCCAAATACTTCAAAGTATATGCAGATATTCTCTAGTGAATTTCATTTATTATATAACAATTTACTTACTTTTTCATTTGTATGGTAGGGAATTCATCTTGAAGAGATTCCCCAATGATCTCAAGCACCCCCTACAAGCAAGAACAACCTGTTGTACAAGCCAGAAAAACAACTCACAAGGTAAGCTGCTAATAATTAAGTGTTGTATCATCTTTACAACTTCTAACATATTTGTCAATATTTCAGAACAAAGCCCCTGCAAGACAAAAAGACATAAACCAAGTTGTTGCAGGAAGATCTGCAGCTACAACGGTAAGCATTTTTTCAATTGAATTATGCAAGTTCATTCATTATAATTTTTGTCTAATACATCTTCCATATTTTCTGCAACAAGAGGTTAACTATCAAGGCCCCAAAAAAGACAGCTTTACTTGATAGGACTGCAGGAATTCAAGCTACACCAGGGCACACACCAATATCAAAGATAGATAAAAAAGAAGACCATGGAAACCTTAGATGCAAGTCCAGTTTTTTTAAAACTTTTTATTGTAAAAATCTGGCATGTTGGGATGTTTGCCAGAATGTTAAATTCTATGCTTTTTGTTGACAGAAAATTTCATTTTGTTAAGGCTGTTTTGTAGGATGTGCCCTTGTTATATCTGGGATTGCATAGTTCTGAACCCCAAAAAATTTACATAACTTCATCTGCAATAATGAAAAATACAACATCATGAACCTAAAAACAAGACTAAAAATTAATTCAACTTCATTAACAAAATTAAAACTAACAAGAAAAGCACACTACTGACCCCTATCCACCGTTCTAATTTCAGCCTTCACATCGTATCAACAAAATGACGTATTTGAAAATCTCAAATCGAGTCGTTGCTTGTGCTCACAGGAGTTGCTCTTTCGTTTTGATGTCATTTTTCTCTCTTATTTTCACCTAAAAATGCGATAAAAGAAATGGGTCATGTTTATCTTCTTTAAATTGCTAAACAAGAGCAAAAAAGTCAAAAAAAAAAGTGTGAAAAAATGTCAACAACCCGTAGTTGCCGTGAAGCATCCTTCACACACTCAGGGGCCTTCGTGTTTTATTTTTCATAACACAGGGGCATATTTTGCTACTTTATATAACACAGGGGATAATTGCACATTAACTATAACACATGGGGTTAAAATGCATTTTTTCCCATTTTTGCCATATAGAAAAAATCTGGAAACCACGTCGTATAGACACTCCCAATCTTGTTCCTCCAATAACAAAGAGCGGAATTTCAAACAAAGAAGGTAACGGGGAGAGATGGAGAGTGCCATTGTAACGTTCACCGGAACCTTATCGACGCCTCCAAGACCTGCCGCCGCAGCCACCGCTTTCCTCCGCCACAGCGGCCCCAATCTCAGCCAATGCCACAATAGTTTTCGCCAATTTTTGCCAATTATCAGTACCAGTAGTAGTTGGGCTAGTCAAAATGCTAGCAGCGGCAGAAGCAAAGGCAGCTTACGGGTGAAAGCGCTAAATCATAGTCTGTCGAGCGAGTGGGAGGTATCGAACTATGCAGCTCCTTCGTGGCTGCCGAGATTCGAGGAGCTTGATACCACCAACATGCTTCTTCGCCAGAGAATTATCTTCCTGGGCAGTCAGGTTTTCTCTCTTTCGTTTTGTTTCTTCTTATGAATTCCAAGTTTTGAAATCGATTTGTTATTTTCTGAGAAATTATCAGTTCTTTTCACTTGGGTGATTCTGGATAATATTTTGAGCTGCCCCACGTATCACATTCTGCAAATATATGTATAGAAAGTACTTCATATATGAAAAAAGGGGTTATTCATAGTTGTGTTAAGGTTTGGTATTTGTTGCAGATATTGCTTCCTTTAGTCGGTTCATAGTTGAGAAGGATTGCCTTAATACCTTCGTAAAGACTTTGATAACATCAAGATTGTTATTATTTTTATTCAATCATGTCTAGCGGGATGTGAACATGAAGGGAGTAGTTCATTTTCTGATCCTTTTTGGAAGTAATGAGTTTTGTTTCCTCTGTGAAATGAGTGGTTTTGAGATGGGTGTTAATTTGTTCTCTCTGGAAAACAATAATGACGAACAGATTGATGATGTGACCGCCGACTTTGTCATAAGTCAACTATTGTTGCTTGATTCTGAAGACCAGAAAAAAGACATCAAATTGTTCGTTAATTCACCAGGTGGCTCCGTAACTGCTGGTGAGTCGACTTGCCGTCTTGTTTAGTAGAGATGCCATACTGTGTTTGCTTTTTTATCAAAGTTTATTCCTTCTGAAAGTTACTTATTGCATATCATTTGAACTTCCAACCAAGAATACATAGTTGATCGAATGACATTTTTACTCTTGTGATTTTGTGGGAAAAGCATATTAGGTTGGGAAATATTAGATGTTGACTTCTGGAAATCATAATATGAATTGGTTATTAAGCATTCATAATAAGAGTTGTTGATATCTTCCGATTTTTAACCGTATTTGCTACTAGGAACAGTAAATCTAAATGACACCTCTACTTGGTCATTCTTCTCATTGCTGTGCTATAGTTATCATTTTTAGAATATGATTTATAGGGTCTTAAGTTAGATGTATAAACAAGAGATAGCCCCTCACTCCACCCTGCAACAATTGAAAACCTTTGCTGTATAAACAAGAGTTAGATGTATCAATTAGTTCTTAAGTGATCATATACTGCAAGCACAGGCACTTACGAGTTTTCCATGCATGCAAATTGATGTACACCCTCTGAGGTGAGCATTCTTTACTAGGTAATACCTTTGCTCCAATTTCCTTTCATTTAGTGTTGTGAGCACATTGCATGTGATAACATATGCATTATACGCACAAGTTCGCATTATGTTTGGTCTATATGGAACATTTAACAATTGATCACGAATCAGAACATTTTATTCAGCTGTTCTCTTCCTCTGTCTGGAGTGTTTTGATCTTTTTTTGCTGGGACTTGGGTTTCTTTGACCTATATCATCTGTTAGAATTCTTTTGTAACTTAGTTCCTAATCATTTATATGAAGTAATTTAAACCAAACGCAGCAAACTTCTATTGGCTATTTTCAGAATGTAAATCCTTTCTATTCCTGAAAACATTTCTTTCAACTGCTCAATATAGGAATGGGTATATATGATGCCATGAAATTGTGCAAGGCTGATGTGTCTACCATCTGCATGGGTCTTGCTGCTTCGATGGGTGCATTCCTCCTTGCCTCTGGTACTAAGGGAAAGAGGTTCTGCATGCCAAATGCTAGAGTGATGATCCACCAGCCACTCGGAACAGCTGGAGGCAAAGTAAGCGCTTACTTTTTTAATCCTTTTTGGCGGCTTCCAGTTGTTTATATCTGTCCTGTTGTTTTTGCTCATAATATTAGTACGTGGCCTCCATAATGTAAATTACATGGCTGGAGACAGTTCTAATGTTTAGGTAATATTAGCTACTACAAGTCTGGTGAAGTACTAAAGCTCACATGGGAGGGATTTTGGAACAATGTACTAGTGATACAATGCTAATCTTATTATGGGATATTATGCTGATATTTGTGCTCCTTCTTGACTCATCAGAATTTAATGTTTGCTTGTTATTTTAGGCGACGGAGATGAGCATTCGCATAAGAGAGATGGCATATCACAAAGTTAAGCTGAACAAGATATTATCAAGAGTCACAGGGAAGCCTGAACAGCAGGTCAGCCTCTCCACATTAAATCCTCCTCAATCCCTCTCCTGTTTTCTTTTCTCAAATGTTCTTCAATTTATGCTGTCAGTTTCTTTTTCTATGGGTCTTACTCTTTTTCCTTTCCCCTGCTTTCTGGCCTTGTCTGATGCAGATCGAATTGGATACTGACCGTGATAATTTTATGAACGCTTGGGAGGCAAAGGAGTATGGACTGGTTGATGCAGTTATTGATGATGGCAAGCCTGGACTAGTTGCACCGATTGCAGATGCTTCACCTCCACCAAAAACCCGGGTATGGGATCTTTGGAAAATAGAAGGCAGTAGAAAAGCCAAGAAGAATTTACCCTCCGAAGAAAGGATTTTACACAACGGATACGCAAGCGGGCAGGGAAACGATGAGCAACAAGATACAACACAGAATTAGGAAGCTCGACGCCTCAATGTGGCACAGCACCATATATTTCTTGTATGCATTGTCACGTTTAAACTTCCGCAATTTTTGGTAGTGTACCTCAATACTCTCAGCACATCTGAAGATAGAAGATATCAGGTAGACAAAATCTACCATCTTAAAGTAAATACAATCCGAAAGATGTAAAAAAAATGCTGGTCTTTTTTCTTCTGGGGGTGTGATAAATATTGCATTGAAGAATTTTGTATATGTTGAACTCACCCATTATGAAAAAGGAACAGACAGAAATGGAACAATCTCTTAATTTGTGCTCCTTGACTTGTTTTCAGGGAGTAACTTATAAGCAAAATTACATTACAAATTATTGTTATGAGATTTTTGTTTTGTTTTAATTACAATGACTTCTCTTGAGGTTTGATACAATTACGGATACTTTTTATTTTTTAAAAATTATAAATACACCTCTAAAGTTTGAAAGCGTTTAACAAATAATTCATTTTCATCTATTTCTATAGGTGAACTGGTCAAAATGTCCTTATGTACACTGAATTATTTTTTTAATTTTCAAGACTTTTCTTAATTTTTTTTGGATTAGAATGTGCAGAGAGAGGGTTTTTTTACGTTTTTTTTCACAAATGAACAGTAATGTAATTTGACTCTATTGATTTTCTATAAAAAAAAATTTAAAAAAAAAATCAATGGCAACATGAACAATTTGAGGCCTTTCTTCGTTTCTCGGACATCTAACATATGGAACATCGATGGGGCAGTTTGGAAGAACCATCTTTTATGTAGAAGAAAATACAGTGCTTCCTATTTTCCAGTTCAAAGGCCAGGGTCATGTTACACCGATCGAATTTTCTGTTGTAAAAAATATTTCATCTTCTATTCCATTCAACATACATACCCCATGTGTATAATTCTTTCCCCCCCCAAATAAGATACAACGATATCATCCTTATACACATGATGTGTGTGTGTTGAGTGGAGTAGAACATAAAATAGAGTTTGCAACAGAAAATTCAATCCGCACATTACATCAAGAAAACGAATACTCTGCTGATTAAAGCCCTGACAGCTGGTTTTCAATATATAAACTCTCTGAGTTGCATTTGGATTGAAGGATTTGAAATCATGGATTTCAAATCCTTAATAACAAATACTTTGAATTCATTCGGGTAATTTCAAATTTAAAGGATTTCAAATCCTTCCATTCTAATTTTGAACTATGTTTTGATGAAAATGAATGGATTTCAAATGGAGGAATTTGAAATCCTTTCTCCAAATCATTCCTTCAAATCCAAATCCATCAATCCAAACACACCTGAGAGATAATTTCAGCTGCAAAATATAAACTTTCATGTAGGGGAACATGGCAGAATGCCCAGATGCCCAGAAAACGTCTTCAATGAATAAAATATGTATTCTGACTTATGCTTGGTACACAATAGTATGAACAGTTGGTATTCCATACAATGAAATACTTCCTCCTAATCTATCTTCTGCGCAGGTCATTTACTGACTTATTTGTAGAAATGTTCCTTGAACAGTCGGCAAAGCAATTTCAAAGTTTCACCTCTCCAGGTCTTAATTTTCAGAGATATGAACATGCAACTCATAATATAATTGCAGGAAGAGTTTAAGAACTCCTGTTTCCTCAAGACGGTAGGCGTACAATAATAATAACTCTCCACGTTCCTTCATCTTGGAACCTTATTTGGAACAAAATGGATAATTTGCATGGCAAATTCTCAATGTTGAGGTTTCTGTGCTCAGAGGTGGCCGGAAATTTTAGATTTTTCAAATGGAGGTAACCGAATCAGCATCACTGCTTTCGCTGTCGCTACTGCTACTTCCACTCCCGCTTCCACTACCACTACCACTTCCACTGCTCTCACTCCCACTGCTACTAGAGCTAGAAGTCTGGCCTTTTTCTTGTGCATTTACCTGCGCCCTCAGTGCTTCTGCAGCATTTAGTCCCTTATCATCATCATCACTAGCATCAACATCAGCAATCTCATCATCTGAATCGGTTTGATGTGGTTTATTCATATCAAACTCAAGTTCTTTAAACTCAAGTTCTTTAACTTCAAGAGTGCCTCCATCAGCCGCTGCATTACCATCATCTTCATCAGCATTCATTATATCCAGATCCTCCTCATCTTGGTCATCCTTCTTCAGTTCTGGTGATGGATTTAATGAGTTTGGTTGTGCTGCTGGGTACTTGACGGTCTTCTCCTGTCTTGGTTTTGCATCTGGTCCAAAGATAGAAGAATCGGGAACTATATTACATGTAACTAGAAACATTTTTCAATGCATGCATTCACAGCTACAAGAACCTTCAGGCAAATATTATAAAGAATACAAATGATTTTGTATTTGAAATGTACTCCATGTAGTGGCAATTCAGGACACCACCACCCCTCAAAGTAATCAAGTGCGAAACATACCCCTAACCTCAATGAATTCAACAGTATCTCAAACCAATTAGAAATTGCTTATCGCAGGAACAGTAGAAAGTCTTATTTGGAGAATAATCTCATTCTTAGTGCTAAATTGAGGTCATATACTCATCAATAGGAACATGGAAGGATGGTGTAATTAACCCATAGCTCAATGGCTTGACTCATCAAAGAGGATTATAAAAAATCATTATTGTAGGCATAACACAGAGCAAGAAGTGCCAGATAACAAACCTGGATTCTGAATGTATTTAGTTACTTCTTCAAACTTTACTCATAACTATAAGTGGAAAGATACTCTACACAAATTTGGAAAAGAGGCTGTCAAGCCATGTTATCCTTAAAATATGAGGTGCTCAATAGGGATGTAGAACTGAACCCTCAGTGACTCAAAAAACATCTAACTGAACTAGGTGAATTGGAAAATATCTTCTCACAGAGTCCAGCATATATATCAGCCTCAACAATTATTCTTTCTCTCTATTACAGTTTTAAGCAGCAGGCATTGCCCTGATTTTTGCCTCTCTCTTCCTTACCAACGTTCCTAAGCAGCAAGAGAGAAATTTAAACCTTTGGAACTAACATAAGTGAGGAGAGAACTTAGTCTTCTTTTTCTGAGATAGTCAAATGTAACAGCTAATCCAACTGGATGGAATTGGTTATGGTTAAAGTAGAACAAGAATAAAATCCATATGTAGGGCATGCTGTAAATAATTCTCAATTAAGATAAACATACCTGAGCTTCTGAAGTCCCCAATTTCAATTCGTTCAACTTCAACCTGCACCAGCATGAAAATAAAAACCTTGTTTATTAGTACAACAGCAAAAGGTAACCATCAGCATAAATTGCAATCAACTTCACATACAATCAGACTAGATGTATTTCAAGTACAAATCTTATCACTGTGGATAAATCAAGTCTGGAGCTAAGTAGATTATGAGAAGTAAAGTGGGCCTCATGAGAGGAGGTAATATTAAGTGAACCCCCTGGGAGCACAGCAAAGATATCAGAATAGAATGAAATCCAGCTTAAGCAAATTAACTTCGCACTCATTCTATATGCTTCAAGCTGTCAATCTTCTTTATAAAAAGCCATTTCAAAGTTTAACTTAAATACAATTCAGATTTTAAGAAAGATCAACATAGCAGTTCTAGAAGAAACTCACAGGCACTGCAGGAAATGTGTCTTTGATCACAGGCTGATGCTTAATCCCTTTCGAGAGAGGTGGTGAACTTGCGTCAGCGAATCCAGCTGATGCAGCTGCTGCCCCTGCTGATTCACCTAGCATCCTGTTATGCCTTAACCGCTTAACAGCACGGTGCAACCGTTCTAACCGAAAAGACTCGCCATCAAAGAATAGAACAGCATCATTATCCTTGTAATCCTCAGTAGTGCCCTCGAAGATCACCTTGGGCTTCCCAGGTTGAATATTTTGAAACTCAACAGTAACCTTATTATCCTTGCTCTTGTGCAATGCACCACGCTGATTCTTATCAATTGAAGCTGGCTTGAAATCATCTGATAGAGAGAAAACAAAATCCAAAAAC
The DNA here is from genome assembly GCA_034509735.1 of Sesamum alatum. Lineage (NCBI taxonomy): Eukaryota > Viridiplantae > Streptophyta > Magnoliopsida > Lamiales > Pedaliaceae > Sesamum > Sesamum alatum. Next base: position 7,357,735 of record JACGWO010000005.1, read on the forward strand.
AATGGACAACTTCAAATGCGACCTCCGAGAAACGAATTTTGAGCCAGTAATGGAAACTAATGTAAGCAACCGCAACTCAAGAATATAAAGCAAAAGTGAGACCATAATGAAAATGCAAATTTATGGTCATGTTTTTTGTTTTTCTTCCCCAATCAGCGTTTCAATCAGCATAAACCCGCATGGAAAAAAGAGATAGAAAACAAAAAAAAATGTATAACAATGTCTCTCTGTCCTCGCCATCACCAAACATTTTAGTTAGCCCATGAAAGATTACATAAGAAAACTTCAAAATAACATCGAAGAAGATAGGGATTAGCGCTTCGCCACCAGAATCAAGTCAATTAGTAAATGCATGCGGCGCAAATAGTGACACCAATCAACCAATTCCTAATGCAAATCGCGTACGCGCAGACACTCATATCCAAGCAAGTACAAGAGTAGAGGAAGTTGGCATACAGCGAAAAGTGCAGAATTTGGAGGAATTCTGATCCTTGAAGGAGGAGCCTAGGGTTAGGTTGTACCATCGATCGGCTTGAGGCGCTGTGCTTGGTTCGTTAGAATTGTTGATTCCTGCCATATCTACAGTCAATTCTGATCACCCGCAAATTCTGTAGGGATTTCCAGCTTAAACCGATTCGATGACAAGAGAACAGGGATGAGGCTATTTTCGTCTTTCTCTTCTCATCTGATTGCAAGCTTACAACCAAAAATTTGCCAAATTGCAAACCCTAATTTCGCTATGCATTCATAACCACCTTTTACATTTTGTGACATGTTGTCGGCAAACCCTAACTAGATTCTCTGTGTTTACAAAGAAGTCCCTAGTGTCTTAAATCACTGCACATTAGTCCCCAATCTAGTAATCACGATTCACATTCGTCCCTATCAACATATTTACTGAAAACTCCTGTGGAAAATCAACCACGTTGACGAAAAATGATAGGAGCGAAGTGCAAATTCGTTAGACCACATTCGAAGCTAGGTTTTTCTTTTATATTAGTAATTGAAGTACATTTAATATAGGTGTATAATCAACGTCATTTACATTAATGAGAAGCTAGAATCAAGAAAGGATGAGATCGTCCAAGTAAAAAGTGTAATTACTCACTCACCGTCGGGAGAACTACTAAGTATAGCCGTGGCGAATGAAGTGTTGGGCAAGATGGTCAATCTCGAAAACTTACTATAAATACGATAATCTATAGATATATCTTCTAAAGAATCATATGAAAATGGACATCTACCTCCTTGAGGTTTGGCATAATTATAAGTACTTCCTTATTTTTTGAAAAATTATAAATACCCCCCTGAGGTTTGTAATTATCAACTAAAGGCCCGAAATTGATCATTTTGCCCTTGATTTTTTTTGTTAAATTATAGAAAAATCAGTCAAGACAAATTGCATTATTAACTTCTTTGTGTAAAAAATTTAAAAACCTTTCCCTGCGCATTATAGTCCAAAAACAGTCAAAGAATTTTAAAAATTAAATAAAATGCATAAGGGTATTTTGGTCAGTTTACCCATAAAAATGGATGGAAATGGGTTATTTGTTAGACAGTTACAAACCTCGGGAGGGGGGTATTTGTAATTTTTCAAACAATGAGGGGGTATTTTTAATTATGCCAAACCTCAGGGGAGGTTAGTTGTAATTTACCCTATGAAAATTGGTATGAAAAATCCCCACATTGGTGAAAAATGGTAGGAGTGAAGTGCAAATTCATCGGAGCACATTCAACGCTAGCTTTTTTTTTTTTTATACTAACAATTGAAACACACTCGATGTATGTGCATAATCAACGTCATCCACACTAATGAAGAGTTAGAATTAAGGAAGGATGAGATGGTCCAAGTAAAAAGTATAATTACTCGGGAAAGCTGTTAAATATAGTCATGATGAATGAGGTCTTGGACATGATGGTCAATCTCAAAAACTTACTGTAAATACGAAGGTATGTATGTAAACATGCCCTCGAATGAATTATTTGAAAGGAGAATCATCTTTAAAGAGAGAGTTAAATTTGATTAAATTTTGCAATTAAACTGTTAAATTATACTGTGGGTAGAATTTGCATTCCATCTTGTAATAATCGAATAATTTTTGTAACATCAAATATATAAAGTTATGCATGCTATGAAATTATAATAATACAAAGAAACATAACAAAAATGATGGATATTTCATAATTGATTGATACTTATGTTAACAAATTTTGGTCCTATAACAAAGTGCTAAACAAATTTAGTCCTGTAATTAAATATATTCAACACATTTAGTTTTGTCATGTTTTAATATGAAACTTTTAAATTGCATTTTTGTAAAGATTAATAAGTATAATGTTATGAAATTTTGTAACACCCCTTCTAATGTTTGGTAATTACATCAAACCCCTCCCCCTAGGGCATTTATTCTTTTTTTTTTTCAAAGGTTTTATCGATAGGGGTATTATTAATATTTCACACTTTCATGCCACTTTTTTGGTTGGGAAATATTGACAAGTGTGGTTTATATAATCTATACTATTATATAAAAGAAATTATTATTTTATTTATAAATGGCGGTTAATGACACCGCCGTACCACTTTTTTGTAATGCCAAAAATAACCCTCAACTGATATGATAACTACTTTATTTAATTTTTTAAATTTTATATTAATTGATAAATTAGTTTTTTCTTTCTTTCTTTCCTTCTTTTTTTCTAATGTGATGCGTTAGTATATATTTTACTCTTATTTATAATATATTTTAAAGCGTAAAATATATTTATTATATGCACGCAGGAAATGCGTGTCACGACGACTAGTAATTATACAAAAAGTAAGAGTGGTTTGTATAATTACACCATAGATCAGAATGTGTAAATATCATTATCCTGATAAGCAATAACCTTTACTCCATTTACACATTTGTAGAAAAATTAAATCCCGAAATTTTTAAGTGGCCCTAAACTAATTTGTAGTAAGTGTAGTGCCAATTTTGAGATACCGTTAACTAACCCTCGAAAATTGTGTGCGGGTGAAACGGTATCTGTATCTGCCCCAAATCTCTTGCTCAAAAAGCCCTAATGGCTGCTCAAGTATTAAATTCAAATTCATCCATTTCAATCTCAAATTCTTCGGTATTATGCAGAAATACAACAATTCTTCGAGTTCCCCAATTACATCGTCTGCCGGCGTGCCCTAATTTTGTGAAGCAGAGCGCGGGAAGGAGATTATCAGTCCAGTGTTCGGAGAATCGAACTCAAACTCTGAGGACTTGCAAGAATTGCAAAAGCCAGTTCGATCCTTTGCTCAATCATCCTCGTGCCTGCCGTTATCACACTGCTCATTTCGGAGGTACTCTATCTATTATTTGTTCTCCTTTTTCTTTTCTTTTCTTTTTGTTTTTGGGAATTCAGTTGGAGAAACGTACTCGTTACTCTCACTTTGGAGTGCTTAATCAAAATCACATTTTATCACTTGTTTCATGAAAGTCTTGTGGAAATTGTCGGTCTGGAGTTTTTTCTATGGTTGCCTTAATTGGAGGTTTATTGTGAAAATGCTTTGTTTTTTAGGTGATTGATTTGCCTATTTGCTTTTCAAGTCATAATATAGCAATGTTCTGATCTTCATTTATTTATTGAGCGGAATGGATGAATTAATCACGAATGTATATTTTCAATTTAATGCAAACGCAGCGAGCCTGGAATGATGAGGCAATTGTGGTAGTGCACCTGAGAGAGAGAGAGAGAGAGAGAGAGAGAGAGAGAGAGAGAGAGAATGCTTGAAGTAATTCCAAGAATGCTTCATTGTTACTACATAACTACGCTGCCGATGGTTGAAACATATGATAGATTTATTATGTCATCTAAGCAATTAAATTCTTGGACTTAACTTGACTACCCTCTGGTGCTGCTAAATCGTTGTAAAGTTTTAGACGTGCTTGTGATGATGTCTTTTAGTTGTAATATTTGAGAGGCATTTTTCCTGATATGGGTTCTGCGTTGTGTTTCTTTCCTTTTTTTTTTTTTTTAATTTTTATGCTGTTCAGGAGAAACCAAGAGAAAGTTTGAGAGTGTATATACAGGCGGCACCATGGACACCCCTGGCTCCGGAAAAGTTCTCCAATACTGGCATTGTTGTGGGTCCGAAGATCCCTTTGATCCTGGCTGCACTGCTGCCCCTCACTCTTCTTATGATGACTGATGATGCAACAGGAAGCAAGCCAGGTTCAAGAATTGTGGTCTGCTCTTTCTGTAACTGAAATTACTTTCATATGTTCCATATCTCTTGAAAAATGTAAAGCATTTTCATACATTGTCCTCTGAGAAAAAACAGAAATAAAACCTTTTTGGTTTTTCCATCTGGCTTCTCTTTTACCTTTTTGTGTTTAATCTTGTGTAAGCAAATTATAGCTACTGAACTCCCAGAATGTGTCTCGATTTGTTGGGTTTTTCTCCCTTTGTTCTGGTTTTCTGGCCGATGATTGGGCAAGTTGACACCACCTTAAACATATGCAGGATAGGCTGACATGCACGATGTCAAGCTCCGGGAGAATTAAACTTATCATCTTTCTGATGTTTAAGTTGAGAAGTCCAAAAATAGAGAGAGGAAGCATCTCATCAGTCACAGCAAAATACGCCAGATTCCACACTAACCTTATCTAGTTTGTTTCTTGTCTCAAATTGCAGGATCTTGCATTTATCAGCTTTATGAAGCCACTAAGCTACATGTACTTCAATTGCGCATAAAAGTTCTTGTGGAAGGGTTGGATGGGAGGGATTGTGAGATTGATATGCACTCAACTTTCTGTTTGGTAAGACGAAAGTTCGAGAGGAAGCGAAAGAGGGAGATCTGATTAATAAGATAGTTTGTGCAATATTATTGACGTTTTGGGGGTGTATATGTAATTTTCAAAAAGCAGGGTTGATTTGTCCAAAAATATTGACGTTTCTGCTGGTTGTATGTGCAGTGTTTTGAAAGGCAAGAATGATTTGTATAAATAAATCATAAGACAGGGGTGTAGATGTAATTATTCATTTTTTTCTATTAGCTCGTCAAACATAAATAGCTGGTGTTAATGTAGGGAATTTTTTCTTAACCAGATGTTTGGCCAAATCATATAGCAAATATATTACATTTGTTGTATAATTGCATAATTTAATGAGAGTGATTAATTATAAAACAAGTGCCATTTGAGGCGTCTATGCCTATTTCCCTTTTAAAATTTATAAAATTCAATAAATCGATGCCACAAGACTAGATCTATATTCTATCATACTACAAATATTCCCGAATTACCCTCCATTTCATTTTAGTTGAATAATGGCAGGGTAAATTTGCATTATAAATAACATTAAAGTTGAGATTTTTATGAATAAATTTGAGTCCAATAGAACATATAGATACGTGTCTCACTTTATGCAAATTTATTAGAATTTATTTCATAATTTTTTATTATATTGATGTACTGATTGAACTTATATAATACTCAATTTATGAAATTATTGATGTAATTATAGGTGCCGCTTCTAAAAAAAAACATAGTGTGATTACAAGAGCAACGACCCGTGATGGAAATGTTGCGTAATCCCTTCAAGAAATATATTAAAAGCGTATAGACAAACCAAATTTGGAAGAAAATAGTTATATGTTGGGAATGATGTATGGTAGGAGTTGCTTGTTGATTCAATTCAATAATTGGGATGACGTGCTTTTCACCAATCCCTTAATAAGAAATATAAAGGATATTCTATCTCATATTTGCTTTATACAGCAGTATCACGTCGATACGTGTATGATATATATTTAACAACATTGCAATCCAAATTTGGAAGAAAATAGTTTAATAACAACGAAAAAATTTGTTGCTGAAATCAGCATCGAACTAATTAGCAAGTTAAATTCTCGTTGCTAATCTACACTGCTTAATATATATTTTAAACATTTCGTTACTAAATTTGTTAGCAAGTAATTTCTTGTATTGAATAATGCATTAGCAAAGAAAATTTACTTGCTAATTAGTTCGACGCTGAGTTTTTTTCATTGCTATTGAGTTTTTTTCTTGTAGTGTATCCCATAATGTACATTACACTAATACCTCATCAATGAGTATACGTGTAACTTTTGGAGAGTGAAAGATTGTTAGTATAACCTCAGAGGGTGTCATTGTAATGTAGATGGACTTAAAAATTCATTTGATCTACCTTTTAACTGAGTTAATTGTTACGTTTATGTCCAGGGGCAAAAAAGAGAAAAATGAAGAAAGATCTTGAAAGGACCTGACTGCTCTGTGGAATCAAGTACAAGTATGCAAAAACAAGTGACGCTTCTGGCGAAATGCTCTTCGCTTAATAAAATGTTTCTAGAAAAACTTTCATTTTATTCTTTATGTAATTTGAACAAGTAATTTATAATTTAATCTTAATTACCAGGAAATCAAGTAATCTAAACCAAACAGACCCTTTACAAATAAAAGAATAAATTTGAGTGATTTTTATAGGATAAATCTTATTTTTGGTCCCATATATTGGGCTCGGTTCAATTTTGGTTTCATTTAGGAAAAATCGCATTTTTCGTCCCATAAAATAGGCCCAGTTTCAATTTAGTCCCATATGTTAGACTGATCTCACATTTAGTCTCATATATTAAAAAAAAAATCTCAATGTTGGTCTCACGTCACTTTTCCGTCAAAAATTTAACAGAAAAGTTAAAGGCTGATTTTTTTTTCTTTTTTGGGGGAAATGAAGTTACGGCTTACAACTACATTTTTTCACCTAAAAATTGAGAGTCTTCCTGATAAAATTTCAATAACAAAAAACTGTTAGACAATAAATTGAATTTTGTAAAGCTAAAAAATCCATGAACAAATAAACTGAATTGCACAAAAAAAAAAAAAAAAAGTCTTTTAGACAAATTGCACCAAAAGAGCCATTGATTGAACTCAACCAATTGAAGCTTCAGTCAACTTACAAAATCAAATGAGTTTCAGAAAATGGCAATCACATAATCTAAAATGAATGTTTTTCAATCTAAAAATATAATTTCCAGAAAATAAAAATCCATAGTGCTATTATATTTTTTTCTTCCCCTTTCCATCATGCTCTAGTCTTGCTTTTATTGCAGCTTCCTTCCTTGCATTGAGTGCATCTTCCAAGCTTTTCTGGGTGACATATTTTTTATCATCCTTTTTGACATATTTTCAGATTGAAAAACATTCATTTTGGATTATGTGATTGCCATTTTTTGAATCTCATTTCATTTTGTAAGTTGACTTAAGCTTCAGTTGGTTGAGTTCAACCAATGGCTCTTTTGGTGCAATTTGTCTAAAAGGCTTTTTTAGGTGCAATTCAGTTTATTTGTTCATGGATTTTTTACCTTTACAAAATTCACTTTGTTGTTATTGAAATTTTAACAGGAAGACTCTCAATTTTTAGGTGAAAAAATGTAGTTGTAAGCTCTAGCTTCATTTTCCCTAAAAGAGACGTTCCCCCCCCACCCCCCCAAAAAAAAAAAAAAAATCAGCTTTTAACAGTCAAGTAACTTTTTCGTTAAATATTTAACGAAAAAGTAACGTGGGACCAACATTGAGATTTTTTTTAATATATGGGACTAAATGTGAGACCAGTCTAACATATGGTACTAAATTGAAACTGGGCCTATTTTATGGGACGAAAAATGCCATTTTCCCTTTCATTTATTACAAAAGTCTCAATTTCAAGATAATATATTTTAATTTGTCTCAATTTGGTCCTGGCATCAAAATTTGACGAAAGACGTTAACGTCCGTTAAAATATTGCACGTGCTACTCACATGTTTGTATATCATGCGTATTTGTGGGGAAAATCAGAACGTTAGAACCCTAATTTCTCCCCCCCCCCCCCCTGTAAAAACCCAGTGAAATCCTTCTTCTTTTTTTTTTTTACACTAAATATACAATTGAAGAAGTGAAAGAGCATCAAATTGTTGCGAGTAGAATGAGCTTTCGAGACCCAAACTTCAATGAATTCCCCCCACTCGATTATCGTAAGTTTTTTCTCTTTTTTATTTCAAAAAAAAGCTATTGATTTTTGTTGATATTTGAAAAAAAAAATATGATGTGATTCTTGCTTTTTAGTGTTTATACATGTTGTCGCTTTTAGTGTTTACCACAATAACACGTGAGAGTTCTTCGAGTAGAAGTTGAATCGCTAGTTGAATTCATTTTTTAGAGATGGAAGCGAAATTTGGCTGAAGGAGGAGGGAAAATGGTGGAATTTGGGTGAAGAGGGAAGAGGGAAGAGTGAAGAGTGAAGAGTCCTAACTTTTGATCAACCCCTTTTTCTATCATTATATGTATCCAAATACGCATGGGTATACAAACTTGTGAGTAGCACATGCAATATTTTAACGGACTGTAACATTTTTCTTCAAATTTTGACGTCGGGATCAAAATTGAGACATATCAAAACATATTGTCCTGAAATTGAAACTTTTATAACGAATGGGCAAAATTGAACTGAGCTTAATATATAGGACCAAAAATGAGATTTACACGATTTTTATACAAGGATTTTTTTGGATAAGGATGAAAACAAGAAGGATTTCGAACGAGTTTGCAAAAACTCGAGACCTGAGCCACCAAAAATTTCTACAATTTGAAATTGGACTCGTCTTGTCTTGGATAGTTTCAATTATCCTAAAATACAGAAGAAAATATGAGAAATATTAGAAGGCTTGGATTCGAGTGGATTTTAAATCCAAAATACTAAAATTCAACCCGTCCCAAATTAAATGATTTGGTAATAACTTCAAAATTATCCCAAATGGAGCGGCCCTGATCTGAATCTAACATGACGGGAAATTCTAAGGGTTTGATCAGACTTGAACCAATTAGATGAAAATTACAATATATTTGTTGTGCGATTGGTATACAGTTCAAAAAAAATAATCAATCACATAATAAGTGTATCACACTTACCTGTTTCGGGTAAAAAAAATTCCTAAACATGAACCATGGGCCATCTACCATCTTGAACAATTAAGCAATTTTTGCTAACACTTGATTTCTAGTAACTTCTCTCGTTCTATTCCTTAGACCAAACTTGACGCAAATGAACTCCTTGCTGCAAACTTGAGTCTCATCATCTTCTTCCATTCCTTAATACACATGCAAAAGTCCCTTCAAAGCATGCGATCTACTACCCAACTTCCGTTACTACAAAACCCCATTTCTCTACGTATTTCTTTCGTATACCTCTACACAATCTCCATGCATATATCCCTCTTTATATACACACATTTAACTTGTATAATTAATATCCATGCATATACGTGTGCTCAATCAACCATCAATGGAGGCAACTCTCTTATCAGGTAGCCTTAGATTGCCCATCATCAGACGGTTGTCGTCGACGAACCCCTCTTGCCGTAGAAGAAACACGCTTTTTGTTCATGCAAAACAAGGCGAGATGAGTCATCGTGAGGGGAAAAAAACTAACACATCACATTAGAAAAAAAAAAAAAAAGAAAGAAAGAAATCAAAAACTAATTTATCAATTAATCAGTTTAAGGTTATTTTCGGTATTATAAAAAAATAGTGCAACGGTGTCATTAACCGTCATTTGTGAGTAAAAAATGAGTTTGTTTTATATAATAGTATAGATAAATCAACAAATTACATTTAAAAAAAAAAAGAAAAGAAGACTAGGAAAAAAACTAACTTTAGGGGTATTATCGGCAAAACTAACAAAATGGTATTGCGGTGTCATAAATCGCCATTTGTAAGTGAGAAAGGTCTTTCATTTATATATTAGCATAGATTATACATATACTTCGTGTTCTTTGTAAAATTACAAGTACATCCATTACCCCATATTGCAAATGATGAAACTTCACGCGTAACGATCCTGATGTACATTACACTAATACCTCATCAAGGAGTATACGTGTAACTTTTCGGAGAGTAACATTTTATCTACCTTTTAACTGAGTTAATGGTTACGTTTATGTCCAGGGGCACAAAAGAAAAAAATGAAGAAAGATCTTGAAAGGACCTGACTGCTCTGTGGAATCAAGTACAAGTATGCAAAAAAAAAGTGACGCTTCTGGATGCTCTTCGCTTAATAAAATTTTTCCAGAAAAACTTTCATTTTCTTCTATATGTAATTTGAGCAAGTAATTTATAATTTAATCTTAATTACCAGAAAATCAAGTAATCTAAACCAAACAGACTCTTTACAAATAAAAAAATAAATTTGAATGATTGTTATACAAGGATTTTTCTGAATAGGGATAACAACGAGTTAGATTTGAAACGAATTTGCTAAAACTCGAGACTTGATCCACCAAAAGTTTCTACAATTTGGGATCGGACTCGTCCTTCCCCGAATAGTTTCAATTATCCTAAAATATAGAAGAAAATATGAGAAGTATTAGAAGGCTTGGATTCGAGTGGATTTGAATCCAAAATACTAAAATTCAAACCGTCCCAAATTAAATGATCTGGTAATAACTTCAAAATTATCCCAAATGGAACGGGCCCAGATCTGCATCTAACATGACGGAAAATTCTAACCTACATCGGGTTTGGTAGGGCTTGAACTAATTGAATAACAAGTGCAATACACTTATCATGTGATTGGTATATAGTATAGTTCGAAAAAAATAATCAATTCTATAACAAATGTATCACATTTATTTTATAATTGATTTAGTCTGTGCAAACCTATTTCGGATAAAAAGATTTTCTAAACGTGAACCCATTTGGCCACTACCATCTTCTTGAATAATTAAGCAATTATTGCTAAAACTTGATTTCTAGTATCTTCTCTCGTTGTATTCCTTAGACTAAACTTGACGCAAATGAACTCCTTGCTGCAAACTTGAGTCTCATCATCTTCTTCCATTCCTTAGTACACATACAAAAGTCCCTTCAAAGCATATGCATCTACTACCCAACTTTGGAAAAATTGTATTATACGTCCCATAACTTGTATTGTTTGTGATTTTGGTCCCATTAATTTTTGATGTAGCAATTTTAATCTCATAAGTCCACAGACGTTGCAATTTTAGTTCGATGGGCAGATTCCATTAAAAACTTAACAGATGGAGCACGTGCATGCGTTAACTTAACCCATGTTTGACTAGAAGCACGTGCCGTGCACATGCTTCATCCGTTAAGTTGTTAAAGGAACCTGTCCATGGGACTAAATCTACAACGTTTGTAGACTTATGTGACTAAAATTGCTACGTTGAAAATTAATGGGACCAAAATCGCAAACGGTATAAATTATGGGACGTAAAATGCAATTTTCCCACCAAACTTCCGTTACTACAAAACCCCATTTCTCTACGTATTGCTTTCGTATACCTCTACACAACCGCCATGCATATATCCCTCTAAATATATATATACACGTATAATGTCCATGCATGTATGTGTGCACAATCAACCATCAATGGAGGCAACTCTCTTATCAGGTAGCCTTAGATTGCCCATCAACAGACGGTTGTCATCGACGAACCCCTCTTGCCATAGAAGAAACACGCTTCTTGTTCATGCAAAACAAGGCGAGAGTCATCGTGAGGGGGAATCAGTCGATGAGAACTTGTTCGTTCTGAGTATTCGTATCAAGAAAAGGAAGACGGTGGAGGCCGTCGACGTTAGCCATGATCACGATCAGGCTAGAAGAGTGCCGTGCGGTGAAGGGGAGAGGAAATTGTCTGTGGACTGCCATGATCGAGCTGTTGTTGAAGCTGTAGAATTGTTGAAGTCGTGTTTTGTGAGTGCTGCTAGACCAAGTGTGGTTGTGGGGGTGATTGCGTTGGCGGTGTTGAGTGTTGTTCCATTGACGACGACGAATCATGATGTTGTGGCCAATGTGGTTAGAGTCGTGAAGACATTGCTGGCTGGGTGCCATGTGGGTGTAGATATTGATTTTTAGCAGTCTTGATTGCTTTTTTAGTGACATATCTTAGGGTCTTTTTTTATTTAATTTCATTTGTTGTATTTATCTCATATTTAGTTCCATTTACTTAATTTTTTCTCAAATTTTCCGATATTAACGGAATCGTCAAGTCTGTTATTGAGGCAAGATTCTACCACTATTGATGACTCCATTAACAATTTGACGAAAAATATTGTTTGGGATCAAATTAGAGAAAAAATTGAACAAATAGGACTAAATGTAAGACAAATACAATAAATGGAACCAAATAAAAAATAAATCCTAAAATATGGGACCAAAATGTAATTTTCCTAATTAATTTATTGGCAAGATATGAATTAGGGTTTTCGTAAACCATAATTAAGCGATTAGGGATGTAGGTAGGAAGGATTTAATTCAATTTCTGAACCACATTAAGTTTGCGTGTGTTGTGTTTTTTTTTTTTTCTTTTTCATTATTATATATAAGTAGTGCGGAAGCTATGATGCACGGATACGGACACGACGACATAAAAAATTTCAAAAAGTTAGTTAGGATAGGACACGGTTATAAATAATATTATACATATATATATATTCTAAGTTTCTAAAAATTAAAATATACAATATGGAAAATATCAAGATAAAATATAAAATAAACATATCTTATATCTAAATTTTTAATAAAAATACATGACTTAAAAAATATTATGTAATATCAATTTATTTTAAAAAGTATACAATAAAAAATTTAATTATCCAAATTAGTTAAATTATCATGACCATCCCTCAATCTTTTATTAGTTTCATCCCAAAAATTTTTAATTTGAGGGAAGTGAAGTATTTTTTATTTAGCCAAATTTTTTTTTTTTTAAAGACAGCCCAAAACTTTTTTAAAATTATAAAAGAAACACTCTAAATGTGTTCAAAACGTGTCGGACACAGCAACACGCATGTCCGACACTGTATCCTTTTTTCTTTTATATTTTTGGACATGTCTATGCCGTGTCGATACGTGTCTAAGGCTATTCGCGTCAAACACTTATCTGATACTACATCAGATAATTTTTTAAAATATCGGTGCATTATAGTATCGAATAAATAAGTTTTGAGAAATAATTGGAAAACTCGTTTGCAACCTTCAGGGAACTTAATGTTGGTGACAGTGATTTGTTTCTTAATACCCTGTAACGTGATAGACTGATAGTGGTTGTTACTATGAATATGTTATTAATTATATATAACGGTAACTTTATATATAATTTATATCACTAATAATTACATAATAACAAGATAAAAATTATTGTCACTAAATATATATATCTAGTGATAATTTTAAAATTATTACGTGATATTTTGTCACTAATATTTTATTTTATTGTAGTGTTTTATATCATATTTCGTCTTTTATTTTATTTTATATATACAAGGAACATATACAATTTTTTTAAAACTAAAACAATAACGTAATTTTTATACACGTAATACATATAGTTATATTAAACAAAATAAAAAATTTAACAATATTTGGTGGGTGTTTGTAAAAAGTAAATTAAGTGCTTTTTAGATTATAGCTTAAATTAAGCTTAATGAAGGTATTTTGCAATGCAACTTCTGCTTATACTTTGATTTAAACTTGATGATGGAAGAAATATTAAATATACTAGAAAATAAAAAATATTATAAATACCGAAAAAATATAAATTTTTAAACATTTCATATAAATTTATTTATCTGAGTTTAAATTTAGAGCCTGACGAAAGTATCCCTCGAACAAAATACATCCCAAAACTTAAAGCCAAGTGAGGCCGCTTTCTCGAGAGCTCGTCATCATAAGATACAATGCCAGCACTTAAGACTACAAAGGCCTAAAGGCTACCTCTAAAAGCATCATCTATGAAGTCATCTCCAACGAAATTTACAGGGCTATTTAAAAAAGAGATTTTGTAATCATATTATATACGAGGGAATTTCACCCACTCACTATAAAACCCATTGTTCCTTGACGAAAGAAGGGGGCCGGAGATGAAAGGAAACCAACATCATTTTTGCTTGATTGACACAGCATACCAATTCACCCCACATCAAAATTAAAATAAGCTAAAAGTTGTAAGTTGGTGATAAGGTGCTTATTGCAGTTTACGGCATTTTTATATGAATAAATTGAACTTCTTTTCTCTTTTTTGCTCTAACTATTTTTCGTATATTTTGGACATCTCCCCTGACAATAATGACTAAAATCTACTCACCTTTCAGAGTAAGGTGATTTTCACAAATAAAATGTTAATATAACAACTTTCTTCTACTTATAACTATTATTTCCAAACATGTACAATTTTAATCTCTCATTCACTAAACTTTTTTATTTTTAGCCTCTTTGTTTGTATTTTCATTTTCAATTTTCAGATTTTGAAATAATAATTAAAGCGAAAACATATTTGTTTATACTTATTCTTATTGAAAATATATTAATTTAACACCACAGTTCAACATAAAAATATAATTTCATTAACCAATTTAAATATATTTTTATTTTACACGAAAACTTTATAAAATTATAAAATACATATTTTTCAATTAAAACTGAAAATTGAAAAGAAAACAAAAACAATTTGAAAATGCCGCCTTCAAATAAAAAATCTAATCAGAAAATGTTTAGTAGGATCGGTCCTCGAAAAGAGAAAGTGGTCTGAACTTTCCATGTTCACAGAGCTACCCTGCTTCATTAGTCCCGTGGAGAGAAAAAAACAAAAGAAAATCAAAGGAAAAAAGCTTGGCCATTGACTTTTGTTTGCAGTATCAGCCAGGATTCGGTCGTTTTATCATCTTTGCATCGCAACTGATCGATTTTCATCTCTTAAAAAATTGTTCCCAGCTGATTTTTGAGCCTCTGAGGCCGAAACCATGGCAGATGGGCTTGTTTCTGCTGTTGTTGAAACAGTTCTTGGAATCTTGAGTTCTGCTGCACTACAAGAGATCGGTGCTATTTGGGGCTTGAAGAATGAGCTCGACAGTCTTGAAAGCATACTCCGCACGGTCCAGCTTGTGTTGCAAGATGCTGAGACCAAACAAAGGAAGAGCCAGGCGCTGCAAAACTGGCTGTGGAAGCTGAGACATGCTGCTTATGATGCTGAAAATGTACTCGATCGGGTAGCGACTGAGGGCCTGAGACAAAGGGCGGATTCCGGAAGAGGTATGCAGCATAGGTTGAATTCATTTTTTTCGCTAAGAAATCCATTGCTGTTTCGTTTGGAAATGGTTCAGGAAGTTAGAAAAATAAGGGGAAAATTGGATGCCGTAGCAGAAGAGCGACTTAAGTTCAATCTAGGAGAGGGTGTTGTGGAAAATCGATTTGGAGAGACATTAGAGAGTAGACAAACTAGCTCACTGGTGAATGAATTGGAAATTTATGGAAGGGATGAGGAAAAAGAAATGATAGTGGAGAAGATGCTTGATAGAATGCGTGATGAGCTTTCTGTCTATGCAATATGGGGGATGGGGGGGTTGGGGAAAACCACGCTGGCCCAAATGATATATAACGATGAAAGGATGGTGAGGTGTTTTGAATTGCGACTTTGGGTGTGTGTATCTGATGATTTTAGCATACAGAGGTTAGTGAAAGCAATTATAGAATCTATAGATGGAGGAGTATGCAATATTTCTGAGTTGGATCCTCTGCAGTGCCGTCTTCAAGAAGGGTTGAGGGGGAAACGATTTTTGTTGGTTTTGGATGATGTTTGGAATGAGAACCATGTGATGTGGGATAGATTGAGAGACGTGTTAAGATGTGGGTCGATGGGCAGCATGGTAATGGTAACGACCCGGATTGAGAAAGTTGCTTTGATGATGGCTACTATCGGTGTACACCAGATTGGATGTTTGTCGGAAGAGGATTCTTGGTCCTTATTCAAGCAAAGAGCTTTTACAACTGGGGACGGGGAGGAAAATTTTGTTGCAATAGGCAAGGCAATAGTAAAGAAATGTGGTGGCGTACCTTTGGCAATCAAGGCTTTAGGAAGCCTGATGCGTTTCAAATTTCATGAAAGTGAATGGTTAGCTGTTAAAGAAAGTGAAATCTGGCACCTATCAGATGATGAAAATGGTATTTTACCTGCCTTGAGGCTAAGTTACGACAATTTAGTGCCACAAATGAGGCAATGTTTTGCCTATTGTTGCTTATTTCCCAAGGATCATGTAATGGAGGAGAATCAACTCATCCAACTATGGATGGCAAATGGCTTTGTTCCCTCTGAAGGCCAAACAGATTTACAGCATACCGGTCGTTTCATCTTCAAAGAATTGGTTTGGAGATCATTCCTGCAAGAAGTTGAGAAAAATTCCAGAGGTTACATGACATGTAAAATGCATGATCTGATGCACGATTTAGCAGCATCCATCATGAGACATGAAGCCTATATCTTGGAGCATGAGAAGGTGATGATGATGAATACTCCAAAGACACTTCTTCACTTGTCTTTTGGCTCAGGGCCATTCAAGGCAGCTGCGAATAATAAGAATAAGCCCAAGTTTCCAACTGTTGGCTCTTTGCGGTCACTTATAACACATTATGATAATATTCCAGCTGAAGATTTGTCATCCATCATCTCAAAGCAACAGTATCTAAGAGCATTGGATGTGCGACCTCATGGCAACAGAGAAATATTACTAAATTTAGCTTGCAGATTAGAACATCTTAGGTACCTTGCAATGTCATGCACAAATATCAAAAGGTTACCTGAATCATTGACTCGTCTTCTCAATCTTCAGACGTTGAAGCTTACGAATTCTGCCGGGCTTCTTGAGCTTCCTAAAGGCCTGAAAGTGATGAAAAATCTTTGGTTTCTTGAAATTAAAAGCTTTCATTCATTACTTTGTACACCGCCTCGATTGGGAGAGCTAACTTGTCTGCGTGAACTGAGCATTTTCATTGTGGGTCAAGACATGTCTCACCAAATAGCACAGTTGAAAGAGTTGAACCTTGGAGGAAAATTGAGCATACAGAGGCTTGAAAATGTGAGCAATATTGAAGAAGCCAAAAGTGCCAAATTGATAATGAAGAATGATCTGACTTCTTTGAGGTTATCATGGACGAAAGGAATCAAAAAGAACTCCAAGGAATATTATGAAGAAGTTCTTGAAGGTCTCCAACCTCATCATAGTCTTGAAGCGATCTGTATTAAGTCATATCAAGGTTCCAGGTTTCCAAATTGGATGTCCACTGTAGCTTTGAAAAATCTTAAGAAAATTACTCTGGGAAACTGTCGAAGATGTGAACACCTCCCACCGCTAGGGAAACTGCCGTACCTTACAAATCTAACCCTACGCACAATGAATTCTGTCGAGTGTTTGGACACTGAATTGTATGATAATGGAGAACGTCCGTTTCCTGCACTGACAACTCTCACAATTTCAGACATGCGTAACTTGGAGGAATGGAGCACAACGAATTCAGTAGAGAGTTTTCCTTGCTTAAAAGATTTAGAAATAAGAAAGTGTCCCAAGCTGTGTGACTTGCCATGTTCACCAACTCTCAGACATCTGGATATATCTGGCAGCAGTGCCACACTTCTGGGATCCCTAGCATTTCTTACTTCACTTACATCCCTTTACCTATCCGACTTTGGGGAATTGGTTGTTTTTCCGCCAGGCTTGCTGCAAAATCACACGGCCCTTGAGAGATTGGACATTTCTTTTTTGACTATCACGACTCTCTCAAATGTGCTGGATAATCTATCTGCATTGAAGAAATTGTACCTTCGCAACTGCTCTCATCTTGAATCTCTTCCTCCGGGACTCAAGAACCTCAAGTCTCTGGAGATACTAGTAGTCCACAGATGTAATGGTCTTAGATCATTTCCAGCAGATATATTGGAAGGCTTGTCTTCCCTTAGAGTGTTATCAATCGAGGACTGCAAGAAACTGAAGCCATTGTCAGGGCCACCGAGAAGAGCAACAGCCCCACAGGTCTTACGGCTGTTCGTTCTCCCAGAACTCGAACATTTGCCAGAAAGCTTGCAACGATTAACTTCTCTCAGGGAGTTGGAAATAAACAATTGTGAAGGATTATTCTCCTTACCACATTGGATGGGGAGTCTCGAGTCACTGTCAGTATTGAAGATCTTGTATTGCAAGAATCTGAAGTCCTTGCCTGATGGCATCAAGAATCTCAAATCACTGAGGAAATTGGAAATAGGAGAATGCCCGGAATTGGAGAAGAGATGCAAGAAACCAAAGGGTGTGGACTGGCCAAAAATATCACATATCCCCAATATAATTATCACTTGGAATGCTGTTCAGTGGTTGGATGAATAGCTAATTACAATTTTATACATTGTTCATCTTCTTCATATTTCACATAGATTGATCAGATTCTACCGCAAGTTTGTGTCCTTGAAGCAGTCAGGTATGAAAATCTCAAAATTGCACTGGAACTGCAAAACATTTGAAGTTGGGGTTGAAACTTCAAAGTGTAGAGCCTCTTAAATCAAATCAATCTCTGTGCTGTTCAAATAAATAAACTTCTACTGTCAAATATTTATTTATTACTTTTATTTATTGCATTATACATAATTTGCCAAAAAATGAGATCTATTTCAGTGTCAAGGGGGTCAAAATTGTCAACACAAGGATAAATTGTCAAAAAAAAAAAAAAAAAGATCAAACATGAGATGTTCAGAATTAAATTCATAAACAAAAAAAAGACTGAATGTGTAAATGAAATAAATTCATGACTAAAAATATTAACGACTCATAGTTACAGAAAAAAAAATATCAAAAAAAGAATAGATAAACTCGTATTTACTTGTATTGGAAGGCAAAATTACCCATTAGCCCTTCATGGACTTTACCTCTTGTCTTATTTGAGGGTAACATGGACTTTTGCCACCTGCATTTATTGTTGTACAAATCACATAATAACTTATACCACCACCTTTGGTGGTATAAGTTATGCAAGTATAACAGTAATTAGTACAAGACCCTGTAATTGTACAGGGCCCCCATATATGAAAGTAATCAATATATTTTCCTATACTAATTTTCTTATTCAGGCTAATACCTCAAAGTAAACGTGGCCTTAAGATATAAATTAATTTAAGGGATAAATGCAATTTACTCCCCTATGATATAAAAAATGAGCAAAAATCCCTATATGAAAAAATAATTAGCAAATTACCCCCTATAATTTTAAAATGAAGCAAATTACCCCCTGTGTTTTCCCTTGATATGAGGGTAATTTGCTTCATTTCTCAAAATATAGGGATGTAATTTGCTAATTATTTTTTTCAAGGAGGAGGGGGGATTTGCTCATTTCTTATATCACAGGGGATAAATTGCATTTATCCCGTTAATTTAATTGTATTTTTGGCTTTGAAAAATGGCACATATAAATCTCATATTGGTTTAACCCGTGTGGTATTAAAATATGACAGAAAATTCTCATTGATCGACAGCCTAATTTTCAGATTTTGTTTTTTTCTTTCAAAGTTGGAGTGTCTCATAGATGTTTTACGAATGACAATGGATCCGAATTGGACACGAACTCGTCCCGATTGGGGGTTTTGATGTACATATATAAAAATATGTATAATTTATTTATACTTATATATAAGACATAAATTTAATAATTTATAAGTTAAAAATAATGATATAAATAGTTTTAAAAATATTTTAATGTTATATAAGTAGCACATATTTTAAAATTTTTAATATTTTAATTTTAAAACATATACATATAAATTTACAAAAAAATATATTAACCTTTCAATGATATTATTCTCACATATTTATAAAGTTATGGTAGGATTATTTTTTCAAAAATATATATATAATATATATTTAATATTTTAAAAATACTAATCGGGTCTACTGGGTCTGCAGGGTCCAACAGTCGGGTCCCGGTTTCAGGTCCAGGATTTTCTTGGCGGGGCGGGTCTCGGGGGGTGATCACGGTGCGGTTTTAGTTTTTTAAATTTATTTTCAAATTAAATTGTCATTCGCGGTTTTATAAAATAATTTTTCAAATTGTCATTTTTTAAAACCAAAATCAAAGGTGAGGTTTCAAGCAGTTTGGTGGGTTTACCACTTATAACAAAAATAAGACGTTGAAACCAACAAAAAGCTAATAAAATATAACAAGCTAACAAAATATAATCGAAATAACTAAAGTCAAATATACAATAATTTAAGAACATATAGCTAAAATCTTTAAATAACAAAATATAGCAAGTTTCGAAATGATTAAAGTTAAACATGTAATAGTTCAAGATATAATACAACTAAAAGTTTTAAAAACACCTTGAATGTCAAGTTCTAACTACAATGATATTTGATACACCAAATAATTCTATAGTATAAATTAAAAACTTAATTAGCAATAAACGAAAAATGATAAATCACAAAAAGATTATTAATCAATCTTATAAATTCAAACATAACGAAGATTCCTTTCAAATTAATCTTATATGTCCGTTAAGGAGTCGAAGGAGAGAATAGAGAATAGGAACGACGGAAAATAGAGAAAACAGAAAGGGGGAGAGAAAAAGAGAAACAAGATGAGGGAAAATAAAAGAGAAAGAGGAGGGTGCGAAAAATTCTAATGGGTTTGATTTGTTATTAAATCTAAACATATTAATTTTTTTGTATAGAGCCCAAGTCTAAATTTTACAAAATTGGGCTTTGAAATGTGGACCTTTCATAATATATGAACTTTGGGCTTTATAATTTGAATATGAAATTCTTTTAAACAATTGATTGAATTTATCAAATTATTATATGTATAATTAAAAAAAAATGAATTATATATTCAACGGCACGGTTCGATTTTTGGTTGTTCTTTAGGTTATAAATTAAAATCAAACCAAAAGGACGGTGTGATTTTATTAAAAATTTAAATTGTGGTTTAAAAGATAAATTATAAAAAAATGATTCAATTCGGTTTGATTCGGATGGTTTTGACGATTTTGAAATTTTTTCTATCACTCCTAGTCTGGGTTTTGGCAAACCCATATCAGACTCGCTCGTTGCCATCTCTAAGATGGTTAAGACAGTCCATTGGATTTGTCTGATTTGTATTATTTTTCTAGTTAAAAATTTTAATTGAATTTTTTTTTTTTTTGTAATTTGAAGTTTATTAAATCATAACAGAATATAATTGTTAATGAAAAATTCTCAGAAGGAGTGTAAGTGTAATTTCAATTTTATTTTAGGGAAAGAGTGTAATTTGACATGTTTAGAGGGATTCTAAGTACGATCAGTAATCCTAAAAATATATAAGAAGTATTAGAAGGCTTGGATTCGAGTAGGGTCTGGATTCAATATACTAAAATTCAATATGTCCCAAATTAATGATCTGATTATAATTTTAAAATTACATCGAATGGAACGGGTTCAGGTTTGGATCTAATATGAACATATTGACCACTACCATATCCCTAATTTTTGAATCAGCAATTAATGCTTAAACTTGATTTCTAGTAACTTCTCTCGTTGTATTCCACTAGACTAAAATTCACGCAAATGAACTATTTGCTCCAACCTTGAGTCTTATCATCCCTTAATATACTTATTATATAGTTGGTTACTTTTTTTAAATTGTATATCAATCATACGACAATGTATTATGATTACTATGTGGTTGATTATTTTCTTTAAATTGTACATCAATGAAAAAAATGCAATTTTAGTCTTATAACAATATTAAAACAAGACTTTTATTATGTCCAGTAATCAAGTTTTAAACAAAACTCGATGATGCAGAGAATTTTTAATAAAAAATTTATTAGAGAACATCTAAATTTCAATTCACCAAAATCTAAGATTTCATTCAATCTCACAACTCTAGGGGAAAAATGCAAGCAGCACCCTTGTAATATTGTAAATAAGTAAATTATTCCCCTATGAAAAATAAAATAGCAATTTATCTCTCTATGTTTTTTAAAATGAATCAATTACCTCCCCTTTTTTTTAAAAAAAATGGAGCAATTTACCTTCCTGAACAGGGAGGTAAAATTGCTCTATTTTAAAGAACATAGGGAGGTAAATTGTTATTATTTATTCATAAAAAGTAATTTGTTCATTTATAATATCACAGGGAGATAAATTGCATTAAACCCCAACTTTGAGGGTGCAGAAATCATCTTCAAGCAGGAGATGAAAACTGAGAAGGAGGAGTGGGCTCGTATAATCTATGTCTGCAAAGGAGATGAAATGAAAGGTTGGTCACGTGGGTCTGCAAAGTTGTACTTGGCTTGTCAGGAAAAAAAAAAAAACACAATAAAAAAAATAAGCAAAACATAATGAATAGTAGCATTAAAACAGATTTTAAATTCTGAATTGGACCAAAATAATTTTTGTGAGAAAGGCCCAAACATATGGATTGTTTGGGCTGTTTTTGAGACAGCCAAAAAATAGATCCAAATAAAGTGTTAAGTTTTGATCCCGATTAATCAATATTCGTTATGATTTTACCTATATAGCCAAAATATTTGCCAATATATTTAGATGTCGTAAATGTTTTGGTTTCACTAACGACTAATAGCCGTTATACAACCTTGGTTAATTAGTATATATCATGATTTTTTACTTTTAATTATGATAATTAGCTATAATTAAAAATTATATTTCTTCTTGTGACTGGAAGAGAAATAAGATTAAATGAATAACTTATAAATTTTTTGAATATTTTAACTTCAAATGTGAATGAACAAAACTATTAATTATAAAATAAAGTGATCAAAGAAAATGTTATTTTGTGAAAAAATAAATTATGATCAAGGGTATTTTAACCTTTTTCCCGAATTTTCGTTTCAAGTAGGTTTTACTCATTCTTTTATAAAGGGAGTAGTACTCCTATTCATTTCCTAAATTTTGTATATGAGCTTTTTTCACACGCAATAAACGGGTAGGGGTCCTGCCTAACCCCTCGCCTCGCTTTGGCGGCTTTCATTAAAAAAAAAAAGTATTTTAACACATATTTTTCCGATCAGAATTGTAGTTACTCTAAGTCCCTCATATTTAATAAATAGTATAAATAGATTATTGGAATTTAATTAATTAAAAAAAGTATAGGAAAATTGTATGATTTTAGCTTACAAACAATTTAGGGAAAAAATGTTTATTTTCGAACTAATCAAAAAATAATATTTGTATGTGAATGTTGAGGGATTTTGTTATGAGAAAATGACAAACTTTAGAACAAGTTGAAATTTGAAATGAGCAAAAAGGAAGAGTGTTTGCAATAACTTAGAAATAAGTTATGTTCAGTTAAAAAATAGAAAAGTTTAAGAATTATGTTCACAAAATTATTATAATAAGTTAGAAGCAAACTATTTTTTGAGTGAATCTATTAATTATCAATGCCAAATATTTATAATTAATTAACAGTTACCACATCGATGAGGCCTAATTCAGTTGACGAAAACCCTAGGATCTTAGATGTAATGAGTTCGACCCCTTTATGAGATGACATAGTAGATATTATTTATAACTGTAAAAATTAGGTGTTATTTTATGTGATATTATTGATATGATTGTTATAATTATCTCTGTTCGATATGGATATTTGATAGGACTGACTGTAATCATTTTACTTCAATTAATAAAGTTCATCGCTTCCAATTATAAAAAAAAAAAAAAAAAAAAAACTAACAGCCGCCACCAAAATAGAACAACACACATTGGCTAGAAATTGAAAAATACCTAATTTTATTATTTCAAACATTGTTGCATTATTTAATATCGGACAAATATTTCTCCGCATGCAGTTATAAATTAAGAGGGAATATATTATAAAATATTTTTAGATCTTATAAGATGTTAAATTTTATTTTAAAAATAAATTATTCAAGTGTTTTGGCCAAATAAAATTAAAAAAGTAACTTCGTAATTAATATTGGTGCCTATAAAAACATAGACTAGCTCAAAAAGGTCCAAACGACTCACGTGAAAAAGAAAATTGGAGAAGCACATGAAGCATTATGGGCATGAGAATTGTGGAAGGAACAAAGAGGCTCCGCCCGAATAGGGGCCCATGCAAGAGGATGCCATCGTGGTGGTGAGGTGGCTGTCCACATAGGATTATTTGTGCCACATCACTAGAAGAACTGTTAGTACGAATAGGCTCTGAATACCGAATGTTGGAACACCAGTAATAAAGGAGTACGAGTTCAAGGGCGTTCTCATCTCTTAAAACAATCACCTATCCGAAAATCAAGGAGTCCCACCCGTGGAGGGATGCCTCTAAATTGAATCCTAAATAAGACTTCAAGATCTTACCTTATCTTCATCCGTCGAAATCTTTTGGACATGCGGCAGCTTTAGAAGAAAAATTGGAATTCATCACTACTCGATGTGTAACCACATGATCAAGAAAAAGGGAATCCCTCTCGTAGTTGGGCATCCCTTCTCATCCGAATCCTTAAAACTTCGAATTCTGTCTTATCTGCATTAATCTTGGTCTTGCTTATAAGTAGCAGCCTCTAAAGTCAAAATAAACTCCTTCAATTTTACACTCAAGCACACACAATTACGCTCTGTCAATTTCTATTACTTTAATTCATACTTTTTTAATCCACAATCAAGTACGAACTTTGACGTTGGGGTGCTAACCACTTTTTTATAGCTTTCAATCTACGAAACTTGTAAAACGCCCAAAGATGTCGTTCAATTTTCTGAACTCGAATTTATTTGCTCGCATCATATATAATTAAAATTAATAAAGTTTATTAAAATATTAAAAAAAAATTGAAAATCCTTACCTTTCCTAGAAAAGTTTATAAACTTCAATATTTTATTTTTGAATTTTATAAACTCATTCTTTAAAAACTTTATCAAACACGTTTTAATATTTTACAAAAAAATTATAATTCATCTGTTTCATACAATACACGAAGTTTCACCTAATCCAATCATTGACCACGCTCCCAACTCTAACAAACAGTCTATTAATAAACAAATATGAACTCATCAGTGAAGAATCTTTTCAAATAAATAAAGGACTAAAATACTCATAAAAGGGTGATTACTTTATGAACTCTGTCATTAACGTGTGGGCCAAACGCATCCACGCCAAGAGCTGGAAGAGAAAAATAATCCCCGAGTGTTCAAGAAAAAGGTCTCTGAGAATATTTCCACGCTCTTTCGGGTTCGAGTTTAACTGGCTTCCACCTGTAGTCAGCGCCTTCGTTACTGTGATTCGCTTTCTCCGTGTTCTTGTATGTTAGATGTGGAAGCTGTTTGTTTGTAGTTGTTCTGCTTCAGTTCGAGAAACTCTGCTGTCATTCATGTTCGGGTCTTCGTTTTCAGTTTTATGCTTGCAAGAATGCTCTTTTGACGATGTTGTTGGAGCCATTTTTGTGCAGTAATTTGGATTTGTCTGTGGTTGGGTGTTTGGGTTCTGTTTCTGACTTGCCTTTTTTCTGCCCCCTTGAGTAATATGCCTTTGCTCTTGGTGTAGACTTTCTAATGGGTAGAAATTCTTGAAGCCCTTTTGCAGTGCTTGTAATCTTTAGTTAGTGTTTGAAATTTGTTGGGATTTCAGAAGGTGGGAAGTCTTGTTTGAGGTTTTCGTTGGTGTTTTTTGCCTAACTGGAGTCACTTTTTAGCTTAGAGCAAAGCCCTTTTTGCAGAGCTTGTAATCTTTAGTTAGTGTTTGAATCTTGCTGGGATTTCAGAAGGTTGGAAGTTTTGTGTGAGGTTCTCGTGGGTGTTTTTTTGCCTAAATGGAGTCACTTTTTAGCTTACAGCAAAGTAATGAGCACTCCACAAAGCAAGATCTTGTATATTCTGTTGTTCCATTGTTGAAACTCATCTGTCTGACTGTCATTGGGTTGATTCTTGGCCACCCAAGAACTCAGCTAGTTCCAAGAGCCACTTTCAAGCTTCTTAGCAAGCTTGTGTTTGCCCTGTTCTTGCCCTGTTTGATCTTCATCCATCTTGGGGAAACTGTGACTCTCAGGAATTTTGTTCGGTGGTGGTTTGTACCTGTTAATGTGATTCTCAGTACTGTGATTGGTGCTTTATTGGGCTTGTTGGTTGCAAAAGTATGTAAGCCTCCTCCGGAGTATATAAGGTTTACGGTCGTGATGACTGCGTTTGGGAACACTGGCAATCTCCATCTTGCTATCATTGGGTCGGTTTGTCATGGTGCCCACAATCCGTTTGGTCCGTCGTGTCAGAAAACTGGGACGGCTTATGTATCGTTTGCCCAATGGGTGGCTGTGCTACTTCTTTATACTCTTGTTTACCACATGATGGAGCCCCCGTTTGAGCGTTATGAGGTTGTTGATGATGGTATTGAAATTCAAGAATTATCCACAAATGATCTCAATATGCCACTTCTTTTGGATGCTGACTTGCCTGGAATGGATAAAACATCGTCGATTGCAAGATCAAGCATATCACGAAATTCTGTACCAGAACCTGATTTATTGGAGGAAGGAGGTTCTGGTGCAGGTCAAGGAAGTCCATTATCCCTTGGATGTTTGACAGAGCCTCAAATGGTCAGAAAAATAAGGATTGTAGCTGAGGAAACTCCAGTCAGCCACATTTTTCAGCCTCCAATATTTGCTACGATATTGGCTTTTGTTGTTGGTATGGTTCCTCCGATCAAATCTGTCGTCTATGGCAATGATGCGCCTCTTTCATTCATCACGGATAGTTTAGAAATTTTAGCTGGAGCAATGGTTCCTTCCGTAATGCTTATTCTTGGAGGAATGCTTGCCGAGGGGCCTAATGAGTCGAGGCTTGGAATTCGAACTACAATTGGCATCATAGTTGCAAGACTTTTGATACTCCCCTTGGCTGGCTTAGGAGTTGTTTCTTTGGCTGATAGACTAAAATTTCTAATCGCTGGGGACCAAATGTACCGATTTGTGCTTCTGTTGCAGTATACAACTCCAAGTGCCATCTTGTTGGGAGCAATCGCTAGCTTGAGGGGTTATGCAGCTAGTGAAGCTTCGGCACTCCTCTTTTGGCAACACATCTTTGCTGTTTTCTCTCTTACAATATACGTAATAATCTACTTCAAGATGCTGCTTTCTTACGTTTGAGGTCTGTTTCCAACTTACTCTGATTCTTTTAGGTGGATGAACCTTGTACAGTAGGAAGACCGACGATGCCAATATTTTTACCCAGAATGATCTGTGGTAAATAAAACAATTGATAGGAAACGCAAAGAAAATTCTTACTAGTTCCTTCAGTGAATTGGTGAAGTTTTGTTGTCAATTTTTTATGCTCTGTGTAGCCGACTTCAAAAACTTATGCTCGCTGTATAAGAGACAATTTTTTCCTGCCGTGGATTACATAAATTCTCACCATAACACATCCATTCTATGAAGAAATAATTATGACAAATTGTGTAGTGCCATTGTTCTTGTTTCATCTGTTTCATTTGATTTTCATGTACATTACCAATATATTTGTAACTTAGAAAGTTGCATACTGAACTTATTTTGGATGAAGTACGCGTTTTGTACATTTCACGTTCCATGATTAGCATATTTTCTGCTAATATACTCCACTAGAGAAAGAATGCAGATTGTCACTTTCTCAACGGAGAAGTCTGATAGAAAACCTTGCTAAGCCAGTCTACCGCTTTCAACTTACAGTTGTATTGATGCTGATTTCTCATCGGTACTGCTTCACCACTTGCTTCGGTATTTATTCTACCCAGCTATTCCTTACTGTCATCGATCTGTTACTGCCGTTCCTTCATGACATAGAAGTGTACAATGTGCTTACTCAACGTGATTTGCCTCCTTATTAATTTTAGTGGAATCAAAGTAGCTTTATGCCGTTCAGCTGTTGATCCCATGTTCATGCTCGATTTTGCTGTCAATCTGTATCAAAATTTGCCCCCCTCAGCATCATGATTCCTCCCTTGACATTCAGTTACACGGCAAGCTATCAACGTCCTCATAAACTATGTGCCTCGTAACGTTTTCAAGTTCTGCAATATCTTCTTCTTGTGTGAGCCAATATCTGCTTTCCGGATGTCAGAATGCTTGATACTTGCATTATCTCTGTCTTTGATTATGTATCTGATTTTCAGCTGATGATTCGACCCTTTCTAGATTACTTCTGTTCTGCTGCTCTGTCGACCCTCTACATGAATGACTACTTTTACAGTCAAAAAATACCATCGTTCATACATTGTCTGGATTTATGTTTGAACTTCTCCTGTGTAGCTAGAGCTTCTTGTTTGCTGATGGGGAGTTTCAACGACTCGCTTTAGATTCATGAACAGGGTTTGGTTCCTTCTAATAGTATCAACGTATGCGCATGATGCCCGAACCCACTCCAATAGTGTCCGAAAAACACAAAATTTCCCCAGTTTTCCAGGTTTATGAAGAATCATTCTTTACTGCATGCATATAATTATGATATATCAAAGGAAAGATTGTCTGCTCAATAATGGTGAAGGGTTTTTGTGGGATCTCTTGTTGACACGCGAATCATAATTTTGTCTAAATCTAGACATAAAGATTCTAAGTCATGCTACTTTTTGCCTACTCCTAGAGAAAGCTGTTCATGTAGGAACTGAGTTTTCTTCTTTGATTCCTACTTTTGTTCTCACAGTCTGAGGTTTAATTATTGAGTCGAAACCAATGAATTGTCAAGAATTCTTGTTTGGGTTTGGTTAATTCCCAGTGCTGTGAGGTTTAAGACCAAACAGGCCTCAGTGGTTTGGTAGAATGATTTTGTAATGACCTAACTTCATCCCATATATTTTATTGGGTAAAATACATTGACACTCGGTTACGTTTAAATACACAAACATTCGCTATTTTTTTATAAAATTACAATTTCACCCTTGAAGTTGCAGTTATAGTTTCAGGTATACTCCTATTTAGTGGCAAAAGTTTACACAAACAC
Source organism: Sesamum alatum (assembly GCA_034509735.1). NCBI lineage: Eukaryota > Viridiplantae > Streptophyta > Magnoliopsida > Lamiales > Pedaliaceae > Sesamum > Sesamum alatum. The sequence goes on from JACGWO010000005.1 coordinate 7,386,490, forward strand.
CCACAAGATACATTATACTAACACCCTCTAAAGGGGTATAACTATAATTTTACAAAATATAAGGGATTTATGTATTTGAACCTAATCGCGAGGGTGTCAATGTAATTGACCCTATTTTATGTAATGACCTTTGTATTGGAGAATTAACATCACTAGTAATGAATTTGATATTCGACAAGATTGATTGTCATGAATTTACTTCAATTAATAATATCCATCGCTTTCACTTTAAAAAAAAAAAAAAAAAAACTTTATCTATGACTTATTCCCACCATAAAAGTTATTGCAAATACCTACCTGTAGTTTATTATAGTTACAAAGTAAAAATTCCCGTCACTTAATATACACAATTAATGATAATTTTAATATTTATGACTTAATTTTTTATCGATGATATTCTCATTTTCTGGAGTGTATAATTAATGATAATTTTAATATTTATGATTCAATTTTCTATCAATAATATTCTCTTTCTCTGCCGTGTAGTATGGTATCTTTTTTTCTTTTAAGATAAAAGGGGTACTTACATAATTACATTAACATTTCAATAAATAGAGCAATTGAACAATATATTGGTTCGATCAGTACATCAATATAATTAAAAACTAGCAACGATGACACGTGGTTCCCGCGCATATAATTTATTGAATGCAATGTGAGAATTATTTATATTTTTAAAATTTAAAAATTCAATACATATAAAGAACATCGGGTACAAAATAATGAGAGACAATAGAGTTCTAAGAATTAAAGTGGAAGTTTTTCATAAATTGAATCCTTATTTTCACAAATCAATTCAATTTTTAGTTGTATTTGAGTTATCAATGGGAAAAGATTGTAACTTTGAAAAAAAAAATTCTTAAACACCACGGCCAATCATGGAAAATTTTCTGATCAAAACTTTTGTTGTTTTTTCCCGTCGCATTCAATTATTTATTATTAATTTTGTATGCAAAATACAACAATATTTCGTGTGCTATCTATATTCTAATAACATATAGAATGATAATGTATGTAAATATTCTCTCACATACATATACACTTAGAATGATAGTCAATTACTATTAGTTTCTATTATAAAAGCATCGAGCCAAATAAATACATATAAAGCATGTTCAGTTGCAACCTGTAAAGGTAAAAAATGATTTCAAATTTTATTACAACATCCAAGATAATAAGTTCATTCTACACAAAAAGCTCTTAAAACTAGCATAAAATTCTATTACGACATCCAAGATAAATTTCAAAATAATGAAAATTTATATCAACTTAATAACTCGTAACACAAAATATATATATAAAAAAAAAAACAAAAACAATACCATTAAAGTTGCAATCTATGTGTATTTTAAACTAAAGGTAAATTATTATTGTTACTTTTATTGAAGAATTTATGAAAAAAAAAACAAAAACAAAAATGCCATTATGAATTGCTAATTTCATATTCATGTATCTACCTTGTTGTGCTTACTCCACCCAAAATGTATTGACCTAGATAGGAGTTGAAACTAAAGAATATTTTCAACCCTCCATTTTAAGTTCTGTCATTTAAAAAGAATATTTCGAAAATATTAGACACTTATAAATTTATGCATCAAAATACAATATGAAATAAAAAAAATGAATAAAACATTTAAAATGAAGAGAAATGCATCAAAGATAATTGATTATAACAATATAAACCCCATAATTAATCAAGAATAATAATGATTAATTTAATTAAATAATTGTAATATATTAATATGGAACAACAATTTTGCGAAAGTTAACAACAACTTCATGAACAATCACCCCAAACCATGATACGCAAGGATCCAAGGATAAAAAACAAAGTCTATACATAGAAAGCGATAGTAATATAACAACATGTAAATTGTTTCACTATCCGATAGAGAATATATAATTACAATTGTATAAAATAAAAAATATTTTCATATCTTCGTTCGATACAAACAATAACAATATACCAAAGTCAATCAGCTCCGCAATTGTATTAAATCTCTCATATGATAACTAACTTTTACGCTATCACAACCATTCATGTACCAAAGTTTCATAGATCTAGGCAGCAGAGCCACAGAGGATATGACTGATGTAGCTCTTGAGTAAGACACAAATAATCACACAATATATTTAACCACAGAAGCATTTTGAATAATCCGGTCATTCATAATCAATACAATCATTTATATATTCAATAAATCAGGCAAAAGAAAAAAAATAAAAATTACTCATTCAAGAACAACCCTAGAAAGTAGAAAAAACTAAAAAAGAAAAAAAATCCAAAAAATGGAAGCAATAAAAGGGAACAAAACTTCAATATTGAAGGCATCTGGAAGTGATGCCTTCAATAACTTCTAGTACCTGTAGGATGCCTTCTCGGGTTGTTCTTTCATTTTTGTCTTTCATATGCGGATGCAAACTATAAAAAAAAATAAAAAAAAATAAAAATAAAATAAAAATAAAAATAAAAATAATAATAATAATAATAATAATAATAAAAAGAAAGAGAAGAAAAATTAACATGGAAAGAAAGTGGACAAAGAGATAAAATGGGATTGAACATGGTGGGACACGTTGCAACAACTGTTAGTAAAAGTGAGGTAGTTATAATTAACTTCTAAAATTATTTAATTATATTTATAATTTGTTTAAGGTATAATTGATACATAACAGATATTTTTGGTAATTTAAAAACTTGGTGTTGCGGTGTAAGTAACTACTATTTATTAGTGAAAATAGGGTTTGTTTTCTACCCGTGCGCGTGCCTATCTCGCTTGAGGAGGTATCAGAGCGGAGTTTTCTTTCCTTTCGATTTCTGCTAATTCTCTTCTTGTTGTACCATGTCCAAAGTGTGACGGATTGGGTCAAATTGGGGAACTTGCTGTGGAGATAGGTTTTCGGTTCGTGAACCGAATGTCTCACCTGGTGACTCTAGACGCATTTGAGCCCTGGAATCACAGCCATTCAACGGGATTCAAAAAATGCCAAGATATATTAGTATAGATTATGCAATAATAAATTATAATAAATTCACATAAAGTAAAACAAACACCCCACATTTGCTAGAAATTCAATTGATGGCCTCAATTGATTCATGGACTTCAACCTTGACAACTGGTATAAGATATCATTGGTAAATATCATATGGGATTCACTTCTTGGCTTTCATGCAAATGGGGACAGACATATCAAAGAGTAACCTCTGTGTTCAATTATTGGCATTAAATGTAGAAATAAATTTGAAGTTAATAAACGAAGCTATTTTTAACTGATCTCACACCTTAATTAATTAATTGATTAATTAATCACATAATAACTAAAATTTAACAAAGCTGTATAGTTCGAATATCAATTTTCACAGATCTATATTCTCCCACCTAAATTAATTGTATAATGATTAACGATTAATGATGAGTATTGTAGTTCAAACATCACGCCCTGGTTTTAATTGATTATTGGATAATTATTTTATTTGTTTTTAATTGCATGGCTTCGTAAAAGGTCGCATGGTAATATTTTAGGGTTTGATAATTCACCTTTTCGTACCGGAAATTAGTCTAATATTAATTATATTGCTCCTAAATATGTGACAAATTGACAGTGATGTTTGTTGACGCTGAAATATTTTAGAATAAATTATCAATTAAAATTCAAATAAATTGGATTCCAAAAATGATAGTCCATAATAAATTTGGACTTATCGTAAAAGAAATCAAATTCATAAGCGCATATTAAATTTGGATCTTATGTATTTTTATGAATAAATCCAAAATAACTATAAATTTATTATTTTGGGTTGGCTGAATTAGGTCAAATACATGTTCAAAATGCACTCCATCAAAACATTAGTCTATGTCAAAGCCTACGGTGATCAAGCCCAACAGACATGAGCCCAAGCTATTGTAGCCCTACTCATGCCTATAAATAAGACCTTCCACCATTTAATTCGGGAGGATTCCATAGAACATTGGATTCAGCATAAGACGAGAGGAGACAACGTTCAAGACAAGTCACTCCATACAACACGACAAATTCAAACGGACCTAAGTCCAAAATCTCTGCAACGACAAAAATCCACAATCGCGAAGGTTCCACGGCATCAAGTCCTTCAAGGACTTGATACCAAATTTCAAGGTACCACGTAGTTCGCTCCACAAATTTGAAGGAGATTTCATCCAAGAACAAGCGTCAAGCCCTTGGATCGAAATTCGGATAAAAGAATCAGGGGATTACATTCAAATCAAAGATTATATCCACTTTATCTTTAAATCAATAAAATCATTTTTCCATATTTTTCTTATCTCGTAATTATTTTTGCAGACACGAAATTTGTATGAACAATGTTTAAAGAACTTAATCAACATATAAAAAAAAAAAAACAAAAACAATAGGTGTCTAATTAAATATGTTTATTATATAAGTAATGAAGGACTAATTATACTTATATCCCATCCAAAATATTACAATTATAACTTTATCTCCTTACACTTGAAATTGCATATAAACCCCTTGTAAAAATATTATACTTGCAAACTTCATCCCTACAACTATTAGATCTTTGAACGGGAAATACTGAAGGTAGGCTTGTAAATAAGTCAATATTGCCCAGGCCCAGGCCCAAACCCATTATAATGGGTCTAGACCCAGGCCCAGACCCATGCTTTATAATTAGGCCCGGACCCAGACCCAAACCCATTAAATTAAAATAATTGGGTCCGGGCCGGGTAAAATATCCGTTATTACCATTATTACCCGAGATATCTTACCCTAATTCTTCAGACTTCACTCATCGAATGAACAGACCTAACAGTCTACTGTCTACCACTCTTCTCGTCTCACCCCTCTATTAGTATCTCCACCGTCGCCGACTCCTCCGCCTCCGCCGCCGCCTCCGACTCCGTCTTCATCACCTCCACCTCCGTCTTCGTCGCCTCCGCCTCCAGAAAGAAGTAAGTGTATGTGAGTATACGTTTGCCCACCTCAAGTCTCAAATTTTATGGGTTTTATCAACCTTCTACAAACTTTTTTGTATTACTTCTAAGATCATTCTCTTCTTCTACATGATAGTAATACTTAATTTTTTTTGGTGAAATTATACAACTTGAATGAAATTGAAATGTCGAACAGATGCAACATGGCTTGGTGGAGTAGGAGGGGAGAGGTAAAGTGGGGTTTTTATTAGGAATAGGAAAGATGTCAAATTCTGATTCAGTTCCCTATTATTTTTAGCACCTAATAATGGAAATTGGTTATAATATAACACATTAGCCATTGGTTAAGGAGGAAATTTTTTAATTGGTTTTTAGTTTAGTGTAATGCCTTCTCTTAACATTGTTTTTATTAAGAATAAGAGTAAGAGAAAAACATTGTTTTTAGTGTAGTTATAATTTCAACTGGTGGATGGTGGTGATTAATGTCAGTGCAGCAAACCTCATGAGCAATGATTAAATGAAGAGTATATCTTTCACTTTAGACAAGCTAAACGTGTGGTTAAAAGAATTATTTCTAAGCTGGCTAAACAAGGAATTGTAGGACTAATAACACTGCATCTATAATTTGTTGGTGTTATCACTTTGTAATTGTCTTCTCTTGTTGTAGTTTCATTGATGAATTCTTTCTGAAATCTGGCATTCCCTACCCATCAAGATAGTTTGAGGTAGATGTTAGAATCCACTTTGCTTGGATGTGTTCTGTGTGATTTAGAAGGTAACCTGATGCATTTGAATCCATGGTTGAAAATAAGTACACCAATATAGGTACCGCTACTGTTAGCAATTGTATTATATCAATATCTTGGTGCCCGTATATTTATAATCTCCATTTGCAAAACCTGTGACTGATTTTCCTTTTTTTTTTTTTTTGAAGGGTTGTGACAGATTATTTAAGTATGGAAAATGGGATGAGAGATGGTAAGAAGAAGTGAGGATAGAGGTGGACAACGATAACTTTATCTCATTACCAATCATTGAGCAGCATCCAATCTTAACATGTTGATGTTCAGAGGAGTTAGAAGAGGAACACAAGGACAAAGGATGGGCTCAAGTGATACACCATAATTAGCCTTGGATTCTTTCATCCCCATATTGCTACACAAATCCTTCTTGCTCAGCTGCTAACCTGAAGTTCTCGGTAGCAGAAAGACCTGCTACTGTTTCATTGTCCAAATCGATCCGTTCACTTGCTAAGAAACTTGTCGCAATGACACAAAATTTGTGAATTTAGAATGATTCTTGTTGCTTTTCTGCCCCCAAGTGTGTTGTTGCCAGAGGCATATCCTGATGTTTATTCATTGTTTAGGTAATTTATTAGGTAGTTGTTCTGATGGTAGCTGGAAGAATATGAATTTTTATCTTAGGTTGTTCTGTTGAAGTCTGAAGTCTGAATTCTACAAAAATAGATGGAACATAAAGCTCTAGTTAAGAGAGGATGAGATGGCAAGGTGACACTTTCTTCTTTAACTTTTTCAGCCATTTCATTTATGTTTGAGTTTTATATGGCTTTAAACAAATATTGTATATAGGTTAATGATTAAGTTTGAGATGTGGTGGATGTTTAAGAATGTGTTACTGTACGAATGCGATGCACTTTAATTTTTTTTTTTTTAAAAAAAAAAAAGATAGAGAGAGAGAGAGAGAGAGAGAGGGAGGTCGGGTCGGGTCGGGTCTGACAGGATGAGTTCAGGTCTTGGACCCATTGGTTCCTAGACCTATAGGGTCTGGGCCTAGACACTAATTTGCATATTGGGCATTTTTAGGGTATGGGCTTGAGTAGGACAAGGTCCTACCCATTAACAGGCCTAGTCTGGGCCTAGACACTAATTTGCATATTGGGCATTTTTAGGGTATGGGTCTAGGCCCATTGACAGGCCTTTAATAATTTTAGTCTGAAGGTTAACAAAAATGAGTTAAAGCTTTCTGTAATTATCTCCACAAGGGATATATAAGTTTTTTATTGTTGATTACCATTATTAAAAGTAAAAAATCATGATTGATACGCATTACAAGTGTTAGCCATTATTTCAATTGATGAATTTAAAATATTTATCATGATTAAAAATTATGTTAATTTTCTATTAATCGTAGTTAAAACTTAAGTTTTTATATTGATTTTATTAGTTTGTGATAGATATGTATTTATTTAGTATAATTTTTAAACGATAGCAATATATAGTACAAGAAATAATTCATTTTTTCTGTAATGTGCTAAACTAATTGTTTATTAATGATCAAACTACTTTTGATAATCCTTTGAAATTTGTACATCTTTCTTAAAATATAAATATTATTATACATCTAGTGACGAAGAGTTTGGTAGTAATACTTATATATATACATATTGTTCTTTAAGGGTAGAATAGAAAATTCACTAATTTTAGCTTAAAAACTGTGCATTTTTGGAGGAATTTAAGTGATTTTCAAATTTGAGAAGATAAAATGTAATTATGTGTTTTTTATAGGAGCCTAAATATAATTAATCTATATAATAAAATGGAAACTATTCAGGTTTCTCGCATTGAATTAACTATTCGGAATAGATTTAAAATAATATATCTATCCATACTATTTATTAAGATCGATACCTTTAGAATAAGTACTATGATCTGACAAAATATGAATTATTTATACTTTTTTATCCAATATATAATTAATGATGCCCCAAAATATGCACGGCCCAAGAATGAGTCCCACCTGAAAAAAGCTCAAGAAGAATCCAAGATTATTGTAGCTCAAGGAGAAAAGACCCTTAGTCCCAAACCCCAAGGAGGGGTATGTTAAGCGAAGAAGCTCAAGGAGACCCAGGAAAGCTCATGAAAGGCCAAAGACGGTTGTTGGCGTGACAGCCACATGGACATTTAAAAATTCCCGATCACACGTGGCCCACCTCTGGTCGGACAACTTGGAGGAATGGCGATCATCTTACCACGAAGGACCCTCAAAGATCTAAGGAGAACGTTTAACTCATAAAAACCGTCCCTAAGAATCCTGCAAGCTTATCCCGAGAAAAACACCTACCAACTTTGAGGATAAGTCCCCAACGATCAAAGAATACAAGATTGGGGTCCATCTCTTAATAACCTCTTCTCCAAACCCCAAGGAGGTCGGACTCCTAGCCGGTGAGGGGGCGAGAGCTATAAAAATAAAAAAGAGCCCCCTCCTTGGAAAAGGGTAACATTTTCTTGATAACTCACACGCATATGAATGTTATTGCATAACGCACCGTGGCACTGAATTTTTGTTTTATATTATGTTCTTTCAATTCTTATTTTCATCATCGTTTACTGATTTGATCGTCAGAGTGCTAACGTATTTTTTTTGCAGGTTATTTGGTACGCTCTATCTCTCTCTACGCATGTGCGCGTGCAGATATGCATGGTTGTGTAGATATCTGTGAATGTGTATAAATTAGTAGCCTTCAGCTGCGTTTCCTTTTCCTACATGATTGCCTGGGTCATCCATTCTGAGAATATCATGAGCTTCTGTGTGGTTACATCAATTTGTTTTATCCATCTTCTTCCGTTTCTGTTGGCGCGAGTTCATTCTAGTGCAACCAGTTAACGTTTCCGCTTCTCTCTTCGTAGTTCATGGTGCTTCTGGTTCTACCCTCTGGTGAACACTCTATTTCATTGTTCATGCTGAGTCTTTCCCTTCGACTAACGTATATTGAGCAAGAGCAGAGTCTCACGCACATATTTGCTACCGCAGCTGCTGATGTTGAGTACGACTGGAATTCTTTTGCCCGTCTATATCATGGTGAAGGCATTGACAACGGCCATACATCGTAGGTGAAACCGACAGGTAGTGAAAAAAGTTCAAAATTATGCCCCTTCTAAGATAGCTTCCTAGCTTTTGCTTCTTTGAGCTCTTGTCCCTGAATTGGTTTCAAGAGCACTTAATCTTCTGTGAATGCAGATTTTTGTGCCTCAAATACTGCTGGAGTGCATTTCTGGCACGCAGTTCATGAATGTTTGCAAAACACATAGCACACGATCAAAATGTGCAGTAACCAGAGAAAAAGAAATATTAAACCGATAAAGATAAGACCAACAAATAAAATAAAAGAACTGAAAACATAAGAAACATATGATTATTCCCATTAAGTTTGAAACTCAACAAAGGAAAAGCCAAAGGCAGAACATAACAGTCGAATCAAAATAACATGGCGTGCTGAATAAAGAAGGAAAACAGAAAAAACAGACCAAGGACCGTATGACCAGCATAGTAGCAAGAAGTCTACACAGATTAGGTCATTATTGTTCTGGATGTAATGCAATATCTAGCAAACCCAACAATCTTATTCCTCCTCACTTTCTGACTCAGCACTTTGGAGCCAATCAACAAAGGGCTTCGCATTCTTCCAGATAGAAGAATCCTTGTTGCTTCCAGCCACTCCTTCCTCGTACCACTGCACAATGTTTTCTTCTTCCAGCACGTCTGCGTCGTACAGAGCTTTCAAAACAAGGGCCACTTCCTTCACTGCAGATGGGTTTGGCTTCCCACAGAATTCTTCAATAGCTCGAAGCAAAAGCAACTGTGAGTCCTCACCCTGAGCAACAGCAGCAGCAAGATAGCTCTTCTTCTTGATAACCACATTTGCAAAGCCTTTTTCAATACCATCCAGTAGTGCCTCGTACAGGGCATTCATCACTTCTTGAGCAGAGCCATGGAGTGAGCCTAAAAGGGATTGTAACTGGTTCGCAGTAATACCCTTCTTAAGATTTTCTCTAACCTCCTCAACAAGTTTTTTCTGATTTGTTTTCCCATTCTCAGCCACAGAGTTCTCCACAGTGGATGAAGCAACCTTAGTATTGTCACGTGCCTTAGAAGTTGCCTTGGCCTTTTTCTCTTTCTCATCAGTAGAAAGCATAACCATGTCGGCTGTAACAGAAGTCAATTGCTCTTGAATGCGCTGGCGAGCAGCTTCCAAAGAAGTGTCAGTTTGCCACTCGATATCATCATCTTCATCTTCATCATCCTCTACCTTTTCAACAGCCTGGCCTCTAGGTGGTGATTTGCGTTCTTCGTCAGAACTGCCAGCTTTCTTTCTGGTAGAGCCGGCTTTTGCCGGTCCATCCTTGGACGAGCCCTTTTTCTTAGAACCCTTCTTGAGCTTTTTCAGCTCCTCATCTGCAGCCTCACCTTCCTTGAGACGCTCCTTCTCAGCCCTCCTCAGAGCTTTCTTGTCTTTTGACCCCTTCTTTGCTTCAGGAGGGTTCTTGACAATGAAAGTAGTGAGTTTGTCCCTCATGTCCACATCTGATACAAAACCACAAGCAGCGCATTTCAGTTGTATCATCTGATTCTTAGTGATCAGAATCTCAGTTTCAGGGTTTCCACATCCATAGCACTGCACATACTTCTTGATGAAGTTCTCCAGAAGACCAGCAAGTTTGGCAGTGTCATGAGCTCCATTGACAAGTGATGTCCCAGTTTTCTCATCAAACTTAGACTGGGCTCCAAGTTCACAACCGAAATATTTTGTAGTGTAAGAAGCTGGCCTGGCCAAGCCTTAGCAAATATCAACCATGTTGACAACATTGGTTTGATGCCATTTCCACGACCTTCTATCTTGGTAATCATCTTGGGCATTTTGTACCTGTAGAAAGCATCATCACTGTTGCTGGCACCAATGTTTTGTAGAGCCATCTTTTTCTCCACCACAAATTCTGAGAATGAAATATTTGTAGGTCACAAACAGACACAGCTGGTTCTCAGTGAGCAGGAGTTACTTGAAAATTTCTGAGAATGAAAGGATTGATCTGTTGTAACAGCGAAAGGTTGCGCTATGCTGCAACCACAAAAGCCTGACTGCTCCAGAAATGATCCGAGATGCATACAGTCAATGCTATCAGGAGTATGTGGGTTCTTTTTTCTTGAAGGACAATATTCTCCAAGCAACCCAACTGATCCCAAATAGAGAATGGCTTGTTCGGACATAAAAGAAGCTTCTACTTCAACAAACTTGACCTGGAAATAGAGCAGATGAACCTGAAAGCAAGTCATAGATAAAATTAGGACAAAAGCCACACAGTTACTATAAAAATGTTATGAAGATTTCGAAATAAGAGACTGTAAAAGCAGCTTGGATCATAAAAGAGCATATAAATCTAAGGATTGTCAAAGAAATCTTCTGCGTTTGTTGCATGACATAGTCATTACAATTTTTCAGCACCATTAATTTTAAGAATGAACAAAACAATGCACATTCACTTAATTCCATTCATATTCTCATTTGTAAAAGCACACTTAATGAGGTTCAAAGAGTGGAGTGTGCTTACAACTATACAAAAAGTCAAACAATAATTGAAAGCAAACATATCTAGAAATAATGAGTTCATTGAATTAATTTAAGCTATAAAAATGCAACATGATCAACGAGTATATCTCAATAGAATCGAACATGTCTGAAAATCAATGCCAATTCCTAAATGGATAGACTGGAGGCGGCAATATGAACTGCAGTGACGAGACAGCAACAGGAGAAGAATTTTCATTAACAATGCAAAATAACATAAATCACCATGACATATTTGAAAATTAATTTCCCAACCAAAAGCCACCCCACATCTAGCCAATTATGTATCAATAAACATATGTGTTCAATGACACAAGCAGCAGCGGACGTTAACAAAACACTTTACAAGGACATGCACATGGATAAAGCACCGAGCCAAAACATCAATGTTAGGAAAGGTATCAAATCTCAGATAGAATAAGACTTGAATCAAATTCTATTCCCTGAAAAAGTAACTCAATAAGAAATAAAGTTAGAACAGTGGGAACTGGAAAATTAAAATACTCCTCAGTTCCCTCATGTATGTACTTCCTTAGAAATCACAACTTCCTAATCAAGAATCACAGAGACGCCAAAAATCATAACAACTGGCTTAAAACGCAATAAAGTCATACAGCAGCCTGGCTTCAAAACTTTCAAGAAGACGACTTAAATCGGCATACTCTCAAAGTTCAGCAACATAAAAAACTAAAAGAATCATCAATTCCATCCATTCACATAACAACCATTCCTTGAAACAGCAAAACATACACATTCTTCAATCGATGCAAGTAGATTCCAATAAATCAAACCAAAATACAGAATCCAGCAGCGCACAATTCATTCGCAAAGTAGAAGAAAAGAGGAAGCAGTTGAGGCTTACCGATCGCACTAACCCTAGCTTCACTGGTGAGGAAAAACAGATACACTAAACAAAGAGTTTAGGGTTAGGGTTTGGGGCGTGTGTGTGTAGAGGGAAGTGGACGAGAGGCGGCCAACCGAGCTTTGCTGTATATATAGAGATGCTTCTCTACGCATATTCTCCTCCCTTTATATAGAATATAAAAAACTTTAAATTACATTCACATCCCTAAAATTTGATTTAATTACAAAAACATTACTATTCTATATTAATTACAAATATATCCTTTAAAGTTGTAAAGGTAATTATAAATAGGTTTTGAAATGTTTGGCATACTTACGGATACCTCTCATTTTTTTAAAAATTACAAATATCTTCTTGAGTTTTGTAATTTTTAACCAAATGGCTGGAATTGTCCATTTTGCCTCTGATTTTTTCTTAAATTGTGGAAAAATCAGTTGAGGCAAATTATATTACTGCTTCTCTATGTAAAAAAACGTAAGAAACCTCTCTTATGCATTTTAGTCCAAAAAAATCAGAAAATTTTAAAAATTAATAAAAAAAATAATTCAGTTTGCATGAGTACATTTTGGTCAGTAACCTATAAAAATTGATGGAAGTGCGTTATTTGTTAGACGATTACAAACTTTTTGGGGATAGTTGTAATTTTTAAAAAGAAATGAAGGGATATTCTTAATTATGTCAAGTCTCATGGGGAGTCATTGTATTCACCCTTATAAAATATATCCCTTATTTGGTTGTAAATTTTATATAAACAGCCCCTCAGATACATTAAACTAACACAAGTTAGAGTTATATTATGCTAACACCCTTTAGGAGTGTGTTTATAATTATATAAAAGATATAGAATATTTGTGTATCAAGCATAACTTCAAGGGTCGTGGATGTAATTTAAATCCTAACAAATAGTATGCTGATTATGTACTTTTCTTGTTAATCAATCCGAGTCTCTGGATCAATCCTGACCGTCGGTTAGCTGACTTGGGGTTGGCTGATGTTGATTTTGGAAGACCTTGGAAAGCCCAATATCTTGTAAAGAAGCCCATTGCATAATAAAATGTTTGATTAAGGCCCAACTGTTTATATCCTTATTCATTTGGACTGCATTTGAATAGAAGGATTTGAATTTAATAAAAATATTTAAAAATAAAAATTCAATTAATTTTATATTAAATAAATTTGAAAATTATTATAATTCTATTAAATATAGTTTAAAATGACAATTTAAAGATTTGAAATTATTTGTAGTATGGGTTTATTCAAATAAGTTCGATAAATTTGCTATTATGAATTTAAAATTCTTAGGTCCAAAATCCATCCATCCAAGCACAGTATTAAAGTTGTAACTTATGCAATAAAATTATGATTACACAATAAAATCTAATAATTAATTTTTTTTCCTTTTATAGACAGAAAAAAAAAAGAAAATAAAGAGACAATAAAAAATTAATCATCTTAGGTTGTGTTTACTACATTGGATTAGGTTGTACTAAATTATTAGTACACCAAATCCAATGTTTACTTTTTTTGCAAAGCCATGTACTACTTAATAGGGCCCGCTATGAATGTGTTATTGCCTATCACTATAAGAAAATAGAAGATTAGCGACAAAAAAATCAAGTGATAATTTTAATATTGTCACTAATTATATATATTTAGTGACAAGAATGTTTATTTTGTCACAATAATGAATTTTATGATTTTAATAATTACTATTATTTTATAAAAATTGTTATTACTGACAAAAATACGTGTACAAAATTGTCACTAGATACAGTTAGTGACTCATCTATAGTGACAACCTAGTGACAATAAATAATTATTGTCAATATATTGTATTGTCACTAAGTTGTCACTATAGATGAGTCACTAATTGTATTTAGTGACAACATTATACACAATTTTTTGTGACTAATAATTATATAGTGACAAAATTAAAAAATGTTGTCACTTAATATATATTTTTAGTGACAATTTTAAAATTATCATTTAGTATTTTGTCGCTAATATCATATTTTCTTGTAGTGTATACTACTTATCTTGAAAATTTATGGTGAATTTTTAATACAACCCGTCAGGTCAATTTTTGCTTGAAGTGAGAATACTTTTTTGCCCTCAAGTAAATGCATTGGTACCAACTCCACCGACCCACATAAATCTAATTTCCTCACTTTCATTGCATCTGTTGTCCGCCATTTCCCCTCAAAAGAAAGATTGCAGCTGAGCTTCTGTTTGATGGGTTTGCTGTTCGTCAAACAGGTACGACGTTCTTAACTTTTATTTCTGTGTAATTTATGTTCAAGTTTAGAAATGTTAATTCAATTTTTATACTCTCCATTATTAAATTCCAACAAGTAAAATTATGTACAAAAAAAGATACTACAGTGGGTATTTTTGGTATTTCAATACCAAAATAATGTTTAATCCATTATAGTAAACCATAAATAGGAAGATCTTATTAATCCAACAAACCAATTTCTGTTGCAGTAAACAAAATACTATTTATCTGGACCTAACCCAAACTTGCATTTAATACAGGTTAGTACGATCTTGTACTTAATCCCAACACAGAAATAAACGCACCCTTAGTGCATGTTTACATTGGGTTACAAGACTGAATAAGATTGTCAATAAAGGCCTATCCCTTGTTTCCTTTGCAGAACAACAGCTCGGGATGAGTACAAGACCCGGGCCTAAACAACTGTTTTGCTTCCATTGTCAACCCGACGATTAAGGGTTGTTTAGTTATTTGGGCTAAGTAGCTCATTCAGGACAAGGTGGTAAAATTACGATAGATCCCCAAATATAACTATAACACACATAAGGACCGAAGACGGAATCGTTATTTGCCACTTTCTCTTACCAGAATGGTAAACTTGGTCAGTGGTTTGCCGGACGGAAAGGTGAAGCGTCCGTTTTGCGAGGAATAACAGTTGCGATTGAAAAAGGAGTCTTTTCTGGCTTTGATTGAAGATGGAACCTTTTCAGTGAAAGACAAAACAAATGAGCTAACAATTGCGAGGGTAAAATAGTTATTTCCCATAAAACCAACATTTAATCGGTCAAAATAAACATGTATCTAATTATAACACATCTCTATTAATATTAGAAAGTAAGCAACAAATTTTTAATCCCGATTTTTCTTGTCATACTTTTATTAATAATCAGTATGTTACCCAAATAACTCATACCGAAAGTAAACAGGCACTTAGGCCATGTTTACTAGCAGCTCGGGGATAGAGCCAAGAAATATTAAGTCAGTTGTTTTGGTGATGCATTCGGATGTGACTAAGTAGTAATGTATTTTACTTGTTTCTAATTATTTGGGACAATATTGTTGAATATTTGAATTTATTAAATAAATTTGAAATTCACTGCAATTCCATTAAATATAATTCAAAATGACAATTTAAAGATTTGAAATTATTAGAATGGGTTTATCCAAGTAAATTCGATAAATTTGCTATTATGAATTGAAACTCTTAGGTCCAAAATCCATCGAACCAAACACAATATTAAACAATAAAATCATGATTACAGAATAAACTGTGACATCCCCTCCGTAATCACATTCCATCTTATAAGAAATCACATTTAAATCCAATAAAATAACCCATGTTTTAATCCATATATTATGTAGACATCACAAAAGGACATACGTCATCAAAACCTTGTAATTAATCCTCGACCTTAGCCATTATCATTATAAGAAAGGAGAAAAGTGAAGTTTCTAGTTATTACAAAATTTTAAACAAAAAAGAAATACAAATCACTGAAAATCTCAAATCTACGTAATTGTGTAACTAGGGCTTCCAACTTAGGGTATCACTGTTGACCTATCTAGTATTACTGGTAATCGGCTTATGATCAACTAACTAATGTGACTTATGTCCTGAAAAATATGAAAGAAATTGTGGATCGTCCCGGGAAAAGCGCGAATGCGGAAGCGCGGTATAATTAAAAATTAAAACGGAATTTAAACATGCTTTTAAATTAAAACACGTTTCAAAGGGTGTGCCTTTGAAATTTTCCGGGCGTTCGGTGTATCTCATGAACGAATAACACAAAATAAATCATGGAGGCCATAGGGTTGGAAATTAAAGAGAGGACGAAAAATTAAAACGAGACCTACCCGTTGTCGTTTTCGTCTTCAACGGCTACAAGCGTTGTTCCCCGTTTTGCACCAAGATCTCGTCTTTGAGACCCTCTAAATCGTGACACACGATCCACCCACGTATCTTGCACGTCGTGCTAGCAACGAACAAGTTTATGTTTTTGGAGTGGATGAATCAATAACACATTATTGATTAATGGTATTGATTCATCAAGTTCTTAATGTTCCAAGAACAAAAAGAACCAAGAAAATATTTCTTGGAGAGGGAGAGAGAATCGGACGAGAGAGAGGGAGAGAGAATCCGTGTGTGTGTTGTAGTGTGTTGTGTTGGAGTTTCATCATCCTTCAACTTGTAGGATGCTAGGGGTTTATATAGAAGAGGAGTCTAATCCTCTTTAAACTCCTCTTTTAAGAACTCTATTTTGACTAGGATTTTGACCTAGTCAAAGTCCTAGTCAAAGTAGTGTTTTGACCTAGTCAAAACAATCCTAGCCATCCATCTCTCCCATTCATCTCACCGTTGATTTAATTTAATTTAATGGAATATTTAAAACCTATTTAAATATTTCCAAGAGGCTAAAATAAATATAAATATTATTTAAGCCCATTAAATAAATCCCTTTGATAAATCTAATTTATCAATTTAATTCCTTATATCTAATAGAAGGAATTATTTCTCCAAGAAAATAAGGACCCGATTAAATCCAATTTTAATCATTCCTTCACTCCAATATTTAATTCCTAATTAAATATCTAAATGTGTGTGGATAGTGTGTGACTCTTTAGGTTTCACCTTTCAGCTAGACTTGGTCGGATTCCTAGAATCCTTCCGTTACCATGGGTGGCCATCTAGCAACGGTCCATGGCACTAGAGACTAGGTGAAATATTCAGGGATGAACATTTAGGCTCTAACAGTACACTTGTCCTTCTGTCTTCGGTCTCATCACTTAGAGTCTAGGGCACGGATAATGCAGGTACCCATTTTGGACCTAAGTGTCGGTCTGTCCTCACTAAACGCCGCAAGGGAATCCTTCCCTTCTGTTCAGTTACTGTGGCCACAGATTTTAGGGACAAGACACAGAGCATACATGAGACTCAACTGTCAATACCTATTGACAGGAGACAGATCCTTTCTTGGAAACTACTGTCACTTTGTACACCAGAACTGCACTAGACATGGCTTATGACTACCAAAGAGAATTCTGCTAATCTCTCACCATATCTAAGATACAGCCCTAAACGTACAGGTAAACTCAGCAATTCCTCAAGTCAAAGGACTTGGCCTGTACCGTTGGAACCGGGAATACACGTCATACCTTGCTGACCATACTCAAGGTCCTCCGTAAGACGGTTCGCGAGTCACCTCAGTCAGCTGCGTCCTAGCATGCTAACCCACTAACACTGCTTAGACGAACCTCGTCACCCGTCGATGAAACACGACAGCAGATGCTTAGTGCAAGTCTCAAATGGAATCCGGTACCCATTTCGGGATTCCTTGACTTGGAGATTTCCGGACTGATTCGGGAAGACTGATTCCATGGACCTACCTCCAAGCGTAGTCCCAGTCCCCGAAATTGATTCTCAGTCCGTGGACTTTGTTTGCGTAGTGAACAGATATGGAAAACAAATATAGTGAACACAAATAAAGTGATGCCAAATGAAATTCACTTCTTTATTCATTAATGATTTATCAAACACCTGAAATTGTTTAGACATAGGTTACATATTCCTGCCAAAATTGGCTTACATGGTCACACTATTCTAACAATCTCCCACTTGACCTTTAAAGCCAATCACCCATATGCCTAATCCCCATCTTCTCAAGATGTTGCGTATGAGCACTCTGCGACATAGGCTTTGTCAGCGGGTCTGCTGTGTTGTCTGCTGAGTTGACTCGGTCCATCCGAACGTCACCTCTTCCTACCATTTCTCTAAGAAGATGGTAGCGTCTAAGAATGTGTTTGGAACGGTGATGAGATCTCGGTTCCTTTGCTTGCGCTATTGCACCGTTGTTATCACTGAAGATGACAACAGGCTCGGCGATGCTAGGCCCACACCCAACTCTTGGATGTAGTTTCTCATCCAAACCGCTTCCTTAGCAGCTTCTGAAGCTGCTATGTATTCAGCCTCAGTGGTGGAGTCAGCAGTGGTTGCTTGCTTGGAACTTTTCCAAGCCACTACTCCTCCGTTGAGTTTGAATACATACCCCGATTGAGACTTGGCATCATCGTCATCAGACTGGAAGCTAGCGTCGCTAAAAGCCTTCCAGAATTAGTTCTCCATTGCCATAGACCAAGAATATTTCCTTAGTCCTCCTAAGGTACTTAAGGATGCCCTTAACGGCATTCCAATGTGCCTCTCCTGCACAGGACTGATATCTGCTTGTCACGCTCAAAGCGTATGCAATGTCAGGCCTGGTGCAATGGACCGCATATTGGATGCTACCTACGGCAGAAGCATAGGGGATGACTTTCATCTTTTCAAGTTCCTCATCAGTCTGCGGGGACTGCTTCTTGGACAACTTGATCCCATGCCTCATTGGAAGGAATCCTCGTTTGGAGTTGTCCATTCGATATCTCTTTAGGACTTTCTCCATATACGAGTTTTGGGTGAGCCCTAACATCCTTTTAGATCTGTCCCTGACAATCTGGATGCCTAGGATGTAGGAGGCTTCACCCAAGTCCTTCATGGAAAACTTGGTTGACAACCATGCTTTTGTGTTTCCTAACATTCTGACGTCATTACCAATGAGCAGAATGTCATCCACGTAAAGCACTAGGAACACTATAGAGCTCCCACTGACCTTCTTGTATACACAAGGGTCGGATTCGTTTTTTATGAAGTCATATCCGTATTACTTCATCAAATCGAATGTTCCAACTTCGGGATGCTTGTTTGAGGCCATAGATGGACTTCTGGAGACGACAGACCTTCTGTTCTTCTCCAGTGACCGTGAAACCCTCCGGCTGATCCATATAGATCTCTTCTTCAACGAAACCGTTGAGGAAGGCCGTTTTCACATCCATCTGCATATTTCATAGTCATAACCATGCTGCTATGGCAAGCAGGATCCGAATGGACTTAGCCATGGCTACTGGCGAGTAGGTATCCTCAAAATCGACCCCGGGTCGTTGAGTGTATCCTTTAGCTACAAGCCTAGCCTTAAAGGTTGTGACTTCTCCATCAACGCCGAGTTTGCGCTTGTAGACCCACTTACAGCCCACTGGCTTAACACCTTTCGGTGGATCTACAAGTCTCCAAACTTGGTTCTCGCTCATGGAGTCCATTTCGGTCTTCATGGCCTCATGCCATTTCCCGGAGTCGATGTCAGACATCGCTTCCCCGTATGTCTTAGGATCGTTATCCAGATTATCGGTCGCACCTAGAAACCCATATCTCACTGGAGGTCTGGATTCTCTAGTGGACCTACGGAGGACGGGAACGTCAGTGGTGACTGTGGGCGCTGACTGTATCGGAGCCGGCGGTTCAGGGGCCGGGACTGGCCTTTCTTGAGGTTGTCCTTCATGCCTAGCATGTTGGACTTCTCTAGGTTGGTCAGCCCTCCGTGCGTTAATCCTAAATCCTCTTGGTGAGGTTTTCCGCGGCTATTTCTGATGGCTGAGTTCCATCACATGATTCCTCAAGGATCAACTCATCAGGTTGGATATCCTCCGGGAAGCCTTGCTCCAAGAATACTGCATTCCTTGAAGCAAATACCTTTTGTTCCAAAGGGTCATAAAAGTAATAACCCGCAGTTTCTCTAGGGTATCCAACGAACCTGCATAGGCTAGACCTGGATTCTAGCTTATCTCCCACTAACCTCTTGACGTATGCGGGGCTACCCACACTTTCAAGTAGTTGTAGGACGCAGGCTTGCCGTGCCATATCTCATATGGCGTTTGGGTCAATGCACTGGTAGGCGCCAAATTCAACAACTTGGCTGCCGTTTCTAATGCATAACCCCAAAACGATAAGGGCAATTTGTTAAAACTCATCATGGACCGAACCATGTCCAACAGGGTTCGGTTCCTCCTTTCAGAGATGCCATTTAACTGTGGTGTTCCGGGAGGTGTCCATTCTGATATTATACCATGTTCTTTTAGATAATCAAGGAATTCGGCACTAAGGTATTCACCACCTCGGTCTGACCGTAGGACTTTAATTTTGCAGTTGGTCTGGTTCTCCACTTCAAGTCTGAATTCTTTAAACCTCTCAAGTGCTTCAGACTTGTACCTCATTAGATAAACATAACCATACCGTGAATGATCATCGGTGAAGGTTATGAAGTAGGAGAACCCACCTCGAGCCTGTGTCCTTAGTGGTCCACATACGTCTGTATGGACCAAGTCCAACAGACCCGTGGCAAGCCTGCTTTGACCTACAAAGGGCTTCTAAAGGTCATTTTCCCTCTTAGACAAGATTCACAAGTTGGTAGATCGCTCAAGTCCCCAACCTCTAGGTTCTTTGAGTCTACCAACCTTTTCATCCTATCTTGGGATATGTGACCTAGCCTAGCGTGCCACAGACGTGCGTTCCCGTTATTATCTAATTTCCGTTTGTGTTGAGCGTTAAGAACGAAATTCATTTGTTGCAAGATATAGAGCCCGTTGTGCAATGTACCAAGTAGATGGGCAATTCCACACCTCATCAAATAAAAGCAATTTTTATTGATTCTGAACTCATAACCACTATTGTCCAACAATGGAATGGAAATGATGTTTTTAATCATACTAGGTACAAAATAAACCTGCTCTAATTCTATGCTAATGGTATCACTAATCACTAAAGTGGCGGATCCTACTGCTTTCTGCGAGATGGCCTTGCCATTTCCAAGCTTCAGGATCATGTCCCCGCTACTTAGTTTTCTGCTTCTTTTCAGCACCTGCAAATCATTGCAAATGTGAGCTCCACAGCCGGTATCCAATACCCAAGAGGCAGAATTAGAGACCATATTAACCTCAATCACATATTATACCTTGGTTTGAGAAGAGTTTGGGGCACTCTCTCTTCCAATGCTCTTTCTCACGGCAGTTGATACATATGTCATATGCCTTTGACTGTTGCTTGGAGACAACCTTTCCCTTTCCTTTGCCTTTCCCCTCTTTGGCAATGGGAACACTCTGAGTGTTCGTAGCTGCTATGACGGCTTTTCCCTTCCCCTTCTTCTTTTTCCAACGTCCGGCACCCTTGCTTTCGTCTTGGAAGTTGAAGCACCTCCAAACAATACGAAGGCGTGGACTTCTTAGTCGTTGCCTCGTATTGCACCAACATATTGATCAACTCATGAATGCCCTTCTCAAGTGCATTCATGTTATAGTTGACGATAAATTGGTCGAAGGAGGGTGGGAGTGACTGAAGGAATCACATCTATGTACGTTTCGTTATCGAGACCTGCCTTTAGGTCCTCGAGCTTTTCCACTAGGGTAAGCATTTTAACCCCATGCTCTTGTACAGAGGATCCTTCTGTCATTTTAGTTCCAAAGAACGCCTTGGTCGCGACATACCTAGTATGCCGGTCCGGGACTGCATAGCAATCCTTAAGGCGAGCCATAATGGAAGGGACATCGTCTAGCCTTTCATATTGCTTCTGAATCTCATTGGTCATCGAAGCAAGTATGACGCTACGGACCTTCCGGTTATCCTTATGCCAAGTCTCGAACGTCTCACGTTCTTCTGGCGTGGATCCTTCCGGCAAGGTCCTAGGGAGAGGCTCGTCCATGACGTAGCCTTGGTTCTCGTAATCTAGGACTATCCTGAGATTCCGCAACCAGTCGTTGTAATTTGTTCCATTGAATTTGTTTGTCTCAAGAATGGTTGATAGTGGGTTCTTAGACATTTTAATCTACATTTAGAAAACAACGCGCGATCAGCAGAAAATAAAGACGGTGGTTTGATGAAATAATTAAATGCTTGGTCTTTAGTCATTTAATCCTCCCACTATTTATACGAAACACGGTACTCTCAAACGTGATTTTCGGGAAATCCTTTCCTAGTGGGCTTGGGATCCACAGCGATTTTTCCATACCCCGCTTTTACGATTCGCATGGAAAAGATTCTGTGGGAGGTATTCCATACCATTCTCGTTCCACGAGATTCCCAAGATTATTGCCTCACCCTTTCGCATGATCCCGAGGACTCCAAGCGAATCATGCTAATTAGGCGTTAGACCCGACCCAATCGACCGAGCCACAGACCCACTGGTACCCCCACGACTCGTGAGACAGGTAACAGCAGCCCATTTTTTTCGTTCATGACATAGTGCAGCTTCTTTTAAGTACAATAACGTGCCACGACTCGTGAGACCACGCTATTGACCTAAAACAGCTTCCTCACTGTGCCATGGATTGGAAGGCATGGACAAACTCCTAGAGTTCATGTCCACTTTATCTAGGGTCTAATATTTCAACATCGGTCCAACCAATGTGAGAGTAGTGAATGACCGAGATCTCATAATATATATGCATACATTCATCCATAATGCATAAATAAAATCCATCCATAGCAGTTATATGATAAATAAAAGCCATTCATCCATCATAATAACCACATGCAAAATTAAAGCTAGCACGCCCCTGTTGGATGATCACGAGCCCAAATCCTATGCGACCCACTGAGCCCGCAGTGGATCTATGGTCAATCTAGGGTTGGTCCTATACTATTACAATAATAGTAACCCAATCATCACGCTGATGGGCCTTGGTCTCTTTTCCTCTTTCTTCACTTCATGGAAAACGCCAAGGGACCTCCGGTCTGGGCTCTCCATGTGGTCCTTCCTTCTACTCCACCAATTACAAAATGGAAACCTCACTCCTAGTCTACTCTCATTACATTATAAAAATAGAAACCCCAGCGAAAACCCGGGGGGAGTACATAAGGAGGGAGGTAGAATGCCTTATTATTCCAAGGCAACTAGAAAGAGAGAAGGAGAAAGCAGTTAAAGAGGCACACAGGCCCAACAGAAAATTAAACCATACATCCGTCTAGGGCTCGTGATCATCCATTTCCATCCAACTCACATAATCACATGATCCAATCACATAATTACAATATACCAATAATTCATGATTTCCAATCATAATAATCCAAATAGAAATAAATGATCATGTGCGCAACGTGTGAAAAATAAAACACAAATATTGGTAATAATATTTTTCTCGTTTTAGGAAAACCTTTCCTCATTATTTTAAGTAAAATAACCCCGGGATTCCAAATCCAATTTATTTTACTCCTAAAATAACGTCTTTAGGAATTTAGGCAAAATTGAACCCAAAAAACGAATTTTCAGAATTAATTCAAAATTAAAACTGAAAAGTAAATAAAAAATAAAATAATACTAGGGTTTCAAAAAACCCTAGCTGCAGCAGCCGCCGGCCGCCGCCACCGGCAGCAGCCGGCCGGCCGTGCGCGCAGGGCAGCAGGCCCAGCCTGCGCCCTGCGCGCGCGCAGGCACTGCCTGGCCGGGCGCGCGCGCGCAGGCCCCTTGCCTGCGTGCGCGCGCGCCTGGCCGGCAGCGCGCTGCGCGGCCTGGTGTTCCGGCAGGCCGTCGCGCGCGCAGGCTCCTCTGCCTCGCGCGCGCCGGCCTGCTGGTCGCCAGCCGCGTGACTGCGCTGTGCGCAGTGCGCGCGCGCAGACGCGCATTGGGCACGCCCGCCGGCGCGCGCGCGCAGACGCCTCCGTCTGCGTGCGCGCGCGCCTGGCGGCGCGCCTGGTGCCCGTCCGCGCGCAGGCTCCCGCCCGTCAGCCTTGCGCGCGCGCGCAGACTCCTTTGTCTACCCGCGCGCGCGCCTGGAGGCGCTTCCATGCGCGCACGCCCGCGCGCAGCCATCCTGGCTGCGCGCTGCCCCTGCGCGGCCGGTAGTGCGCGCGCGCGCAGGCTTCCCATGCCTGCGCGCGTCCGCCCTACCGGCAGTGCTCGGCTGCGCGCGGCCAGCCGGGACTGTGGCGTTTTCTCTCGTTTTTTCAGATTAATTTCCCATCCCGTTTCCCAAGAAAAACAGAAAAACACCAACATTCATAAATTCACACGAATTAAAAGCAATAAAATAACATGCTTTAATAATCAAGAAATTCAAGATTCAATTAAAACATGCTAAATCACGTTTCATGCTTAAAACGCACATAAACCCTAGGCCTATACACCGAACCGGGCTCTGATACCACTGAAAGAAATTGTGGATCGTCCCGGGAAAAGCGCGAATGCGGAAGCGCGGTATAATTAAAAATTAAAACGGAATTTAAACATGCTTTTAAATTAAAACACGTTTCAAAGGGTGTGCCTTTGAAATTTCCCGGGCGTTCGGTGTATCTCATGAACGAATAACACAAAATAAATCATGGAGGCCATAGGGTTGGAAATTAAAGAGAGGACGAAAAATTAAAACGAGACCTACCCGTTGTCGTTTTCGTCTTCAACGGCTACAAGCGTTGTTCCCCGTTTTGCACCAAGATCTCGTCTTTGAGACCCTCTAAATCGTGACACACGATCCACCCACGTATCTTGCACGTCGTGCTAGCAACGAACAAGTTTATGTTTTTGGAGTGGATGAATCAATAACACATTATTGATTAATGGTATTGATTCATCAAGTTCTTAATGTTCCAAGAACAAAAAGAACCAAGAAAATATTTCTTGGAGAGGGAGAGAGAATCGGACGAGAGAGAGGGAGAGAGAATCCGTGTGTGTGTGTTGTAGTGTGTGTGTTGGAGGTTCATCATCCTTCAACTTGTAGGATGCTAGGGGTTTATATAGAAGAGGAGTCTAATCCTCTTTAAACTCCTTTTTTAAGAACTCTATTTTGACTAGGATTTTGACCTAGTCAAAGTCCTAGTCAAAGTAGTGTTTTGACCTAGTCAAAATAATCCTAGCCATCCATCTCTCCCATTCATCTCACCATTGATTTAATTTAATTTAATGGAATATTTAAAACCTATTTAAATATTTCCAAGAGGCTAAAATAAATATAAATATTATTTAAGCCCATTAAATAAATCCCTTTGATAAATCTAATTTATCAATTTAATTCCTTATATCTAATAGAAGGAATTATTTCTCCAAGAAAATAAAGGACCCGATTAAATCCAATTTAATCATTCCTTCACTCCAATATTTAATTCCTAATTAAATATCTAAATGTGTGTGGATAGTGTGTGACTCTTTAGGTTCACCTTTCAGCTAGACTTGGTCGGATTCCTAGAATCCTTCCGTTACCATGGGTGGCCATCTAGCAACGGTCCATGGCACTAGAGACTAGGTGAAATATTCAGGGATGAACATTTAGGCTCTAACAGTACACTTGTCCTTCTGTCTTCGGTCTCATCACTTAGAGTCTAGGGCACGGATAATGCAGGTACCCATTTGGACCTAAGTGTCGGTCTGTCCTCACTAAACGCCGCAAGGGAATCCTTCCCTTCTGTTCAGTTACTGTGGCCACAGATTTTAGGGACAAGACACAGAGCATACATGAGACTCAACTGTCAATACCTATTGACAGGAGACAGATCCTTTCTTGGAAACTACTGTCACTTTGTACACCAGAACTGCACTAGACATGGCTTATGACTACCAAAGAGAATTCTGCTAATCTCTCACCATATCTAAGATACAGCCCTAACATACAGGTAAACTCAGCAATTCCTCAAGTCAAAGGACTTGGCCTGTACCGTTGGAACCGGGAATACACGTCATACCTTGCTGACCATACTCAAGGTCCTCCGTAAGACGGTTCCCGCGAGTCACCTCAGTCAGCTGCGTCCTAGCATGCTAACCCACTAACACTGTTTAGACGAATCTCGTCACCCGTCGATGAAACACGACAGCAGATGCTTAGTGCAAGTCTCAAATGGAATCCCGGTACCCATTTTCGGGATTCCTTGACTTGGAGATTTCCGGACTGATTCGGGAAGACTGATTCCATGGACCTACCTCCAAGCGTAGTCCCAGTCCCCGAAATTGATTCTCAGTCCGTGGGCTTTGTTTGCGTAGTGAACAGATATGGAAAACAAATATAAGTGAACACAAACAAAGTGATGCCAAATGAAATTCACTTCTTTATTCATTAATGATTTATCAAACACCTGAAATTGTCTAGACATAGGTTACATATTCCTGCCAAAATTGGCTTACATGGTCACCTATTCTAAGTATAGGTAATCGACTTATATATATATATACATACACATATGCAATAAGACAAGTCTCATACAGTTATATCAATCCACAAATATTTTAATATGCAATCACCACAAAATCATGAAATAACCAATACCACAATCATTATATCAATCCACAGTACAATATATCCAGAATAATCGTTTATTTTATTAGGGCCCTGCTTACCCAAGTTGGAGTGCATCACTCAATGGTCTTTGCCGGCTATCATCACCTCAATCATAATATCTCCTTTTCTTTTTTCATCGGTACCACACAGCACATAGCTCGTATGATACCCCATCATCAATGATATCACACAACACACAGCTCGTATGATATGTCACATCATCTCCACTGATCAATGACAGCACACAGCTCGTCATTAATCATATTATCATAAGCCATTGCAGTATGCCCCCTAGTCAGGTAAGCTATCTCTCACCATTTAATTTCAATCCACAATAAAATAGTATGATATCGCATGATCATTCATTCTCACACTATAATCACATATGCGTATATAATATAAGAAAATCATTTGTCAAACTTTATTATACATAACTAATCGTATATAAACACATAACGACAACTTCACAGAATAACCACGTAATTCAAATAAGTATTTACAAATACCAGCCAGGTTTACGACAAACAAGTATAATTTTATATACTTATATAGATCCAATTAATTATACTTACATCAAATTCTTAAACGATTACATTAGTATATAGAGTTGGTTAACCCTCTACTTTATCCCCGTTATAATAAGTTATAATATGTATAATCAATATATCGAAAAATATCGTAAATTCTGAATAAAATTACTAAATAATATTCGTACTTTTTCCACCAATTTGTTAATATTTCATCTATATTGAAATTCAAACCTCCTTTCGCTCCTCATCTAAATAGTTAGACATTATAAGCTTCCCCGGTATATATTTAATTTATCAATTAACTCATAAGAGGTTATTTCATCAAACCCCTCATATTTTTATAATTATCGTTCTCTATAACATCCCTAAATGAAATTATTACAAAAATCCCATATCCTTTCTAATAAATACTATATTTTTCAAATATAATTTCCTAATAGTTCTCAAACATAATTTTCTACTATTCCTATTAATTTCTGTCAATTCTTCACTATTATAATTATTTACACAATAATATATACAATTATGTATTTGGTTAATAAACCCCGTTAATTTTGAATAATCCGTTATAATAATGGCTGAATCTAATAGATTAAATAACTTCTAATTTATTGGCTATACTATTCCCGATCCAATTAAATTTTTACCCGATTACTAATTTGTATAAATGCTCAAATTTAATAAATTTTTTGGTTAAATAGTAAATCAAATAATACGAATCATATTTAATAAATGCACTAATTAAATAATATTAATATAATAATTAAATTATAATTTACAATAAAAATATACTAACCTGTGCGAATTATTGAAGGAAGGTCCCTAATACAATCTAAACATTCTGTTAAAATGACTTGATTTATAGAAATATATATTAAAGTAATGACATTTGTATTTTAGCCTTGGAATGAGGAGTGCCACGTGCACCACCCTCAGTTTTCTCTTTTTTTTTTTTTTTAAATTTTTATGAAATTTTAATTTAATTCTTTAACTTTTAAAATTATATAATTTACCCCAAATATTTTATAAAGCTCTAATTTACTCCGTTCAAATTTTAATATATTATAATTTCAACCTATAACTTATAATTAAATTAGATTTCTTAATAATTACTAATTAGTCCCTCGATTATGAATAAAAATTCTATGGACGTCACAATTCTCCCATCCTAATAAAAATTTCGTTCCCGAAATTTAACTAACTTACCCGTTTAATAGAATAAATAAGGGTACTTTTCTCTTATATGCTCCTCAACCTCCCAAGTGGCCTCTCTTGGAGAATGATGATTCCATCTCATTTTTACCTTTAGAATCTCTTTATTCTCAATTTTCTTACGCTTCTGGCCAAAATTTTCTTTGATTCCTCTACGTACGTTAATCCTTTCATATTTCCATCTCCAATTCACGCAAAACATGACTAGGATCATATTTATATTATCATGGCTTAAAAATATAGAATACGTCATATGTCCATGATATTTCTACCAATAATACTATTTCTCATACGCTACTGGCCCAATTCTATCCATAATTTCGTATGGGTCTATATACCTTATATTCAACTATTCTTACCTATATGAAACTCACATTTACTCTTAAGTACATAATATATATTTTAAGTATTCAATAATACTATTATTCACAAATTATCAATATATAATCTAATCCCTACTCTGGTACCACTCAATATGACACCCCCTCCGTAATCACATCCCATCTTATAAAGAAATCACATTTAATCCAATAAAATAACCCATGTTTTAATCCATATATTATGTAGACATCACAAAAGGACATACGTCATCAAAATCTTTTAATTAATCCTCGACCTTAGCCATTATCATTATAAAGAATGGAGAAAAGTGAAGTTTCTAGTTATTACAAACTTAAAAAAAAAAAATTACAAATCCACTGAAAATCTCATATCTATGTAATTGTGTAGTTAGGGCTTTCAACTTAGGGTATCACTATTGACCTATCTAGTAATACTGGTGATCGGCTTATGATCAAATAGCTACTGTGACTTATGTCCTGAAAAATATTGGCAAGGAATGAGCTGCCTACTCAATAAGTATAGGTAATCGACTTATATATATAAATATACATACACATATGCAATAAGACAAGTCTCATACAATTATATCAATCCACAAATATTATTTAATATGCAATCACCACAAAATTATAAAATAACCAATACCACAATCATATATCAATCCACAGTATAATATATCCAGAATAATCGTTTATTTTATTAGGGCCCTGCTTACCCAAGTTGGAGTGCATCACTCAATGGTCTTTGTCGGCTATCATCACCTCAATCATAATATCTCCTTTATTTTTTCCTCAGTACGACACAGCACATAGCTCGTATGATATGCCACATCATCTCCACTGATCAATGACAGCACACAGCTCGTCATTAATCATATTATCATAAGCCATTGCAGTATACCCCCAGTCAGGTAAGCCATCTCTCCACATTTAATTTCGATCCACAATAAAATAGCATGACATCGCATGATCATTCATTCGTCTTTCTCACACTATAATCACATATACGCATATAATATAAGAAACTCATTTGTCAAACTTTATTATACATAACTAATTGTAAATAAACACATAACGACAACTTCACAGAATAACCACGTAATTCAAATAAGTATTTACAAATACCAGCCAGGTTTACGATAAACAAGTATAATTATATATACTTATATAGATCCAATTAACTATACTTACATCAAATTCTTAAACGATTACATTAGTATATGGAGTTGATTACCCCTCTACTTTATCCCCGTGCTATATAATAAGTTATAATATGTATAATCAATATATCGAAAATATCATAAATTTCGAATAAAATTACCAAATAATATTCGTACTTTTTCCACCAATATTTTAATATTTCATCTATATTGAAATTCAAACCTCCTTTCGCTCCTTGTCTAAACAATTAGACATTATAAGCTTCCCGGTATATATTTAATTTATTAATTAACTCATAAGAGCTTATTTCATCAAACCCTCATATTTTTATAATTATCGTTCTCTATAACATCCCTAAATGAAATTATTACAAAAATCTCATATTCCTTTCTAATAAATACTATATTTTTCAAATATAATTTTCTAATAGTTCTCAAACATAATTTTCTACTATTCCTATTAATTTCTGTCAATTCTTCACTATTATAATTATTTACACAATAATATATACAATTATGTATTTTGGTTAATAAACCCCGTTAATTTTTAATAATCCATTATAATAATGGATGAATCTAATAGATTAAATAAATTCTAATTTATTTGTTATAATGTTCCCGGTCCAATTAAATTTTACCCGATCACTAATTTGTATAAATGCTTAAATTTAATAAATCTTTCGATTAAATAGTAAATCGAATAGTATAAATCATATTTAATAAATACACTAATTAAATAATATTAAAATAATAATTAAATTATAATTTACAATAAAAATATACTAATCTGTGCGAATTACCGAAGGAAGAACCCTAATACAATCTAAACATTCTGTTAAAATGGACTTGATCTATAGAAATATATATTAAAGTAATGACATTTGTGTTTTAGCCTTGGAATGAGGAGTGCCACATGCACCACCTCAGTTTTCACTTTTTTTTTAAAATTTTTTTTTATAAAATTTTAATTTAATCCTTTAACTTTTAAAATTATATAATTTAACCCCAAATATTTTATAAACCTCTAATTTACTCCGTTCAAATTTTAATATATTATAATTTCAACCTATAACTTATAATTAAATTAGATTTTCTTAATAATTACTAATTAGTCCCTCGATTATAAATAAAATTCTATGAATGTCACATAAACTCTAATAATTAATTTATTTCCTTTTACGAAAAAAAATAAGAAGAAAAAAATAAAGAGGCTGATCAAAGAATAATAATCTTAGGCCATATTTACTAGCACTACTAGAATAAAGCCAAAAAATGTTAAGCCGGAACATTTTGGTGGGCTTATTTAATAAATTAATGTATATTAAATAAAATTAACAAAAATAATACTAAATTAGAAGAGATAATAATTTTGGTGCAAGTCGAATTCCTTAAGTTCCACTTCAACTTTGTGGGAGGGGAAATGGGGGGTGGGGGTGGGGGGGTGCGAGAGGCTGTCAGCCTCGACACTTTTGGAGAGAGGAGAGAGAAAATGTCAATTTGTGTGTGAGAGAGACAAGAGATAAAAGAGAAACTTAATTTCATACAATTATATGTACTAAAAATTAAATTTACTCCTATTTTATTTAAGTTTTATTGTTAATTGAAATAAAAATAATATATTAATATTTGTGATGTATGAATATATAATCGTCATTATCAATATATTAAATATTTTATAGAGTTTTAATTTGAATAAAGTATTGTATTGATAATTAATGCATTAGAAAAAACTATCATATAGATTTTATATATGAGATTAATGGAGCATCACTGTTGGAGAGAGAAGAAAAGTGTGGTGGACAGTTTGTGTTAAAAAATTAATGTTATATAACGGAGCATTTAGATATAAGTTTTCATTATTTATTAATTCTATTTTTTTGTTATAGATTGATACCATAGTTTATATTTATATACATTATCAATATAATTTTTTAAATATAAAAATTAAATGGATTTTATGTATATTTATATGTATAAGCTATAATACGTGATGTAATACCAATTTGTGACTGAAAATCTATACCTAAGATGAATGGATAAGGACACAACATGACGCAAAGTATTTTAAAAAATTAAGTCACAACACGGCACTTACATGACTGTAATTTCATTCCAAAATTTTTAGCTTGAGAGAAACAAATTAATTTTTTTCTTTTTTATTCAGCTAAAAACTCTTGTATGGTTTTTGATTGAAGCTCATACATAATTTATTCATGTATCTTAAAATTTATCATTGCCTTGCAATTTCATATATAAAAATCTGTATGATAGTTTTTTCTAATGCATTAATTATCAATACAATATTTTACTCAAATTACATTAAAAATTAAAACTCTATAAAATATTTATTATATTGATAAGGACAATTATATATTCATACAACACAAATACTAATATATTATTTTTATTTCAATTAACAATAGACTTAAATAAAATAAGTGTAAATTTATTTTTTTAGTACATATATTGCATGAAATTAATTTTCTCTTCTCTCTCACACACAATTGACATTTTCTCTCTCCAAATGTGTTGAGGCTGACAGTCTCCTCCCCCCCCCCCCCAATTTCCCTCCCCTACTGCCCACCTCCACTCTCCACAAACTTGAAGTCGAACTTAAGGAATTCGACTTGCACCAAAATTATTATCTCTTTTAGTTTAATATTTTTTTTGTTAATTTTATTTAAATTTATATTAATTTATTAAATAAGCCCATTTTGGCGATACATTTGGATATGACTAAATAATAATGTATTCACTTGTTCCTAATTATTTGGGACAATATTTTTGAATATTTAAATTGCAGCTGTTACTAGCTAATGACATTTTTGTTGATTATATTGTTATTTTACGATTTTGCCCCATATAAGACAAAATTATTTGTCAAATATCATAAATCACAACTTGTTATCACTTCCCACTTCCATCATGTGCATTTTCATGTGTGAATCATCCGCTATAGAACATCAAAATCATTACATGAAGAAAAACTACAAGATTCTAAAAAAAATAAAAAAAAATCAAAGACGTAAATTAAGAAAAAACAACCAAGTTCTCAACTTTGTTTTCCCTTCCACATCATTTATCTTGCTCATAGAATTTATCAAAAATTCCAGATGAAAAAAAAAGATCAAAAATAGAGTTGTGAAGAAGTCATCTCTTCTATTCTCTTATTGCTCTCTTCTTACACCTCCACTCCACTCCAAGAAAAGCTGGAGAAGAGAGAACGAATGTGATGTTAATAAAAAAAAGGTGTCAGGTGGAAGAGAAACCTGCTTAAACTCAAACAATGCACTTTCCTATTCTGGAAGCTCAACTCCGATCGCCGTTCTCCACCTTTGTCTTAGGCGACTTTCGTCGGCGACAGCTCCTCCACGTTCCCTCCGTCCCTCCCTACGACTCACGTCTCCCTCCTTCAACTGGCGCGCCCGCACGCCTCACTTCCTTCTACACCTCGTTGTGTGTGTGTTTTCATGCACATCGCCATTTTCTGTCGTCGGCAGGCCTCTGCCCAAATTGACGCCGCCACCCCATTACCCACTCCCAAGCGACCATTCCCCGACAAAAAGATTCCACTTCGCTCCGCCCACGCTGCCACACGCGCCGCCTGTTTGTGCGCGTCGCACAACCTCACCCTCGTCGCCGGCTTCGAAGCCAGCGACCACGCACCTGACCACCTCCACTTCCTGACACCTCTCCCCCCTCCTCCCGCGCGTCGGCCGACCCCGACCACCTCCACTTCCTGACACCCCTCCCCCCCCCCCTCGCGCGTCGGCTAACCCCTACCTCACTCTCCAACCACCACCAACCTTTCCTTCAGCGATGTGTTTCTAATGGTTGCTTCCTCGATGGGCAGTCTGCCTCCGGCGGAAAACCAGCTACCACCAGCTGATTCAATGCAGTTGCACCTCAACCACCGCCCACTCCGGCGAAGAGAACATATTCCAATGTTGTTCAAAACAACATAGTTGCAAGCTTGTATTTTGATCCTAACAGAGCTGCCAAAAAAATATTCTGGGAAGAGGAATGCGTTGCCATAGGTACGGTCTCCTCCTTCAAAGGATCTAGGTATTTCTTTCTCTCACTCTGAAATTGCTACCCTTGCTGAACGGTTGAAATAATCTCTTGTTGGTAAATTTTCACATGGATTGCCTAATCTTACATTCCTTAAAAATCGCAATGTTAAACATGGCTTGAGAGGATGTTTCTGTGGGTGCTATTAACATGAAACATGTTCTCATACATTTGTCGCATGAAGAAGATTATCCTCGAATGTGGCTTAGGGGAGAATGGAGATTTTGATACTTTTCATATGAGAGTCTTTAAATGGACACCTACTTTTAATCCTCAAATTGAATCTCCTATTGCGCCTATTTGGATTAAATTTCCTGAATTGCCTTGTCACCTGTTTGAAAAAAGGGCCCTCTTTAGCATCGCCAAACTTATTGGTAAACCACTGCGTATGGATGAACCTACCGCGGATTTAACTAGACCTAGCTTTGCTCGTGTATGTGTGGAATTGGACTTAACAACCCTTAAAAAATCTATCTTTTTAGAGTTTGAAGATACAACCATTAGACAGTCATTCATCTATGAAAATTGCCCATCATATTGTGCTCTATGTAAACATGTTGGCCATGATCATACTATGTGCATGCTTAAAACCAAGAATATCAATCCAACTCTTTTACAAGCACCACAACCCAATAACGTGCATAAACAAGCTGCCAATGAGAAAGATAAGGGTAAGAAGGTTGTGTTCAATGCCCCGGGCCACAATGAAATCACTCATGCTGAAAAACAATGTGATATTACATGACCATGTTTTGGTGTTAGCTGAGGGAGTACAGGATCAGGGAGAGTGTAGCAGGGATAAGGAGACCTATAACAACTACACGAGCCAAAAGGATCAGGGGAGGAAAATTGCGATTCCTAATGTTGAATCTATCAAGGAAAAGGAAGGACTTAATCCTCTACTACAGAAACCTCATCTGGAGGATGAAGGGGATTATTTTGACTATGAGGATCCTCTCCTGACTGCTCTCTTGGATAAAAATTGGGAGGTTGATGGCCCCAACAAAGAAAGAATGGAAGAGAGGATACTTGAAGATATTAAAGCTATCAATTCTATGATGGAGTTCCAGGCAAAATCCAAATCCCAGCAACCGCCAACACTAGTAAAATTCAGCCACTGTCACCCCACACAGTAGGGCAATCAGAACCAAATCAGGAAAGGGAGGTTGATGGCAATGAAGAGGGCGACGGCATACCTATTTCCAATAGATTCCAATTTGTTGGCAAACTTAGACACAGATGCTACTGATTGTGAAAGTGAAACTCAGATTATTTCCAGCAATGAGATTGATACGGTGACCTCCACACAAGAGCTGCACAACACCGGGCAGCAAGAGGATATGGGAAAGCTTCAACTCTTCCTACTTGAGTCTGCAAAAAATAACAGGCATAAAAGACACAACTCAAGCGAGGATGCTACCTCCTCCCACAAAGCCACTGGCCCCATGGCCAAAGGTAAAAATGTTAAAAGTAACAGCGCCCCCAAAACACTCTTGAAAAGGAGTACAAGGTCCAACTCTTCTACCCTTTTCTAAATGATTAAAATCTTACTTTGGAATATTAAAGGGATTGGGAAAGCTTCAAAACAAAAAATTCTTTGTGACTTGATTTCGGAACATAAACATCATATTTTGGTTCTCCTGGAATCGTTTGTTCAGGTTAATGAGTATGTCTTTACTCGTATGTTTGGCCTTTCCTTTGTCGCCACTAACTCGAATAACAAAATCTGGTGTTTCTCGTCTCAAGCTGTTAATGTGTAGGTTCTTCGAGACAATCAACAATTTCTTCATGTTAAGGTTACATGTGGTCTCATCCCAGAAATTGTGTGTTGCACTTTCGTCTATGCTAAATGCAACAAATCTTCTAGACGAATCCTGTGGGAAGAGCTTAATGTTCTAGCTTTGGATGAGACTCCCTGGCTAGTGGGAGGAGATTTCAACACCTTTTTTTTTACTGCCAACGAAAATCTACGAGGGCAATTGCAAACTCATGGACATATGGGGGATTTTGTAGATATGATATTAGATAATGGGTTTATAGATGCTGGATTTTAGGGTGAACCGTACACCTGGACCAATAATCGAGTTTGGAAGAGATTAGACAGAGTTCTTTATTCGAAAGAATAGACTGACGCATTTACTTGTACTCGCATCTCACACCTACCGAGAAGGACCTCTGATCACCATCCTCTTCTCATCACTTCCTCCCACTCAGAGAACAGAGGTCCATCATCATTCAGATCTCTCAATATGTGGAGCAAACATGCAATATTTCTTGACACGATTAAACACTCGTGGAACCTCCCCATCATGAGCTATGGTATGTACCGGCTGCAGCAGAAACTCTATTGTAGCAAGGAACTCCTCAAACAATGGAATAGAGATACCTTTGGAAATATTTTCAGCAGGGTGGAATAGGCTAAAGCCAAAGCTATCGAGATGGAAGAACAATTTAACAGACGCCCCATGGAGGCAAACCGCATCAAACTCAACAAAAGGAACGCTGAGCTGATCCAAGCTTTATCCTTGAGTCTGAATTCTGGAGACAAAAGAGAAACTGCAAATGGCTAGAAACAGGTGAAAGGAACACGAAATTCTTCCATGCGTTGGTGAAAAAGAAACACATACATTCCCGCATCCACAGAGTTTCGATCGATGGCCAAGAGATCACGGACCCCAATCAAATCATAGATTCAACAACAGTGTATTTTGAAGAACTTCTTACTGCAGCCGGCTCCCACGACTTGGAGTTTGATCCCAGTTCACATTCCCCTCTATATCGGAGGAAGCTAGAGATGCACTTATTTCCATACCTTCAGAAAAAGATATTAAAGAAGTGGTTTTCAACATTAGCAGGGACAGTGTGGTGGGCCCAGACGGCTTCACTTCTTCTTTCTATCAAGAATGCTGGGACTTCATCAAACAGGACATCATTGACGCGGTGAAAGACTTCTTTTCAGGAACTCCCATGCCTAGAAGTTTCACCACCACCACCACTATTACTCTCATTCCTAAGGTGGAATCACCCCAGTCTTGGAATGACTTCCGTCTTATCTCCCTGTGCAATGTTTCCAACAAAATCATCTCCAAGCTCCTATATAGGAAACTTGCTCAGAACCTCCCACATCTCATTTCACCTTCACAGAGTGGCTTCGTCCCAGGCAGACTCATTGAAGACAATATCTTGCTTGCACAAGAACTGGTCCATTCCATCGACGCTAGGAACAACAAGGGAAATTTTATTTATCAAATTAGACATGACAAATGCCTATGACAAGATCAAATGGAGCTCTCTATACAAAATATTGGAAAAATGGGATTCTCTCTCAATTTCATTCAGCTTATTAAAAACTTGACTGAAAATTGTTGGTTCATTGTTCTCATTAATGGTGAAACAGGTGGTTTTTTCAAATCCAGTCAGGGTCTCAGACAAGGAGACCCCATTTCCCCTGCACTCTTTATCTTGGCAGCCGAAGCCCTTTCAAGAGGATTGGATCACTTTTTCGACTCCAACCTTTATATGTTCTACCAGACAGGGAGTAACATTAGAGTTTCTCACTTAGCTTATGAAAATGATGTCATATTATTCACTAACTATGAGGATAACTCTCTTTTAAAACTTATGCAGTTTCTGGAGGACTATGAGGAGATCTCAAGCCAGAAGATCAACCATGCCAAAAGTTCCTTCATCCCCTGAAAGAAAGCCAATTTGATTGCACACAGGATCATCCATACCATGGGATTCTCCATGAAGAAACTTCTCATTACCTACCTTGGAGCCCCTCCGTACAAAGGTCACAAAATCAAAATATTTCATGATGATCTTATTAACGAAATCCGTGCAAAAATTGCAGGATGGGAGCACTGTTTCCTCTCCAAGGGAAGTAGGTTGACACTTATCAAAATCGTGCTCATCTCCATGCCGATCTATTTGCTGCAAGTCTTGAATCCTCCTGTTGGCGTCATTCAAAAGATGAAGCAGCTCTTTGCCAACTACTTCTGGGGATCCACTGACAACCACAAGAAAATACACTGGACACGATGGAATAACCTTTGTTATCCTACTTGTGAAAAGAGGCCTTGGTGCTAGAAATCTCAAGGACATCGTGCTTGCTTCTTCACACAAGCTTTGGTGGCGATTAAGGCTAAAGAACTCACTTTGGGCAAATTTCACCATTGACAAGTATTGTAAAAGAGATCATCCCTCACTTGCCAAAGCCACGAAGAATGATTCTCCCATCTGGAAAAGACTTTGCAAAATCAGAGCAGAAACAAACAACAACATTTTCTGGACCTTAGGTGCTGGTGAAACAGGTTTTTGGCAAGACTTGTGGTTATTGGAAGGCAATTTACAGAAGATCACAGGAAATTCCACAAACATCCATGCCCCGGTTAAATGGTTCTGGACGAATGGGCAGTGGGATGAGGTTAAACTTCAACAGGTTCTACCATAGGTTCTCATCACTCATGTTAAAGAGACCCCCATCAGCCAGACCAAGAGGACATCATGCACTGGAGACTCTCTAAACAACGAAACTTCACAACCTCCTCAGCATGGGATCACTACAGGGATAAAAAACCAACACATCACTTCTAGAAGACACTCTCGTCAACGCTTATTACTCCTTCCATCTCTATCTTTGTCTGGAAACTGATCAACAATTGGATCCCCGTTGAGAGCCGTCTCCAAAGCAAAGGTATTGCTTTGGCATCTAAATGTTGTAGATGTAGTAATGTGGAATCCATTGAGCACTTATTTTTTGTCCTGTGGGGAATCTGTCAAAGTATGGAGATCTTTGTCGACATCTTTCAATTGCAGCTCCCACAAATAGACAACATCCAAAGATTTCTGCTCGTATGGAAGAGGAATACCTCATCACAGGCATCTATCAGAGATATTACCCCACTCTTAATCTGCTGGTTCATATGGACCACAAGGAATGAAGCAAAACATGAAGGAAAAGCTTTCAGTAGCTACAGAATTATCAGTCAAACTGAGACATTTTTCACACCTTACATAGGGCTGGCCTCCTAAAACACACTCACATCAAAGGAGAAGCCTTTGTAGCAAGCTCTACGAAAATTCAGCTTGCTCATTTACCAGACAACATCAAATTTCCTTTGTCTCTTGGAAAAGGCCACTTGAAGGATGGATCAAATTAAACACAGGCGGTGCCTCCAAAGGAAATCCAGGGATCTCAAGGGTTGGGGGTATTTTGAGAAACCATATGGGAAAAGTCATTATGGCCTTTCAGGAGCCCCTCAAATATACCACCAACATTCAAGTAGAACTTAAGGCACTGCATAGAGGTTTGCTCCTTTGCATTGACTTGGAGATCCCCAAAGTCTGGATTGAAGTGATGCCCAGTATATCTTGCAACTCCTCCACTCCCCCTCAAAGGGGGCTGGATGTACCAGAATACTCTACAACAGATTCGAGTTTGTATTAATAGAATGGAGACTAAGATTTCACATATATACAGAGAGGGTAATCAAGCAGCAGACTTTCTTGCCAATCAAGCTTGCCTGGGGGATTCATTGACACTTATATCCAGGGAACAAATACAAGGTAAACTCACAGGTATACTAAAGCTCGACTCGATGGGTGTTCCCAATGTGCGTATGTCTCTTAAGTAGCTTTGGTTTGGTTCCCAGCTTTGCTTTCTCTGCTTTATTACTCTGGGTATGTTATGTTGGCATTACTTGTGGATTACCTTACTTGTTTGGATCGCTTTGCTTCTGCATTTTCTGCGCACCTTGCCGGTGCATTACTTGTTTAGGATGCACCTTGTCGATGTATTATCGTTTGTGCCTTGTTATACTTCTCCCATTACTTGCGCACCTGGCCGGTGCAGTACTTGTTTAGGGTTCACCTTTCCGGTCCAGTACTTGTTGTCTCTGCCCTATTATGCTTCTGTTAACTGCTGTTCATGTTTGTGTATGTGAGGATAGTTGCTATTTTGTGTTGTTGTTCTGCTGATTGGTAATGTTGTATCCGCACCGCTATTTCTATTTCTGTTGTTGTTTATGCACC
The DNA here is from genome assembly GCA_034509735.1 of Sesamum alatum. NCBI lineage: Eukaryota > Viridiplantae > Streptophyta > Magnoliopsida > Lamiales > Pedaliaceae > Sesamum > Sesamum alatum. Next base: position 7,426,386 of record JACGWO010000005.1, read on the forward strand.
TGGCCGGTGCACATTTTTCCCTTTTATAGAACTGCCCCTCCTCGTTGTGCTGGTGGCTTTTTGTCCAACCTTTTGACGCAGATTATTATAGTCATATCCTCAGTGACTTGCATATTCTTTTTGGCACAATGAAGCTCTATCTTCAGAATAGTGTCACTGACTTTTGGTTTAGGATTATAACTTTTTATTGTAAGGGAGTAGTACTCCTTATTTACTGCTTTCTCGACTTAACTAGGGAGGTAGTTCTCCATGTTGTATATTCTTCTTGATTTTTTAATATAGAAGGGATGGGACCCGGAAAGCTTCCCCACCTCAGGGTGGTTTAATTTTTTTTTTTTAAAAAAAAAGGTGTCAAGTGCATTAATTGCACCAGATAAGGTTGTTGAGGAATTTTGCAATAAAACGGGGCAAATCGGACATTTGGATGGCTACCCATGAGGACAACGAAGGTAGCAACAAAATTGAAGAAAGCGGGCGGGCCTTGGCTGATTGTAATCACCACCCTTTTGAGGTGATTACAACATATGCCCAAAATCTTCGATGTGTACCAAATCTACCCAATCAATTACGTGTTGATCCAAAAATAAGTAAACAGGTCAGTTGGCCGGATTCATTAGGTATTACAATAATAACAAGGAATAATTACTTTTACACCTCTGACCTATAGTGTATTTACACTAATCATCCATGTCTTTTGCATAATTACAGAGACCACCCTTGATAGCAAAAAAATAGGGGGAGTTTGTGTAATAATGTCGATACTTTTGAGGTGTGTAAGTGTAATTTTCTAAAAATAGGGGTGATTTGTGTAAATGATGCTTATATTTCTAGTGGATGTATGTGTAATTATTCAAAAGGCAGGGGTGGTTTGTGTAAACAAACCATATATTAGGGGGTGTAAATGTATTATCCGAATAACAATAAGTTGTTTTATTAAGCTCTCTCTCTCTCTCTCTCTCTCTCTCTCTCTCTCTCTCTCTCTCTCTCTCTCTCTCTCTCTCTCTCTCTCTCTCTCTCTCTCTCTCTCTCTCTCTCTCTCTCTCTCTCTCTCTCTCTCTCTCTCTCTCTCTCTCTCTCTCTCTCTCTCTCTCTCTCTCTCTCTCTCTCTCTCTCTCTCTCTCTCTCTCTCTCTCTCTCTCTCTTCTCAGACTTTACTATCACATGTTAAAGCATATCTTTCTGAATCATAAATTTTTTATTGGGTAATTGTAGATTACCTCACTAATACCACCTTCATATTGATATAATGAATTGAACTCTCAATCATTTGACTGAAAGTTAAACACCCTTACAAGTTGAGTCGATGATTGTTGCGCGCTAAATTACATCTGCATTAAAATACTTTGAAACTTAGTTAATCTGGCACCCCCATTCTCATATCAATTCTCTTTCTCTAAGTGACTTAACTGTTGATTAAAATCAGGAATGGATCTAGGATTCTAAACGAAGAGGCAAAGATGGTCGAAAACCATCACTGTTAAGTTCATTAACATTGTGCTTGATAGATGAATTTGAAGACAGAGATTTCAAAGTATTAGTAACAAATTCTTTCGATTTATTTGGATTATTTCATTTCAGAAAGCATTTCAAATCCTTTAGCTCTTATTTTCAACTTGACTTTATAAAAATGTTGATGAATTTTGAATTCTTTTAACGTGGAGGCATTTGAAATTTCTTTTCTATTGCATTACATCCAAATATAGCTTAAAACATAATTGTAAGATATTGTATTTTGGTATTGAATATTGTCAATTATACAAAATAGAAGAGATATTTTTTGCTGACAATTTTGCCCTTTATCCACTGTAGTAGCAGAGTAGGTTATGGGTCATTAGCTATACAAATTAAGCTAGGTCTTATTGGCGATAGTTGTATGTTAGTTTCATATTATTATTAGTATCGTAATTGATATGCTAACTTTTTTTAATTGATGATTATTGATACGGTGATTGATGTTGATAAATAGATATTGACTGTAGATAATTATAAATTATTATTTGATGTCGATAATTGATACGTTAATTGTTATGATTTTTAACCATACAGGTTCATGACATCATTGTAATTTATGCTGGTAAAAAGAATGCGGTAGTTATTTATTTACAAAAGATCAAGCCAAGATTAAGCCCTTTATTTTTAAGATAAAATTCTTGTTTTCCGACAATGTGGGACGGCTAAGCACCTTCCTCTTACCGGACAAACACATACCAAAATCATCTACATTTTACTTAGATTAAATTAAGGGATAATTACACTCTCCTCACATAAGATTTTGTGTAACTATATATATCATCTGTAGTTTGAAAAATTACATCTAGTATTTTTTAGATTTGTTTATGTCTAACAAACAGGTTCCCCAGTTATTCTAAATTCACTAAATTTGTTGATCTTAGCAAAAGAATAAATGTAAATCATTATTTATCATCAATTGACTTAATACTGAATTATTGCAGGTTTAACAATTTTTCTTATGATCAAACTATCCTGATACTATGACACCCCCTCCGTAATCACATCCCATCTTATAAAAAATTCACATTTAACCTAATAAGATAACTCATGTTTTAATTAATATATTATGTAGACATCACAAAAAGACATACGTCGCCCAAGTGTTGTATTCAATCCTTAACCCTAGCATTTATAAATATAAGAAAAGGAGAAAATTGTTATTTATAGTTATTACAAAACTCAAAATAAAAATCCACTAAAACTCTAATATATATATATATATATATACAATTATGTAGCTAGTGCCCCCAACTCAAACTATTACTGCTGACCCACCTAGTAATACTGATGATCCACTTATAATCCAATTCGGCTAGTCATGGTGATGTACCTCCTGAAAAAATGTGTGCAAGAAATTAGTTCTCTACTCAATAAGTATAGCTAACTAGCTCATATATATGTATACATACACATGCGCACTAGGAGAAATTCCATACAATTGACACTAACCAACAATCATTCACCATGCAATTATCACGGAATCAAAAAATTACCAATACCAATAATCATAAATTGATATACAACATAATATTCTCAAAAATTACAGTTTATTTTCTTAAGACCCTACTTACTCTAATTGGAGGACATCAATCAATGGTTCTGTCGGCCATCATTATCTCAATCAATGTTATATCACATACAACAGATGATACCCGTCGAATGTGATATCCCCACACTATCTAAGTGTGGAGCAATATCAGCACAGGACATCACACCGAACATGGCATCCCCACACCACCCCAGTGTGTAGCTATCAGCACAGGATATTACCCGCTACCCGGAATACCCCGGTACCTTACGCGCCATGGTACTTATAGCTTATATTGATTTTCTCATATCACATCATCATAAACCATTGACTATATTCCCCAACTAGGTAAGTCATATCATTATCTAAATTTAAAGATATACTCATAATTGACTTCTTCGTTCAACATCATGCAACAATAGAATATAATATAAGACCATTATTCGTCAACTTTTATAATACATAAATAATCGCAAATAAACACATAACGACAATTTCGCAAAATAACCACATAATCCAAAATAAGCATTTACAAATACCAGTCATGTTTACAACAAACAAGTATACCCATGCATATATACTTATATATATAGATCCAATTAACTATACTTATCTTAAACCCTTAAATGATTACATTAGTAAAAAGAGCTGATCAATCCTCTACTTTGTCTTTGTATCCTATAATTGGTTACAATATGTATAATCAATATATCGAAAATATTATAAATTATGAATAAAATATTAAATACTGTTTGTACATTTCCCACCAATCTTTTAATATTTCTTTTATATCAAAATTCAAACTTCCGTTCCATTTCCTTCCAAATAACTAGACATTTGAGGCATTCTAAGTATATATCTAATTTATCAATTAACTCATAGAAATTTATTTTAACAAACCCTCATATTTTTATGGCTACTGTTCTTAAAAACATCATTGAATTAAATCATCTCGAAAATCTCATATTCCTTTTTATATAAACATAATATTTCTCAAATCTACTTTCTTATGTTTCTATTACTTCCTGTCAATTATTTACTGTTATAGTAATTAATTAAACACAACACATAATTAAGTATTTGGTTGAAAAATTCCGATGAGATTGAATAAATCAATTATAGCAATTCGTAAATCTAATAAATTGAGTAATTTAATTAATCAACTATAACATTTTTAAATTAAATGGGATATCCATTTAATCAGTAATTTATAAATGGTCAAACTATAAAATTTTTCGATTAAAATATTAATTTGTATAGTATAAATTATATTTAATAAATTTACTAATTAAATAATTTAATTATATAAATTAATTTAGAATTTAAAAGGATAAGAGATCGATGCTTGCTGAAGGCGAAAATACTCATATGTAGATGATGCACCCGCCTACAGATTCTAAATTTTTGAAATGAATATGAGCTTTGGTTCTCAACTTTTATGTTGCTTAGTTTTGCCTTGGAATTTGATGAGGGAACACGTGTCCATTTAGCCAACAACATTGACCTTAGATTGATGTTATACTCTTTATATATACATATATGTATAAATATATATATATATATATTTTTGAAGTGAAAGCAATGAAATATTATTAAATATTAAAATAAATTCATTACAATTCGTCTTGTCGAATATCAATATCTGACAAAGACAATTATAACAACTATACCCTGATCAACAATCTGAACAACACCATCATTTAAATAACACGTACTGATAACAGTAGAAAGACCTACACCTAATATACAGTAGAATAGCATCCCACGCATTTGGTGGAGTTCGGGCCTCAGCTTCGCCAACTGAGCCAGGCGTCATTGGCACATATATATATGTATAAATATATATATATATATATATTAACAACTTTGATTACACTTATAATTTTGTCCCTCAATTTTTAAAATTATCAAATTTGGCCACATAAAGTTTATAAAACTTCAATTTAGTCCTTACAAGAATTAATATATCCAAATTTTAACCTATAATTTATTTATGATTAAATTTATCTTTTCTTAGTAATTATCAATTAATTCCACAATTATATATAAAAACTTGTAGATGTTACAGATACATCATCACATGTTAATGCAATGTGAGGAGGTATATTTCCACCGTTATAAGAGTAGTTTAGTTAGAAAAAAATATTTGGTCTGCAATAAGTTAGTAATAAGTCAATCGAGGGTAAATATTATTTTTCATTTAATTTTTATTAATATCAAAAAATTCGGTGAATTTTGACTAACGGAGGGACCTATTTATTAGATATAAACAAACATTAGAGATACTAGATCGATATAAGTTTTTAAATCACAAAAGATCTACGTGTAATTACATTAAACCTCAGAGGATGAGAGTATATATAATTATACCTCAAATTCATCCAAAGTGATTTCAACTGCACTAATTAAATCCATTTAAATTGTCAGTTAAAGTTAGATAAAAACACTTTTCCAAGCCAATTTTTGTAACAATTTATTCATTCAAAATAAGGAGCAAAAAGAAGTAAAATATAGAATCAAATATCATCATGATTTTTTTCCTCCCCATTTCGAGGCTAAAAGATCTTTTATCACACTTATGTATTATACACTAATTTTCAATCTACGTGTGTATTATAGGATTCCCATTTTTAAATTATAATAATTTAGTTTAATTATTTTTTTTAATATTAAAAAAATACGTGTCAATCACATATTAGTGTGACATCAATATGTGATGTAAAAGTGTGATACAAGTTTCACAAAAATAATCCCAGAGGACTCTGCTTTATTTCTTTGTGGGAAAAAATGGAAAGTGCTTTCTTCACTTATTTGTATTTTGTTCAAATTAGACTTCATCCAATTTCAAAGCATTTAGTTAATATGCAATACTTAGCAAAAAAAAAAAGGAAGGGAAAAAAAAAACAAAGATTTTTCCCAGCCTTATAATTTTGGTATGAATTATTTCATTGATCCCCTTTAGTAAATTCAATAAAACTAATAATCTTCAAAATTTCAAATTAAATGTAAAAGTTAATTGAAGACTTGTCTCACACCACTACCTACTACAATGATTTAGCAATTAATTTACTGATTTTCTACTTAAATGTCACACGTTCGAATTTCTTGACCAATGATATAAAACTCGTCATTTTATATAAATGCCTTGTAAGTAGAAGATAGTTGAACCATAATGATTGGTGGAATTACAATGATCAAAATGGATTGACTTAATTTTTAATGTGCTGGTGGAGTTACGGTGATCAAATTTAATAATGACTAAATGAATTTTGAAAAAATAATATTTATAATAATTAGATTCTCGCAATAGCCGTTAAATACGACAAGTTTTAACCCGACTTGATATTTTACTTAATTTTTTCAAAAAAAAAAAAGAATATAAGGAAATTATGTTATGAACATGTGTGCAATTTTATTTTTATTATTTCTAATATTAGAGCTCAAAATAAAAGCAAAAAAATGCCCCACAAGAGTAATTTGTAATATATACAATTATTATCATTTTAAATCATAGTAAAATAAAATTCCTTTTAGTACTCACATACCCTACCAAAAATAAAGAAAAAAAGAAAAAGAAACTCTTTGCCAAAACTTGAAAGAGTAATCTTCAAACAATTGTGAAATCAGGGCCGTGCATTTCCCATCACCACTCATCATCTCAAACAGACTGGCTCCTCAACAATGGTCTCCAGCAAAGGTTTCTTGGACCTGCACATAGACAATCTCTGCTTGAACTCCGGCGTCGAGAACTCCTCAATCTCATCCAAATTCAGCTTCCCCGTCGCCGCACACTTCCCACCACTCCGCCCAACCTCCACATCCCCACCGCTCTCCGGCAATACCCTCGACACCCTCTTGGCGGCGGAACTCGCCGCCATGAATAGCGCCCCCATGTCCCCCGCCGTCACCGCCGAGTTCAGCCGCTTCATCGGGAAAAACACGTAGACCCCGCCGATCTCCAGGTCCTCATCCGCCGCCAGAGCAGCAAGCCTCTTCCCGATTTGCAAACACTTAGCCTCGGCCAGGAAAAACCCGGGCATCTCCAGCATGAGCTCCGCCGCCTTCGTCGGCTGGTATATCCGGCGGACTTCGCCGGAGGGGAAAATGACCTTAGTGCCCCTGATGAAGCTCTTGCTCACCGGACCGGACAGAGTGCAGGAAGCGTAATTTCCCATAGTTTGAAGTGAATGTAAAGGATAGTAGAGAGAGAAATGGAAGTAGTACTGTATATGTTGTTGATGAGAATGTGTGAACTATATCTATATATATATAGAGAGAGAGAGAGAGACAGAGAGAGAGAGACAGAGAGAGAGAGATAAGGGACTGTTTGCCAGTTGTGTAAAAAAAGAAAAGGAGAAGTAGGACGGAAAAAGCTGAATTCCAGTTGGTGATATATATGATTTTGGTGATTGTAGTGATAGTGGATGCGCGTGGATCCCACATCTCTTGCAGGTGGTGGAGATTAAAAAAACATGCTTCCAAATTTAGGATGTTTTGTTGAGGTGTTAGGACACGTTTGGTTCAATCATTTGAACTGTGGTTCCAACTTCAATGTGGCGTGTGGGTGGGGAAAGACAAAGGGAACCTTCAACTTACTTCTAACAATTTTATTTTGTTTAGCTCCAAGAGGGGAGTTGGTTTGGATCAAGGCTAACTATAATATAAATCGATTTGGGTTCGGTCGAATTTGAACTAATTATATGATAAGTATAATATTGATGTCGGTAAAAAGTGAGATTGATTAAATGTGAATTAAGTGAGGGCGATTCAACACGTTTACACCAGAATTCTTACAAGTCAGCTCATTCCCTCTCAAATGAGAGATTAAGGGAGTATTTATACAAGCAGAAAAAATGAACTATTTAAGGGATGTAGGGGTCTTACCTACCCCGATTACATGGTTGAGATTGATTTCTCGAAGTTATTGCAGTAATTTGACGTATTATGCTAATTTGGTAAGTTTTGACTTTAACTTTCCTTTTGGAGATATCCTTTCTTGCCTTCTTTGAAATGACATATTTCCTCAGTTAGCGATCTTGATATCTTGCTGCTCGATATGAGAAGAGGTTGACTTCTCTTCTTAATTGCCTTTTGATTGATCTCGTCTCCATCAAATATATTTGTTGTGTGTTTGGTGTGCAATTTAGGAAAAATAATCATCACACGACGAACATATTACACTTACTATATGATTGATTTAATTCGACCATACCTGACTCAGGTAAGAGTTTTCCTTGGATAAAAAATAAAGGGTGAATTACATTCACAATTTTTGGGCAAAATTTGGTATATTTGATCTCCCATAGAATATTGGGTGTTGCACTTTTGGTCCTGTACTTTTTGGAGTCAACAGTTTCATCCCACAGAATTATAAAACGTTGTAGGTGTGGTCTCAAAGTCTAATAGATTTGGTCCAACATCATTAATGCATGGGAACACATTTGCAATATTTTTTTAATTTGTGAGACAATAAAGGATTAGTACTTGAGATTTACTCTGTTTTACAATTTATTTGATAAGATTCTGGTGAATTTCAAATGTAAATTTTTTTCCAGAATAACATGCTTCTGAATCAAAATTCAGGTAAAACATCTGTAATTACTTTGCTGGCATCACACTATTTTAAAGGAAAGACTGTTGGGGAATAAGAGACGAAAAAACAGTTAGATATCGCAACAGGAGGAAGGTGGTACAGAGAGATGAGAAAAGTAACAAAATTGGTAGTACAAGTTATCATATACTTTGGGTATTTTGGTAATTTTGTCAAATTTTATCTGATATTTTTTCTTTTTTCTTCATATCAAAAAAAAAAAAGGTATTTAAATACATTTTCTTTTTCGATTGCGTTAATAATGTATTCAAACCTCAAGAGAATTAATTATAATTTTTTTTATCTAACATTAATTTATTAGTAATTCGACCATATCTCTAGGGATATGAATACAAATCACCCTAAAGTAAATTATGACTTCTTTATAAGATAGATAGACTATGGGATTAAATCAATTTAAGCACAAATTTACTTGTGCTAATAGTTCATGAACTAATTTTAAGAAGTAATTTTGATCCACTATGCATTTCTATGGGGCTCTAGTAATGAACTCATGTAGACAGATCTCGTAGATACTACATTAGATGTTAATTACGTGAGATAATTAAATTATTATCGTATATTTATCTTTGAAAATAAGAGATATACTACAATCATTTATGCATTCAGTGCACAAAACACTGAATGTAATTTAACTGTAGTATATATGACTCAAATTGAATACTTTACAACAATAGGCTCATAAAGTTATGCCCATTAGAGGTCGCCCGTATATATTGATCCCCGTTTCTTGCATTTTCTAATGGCAAAAAAGGCCAATTTAATTTTGTTGGATTTAGCTCTTTTTGGTTTTATTTTTATCATTCATTTTTACAATACAAGAATTTCAGAATGGAATTTACATTTAATTAATTTTCACATGCATGGAAACAAATATGTGTTTAGATCATAGTATGATTCTATAGGTACAAAAATAAAAATGTGAATGATTTATATAGTTTCATATATTAGGGAAGTAGAGTGGATCCCATTAATTACTTTATATCAAATCTTTCAGTTGATAATGTATGATATATATATATATATATATATATTATTAATTTTTGATACACAAACTAGATATATAAAATATTGATGGAATTAAATGATAATAATTAGTACATATACTCATTAATTAGTATAGGGAAGTGTTCTTAAATAGTAGTGACATAGAGATTTATATAAAAATCATAATAAAAAAAATGGTAGGAAAAGAATAGATGGGTATTAATTTTTGATTTCTACGAAAATGTATGTAAAAAAAAAAAGAATAAATCTTATTTGCAGAAACTTTAGTCTGAATACGATTCGATTAAAATAAAATTAATTATATGATGAGTACATTTTACTTATTATATGACGGATATATAATTTAAAGTAACTTACAGTGAAACAATATTATGATTAATTGTCAAATTTAATTTGAATAAAAACTTCCCATTAGAAGAAAAACCATATATATGTGAATTGCTGTTGACATCGCACTACCATTAAATAATTTAAGGTATATATGATCCATTTTTTATTTTTATTTTTATTTTCATTATTGGTGTTCCCATCCGACGTATACTAGAGATGAAACTAATCTTATTTGAGGCGAGAGTGAAAGAGTTAAACTAATTCCAACAAGTACGGTTCAAAGGTTTCGAGCCCTGCTCATTGATAAAAATTCGCCAAAAAATCTAATTCGCTTATCACTATATCAACAGTTTATTATTGTATACTAGTGTTTTTGGCACACTCAAATGAGTCTACACAATAAATTAAAAAAATTATTATTTTTTAAGAGATATATTTCAATTTCATAAATTCAAATACTAAAAAAAGAAAGAGGGAGAAAATGAAGTTATGACCTTAAAAAGTTAAAAGCACACGGAAGTTGAAAGGGTGAGAAAATTGGAAGTTCAGCCAAAAGTAAATATTTGGTGAAATAAAAATAATAAATGGTAGACAAAATGTAAGACACTAAAAGGGTGCTCTCCTTTAATAATAAAATACGAGTATATGTGTCCACAATTAATTTAAAATTTTAAAAAAATAATTATTATTTTAAAAATATATTAATTAGATTAATAAAATATTAAGAAAATATAAAAGTAATGAGAAAAAAATGAAAGAAGAAAAAGGGATGTTCAGAAGAGAGAAAAGTATAACAAAACATTAAAAAAAATAAAAAAAATATACCAATAGAATGCTTTTCAATTAATTATATAAAGGTACTACCCAATTACTTTTATTAATTTCCACCTGTTCCATTTAGAATTGAAATACAAGAACCCCCTAATATTATCAGAATTTTTGACTTACTAATTATTTGTTAATTAAAGTCAAATGAAATAAGAATGGCTACTAGTTAGGGTTTAATCAACTTCTGAATAGTTGACTTGCACCACAATATTTAAATAATAATAATAATAATAATAATAATAATAATAGTAATAATAATAATAATAATAATAATAATAATAATAATAATTGTGTGGCTATATATTATTATTTTGTTGCAAAACTCACAACTTCAATAAAATTTAGTCAACTTCAGAAATTCAACGTATTATTTTAAACGTGTTTACCGATTAAATAATTCAATTTTAAATGGCTTTGTCAAATAGTATTTGCCAATATATGTGACATTTTAACAATACAATGTTAATATTATATTTCATTAGAAAAAAAAAAAGAAAATGTTATTTATTTTTTCAGCGACTTTTGGAGGTCTTTAGAGTTGCTCTAGTACAATGACGTTTCATAGTTTTTGTGTAAATTTCATTAGCAACGTATGGTTGAAATTACTTTCTACGAATGCGTTTATCACAAAATGATTTAGGCTTGATAATTTTTAACCCCATTATTTACAGGATTATAAAAAATAGTTTCATAACTTGCAAAGTCACATTTTCAGTTCTTCTGTTGACTTTTGTTGGGAATCGAAAGAAAATACTACATACAAGTCACATGGTCGTTATCTTTTCAGAATTGAGGGAAACGGTCATGTGGCTTGCACGTGAATTTTTTCAGTCAATTTTCTAATAAGAGTTAGTTGGTAGGAGGACTAAAAGTGAGAATCTTTTAAAGTTATGGGGCTATTTTCGAGAATCTCGTTAACAATGGAACTAAAAGTGTATAGAACCTGAGTTACGGAACGAAAAATACAATTTCTCCTTCAAATTTTAAATATGTTTGTGGCTGAGGAAATATCATTTTTTGTCCCGTAACTCAGGATCTTTCCATTTTTTTATCCAAACAACATACCGCTTCAATTTTACCTTATGTAAATGTCATCCAATAAACTTGATTGCGGAATTATCAGTTTTGGTTTTGTAACTTTAAAAAACTAGCATTTCTGAAAAGTGCTACTTTTTGAAAATTATAAGCCTAAAAGTGAGAATTCAGTAACCAAAGGGACCAAAAGTGTAAAGGCACTAACGGTCACGTGCTACGCATTTGACATTTTCTTTAAAATATTTAATAGAAAGATGTCATGTGATAAAAAAGTACTACTTTTTAGAAATTACAAGATCAAAAATAAAAATATCGTAACCAACTGAATTAAAAATGGTACTATCATAAATTACGGGGCGAAAAATATCATTCTTCCTTGCCGAATATGAAAATCGAAACACGACGTAGTCGGGTGTGGTGAGGTTGCTATTACTTCTACTTTTCTTTTTGTCAAAAAAAAAAAAAAAAAAAAAAAAAACCTATGTTACGATTCTAACTCCAAATTTTTTAGTTAAGATATCATGTAAATTTGGATGATCCTACCAATTATTTCACACTAGTATTTTTACCCGTCTTATGATAATTCCTTTTTTGAACTTTGACTTGGTTAATAAATATGTGGCTAAATCCAACATGTTCCCTTGTGTCATTGGGGTTTTCACGCATCGGAACATTCAAACATTCAATGTGCGATTTAATTTATCACAAGTTAGTCAACTTTATCTTACACATTCATGCTCGTGTATGATTTAAAGAGTTAGAACAAAGGTCGTAAATAATCCATGCAAGATACAAGATTATCCAACATAAATCGAGCAACACTGAGTTTATAGCGAAAACTAATATTATATTTTATTTCCACAATCGTCAGTTACATGCTTCCCACATGTCACATGCTTCGGCCCATGTAACCAATCGCCATGACTTGACCACTACCGACAGTCGCCAAGACCTGTCGATCACCGTTAGCCATCCCACATAGGACTCCTGCACATCGGGTACGTTTTGCGCACACCATTTGTCAGTCTGTAGAGAGATGCCACACAAGTGGCTGCCCATGCGCATCGTTTGTCGACTGTCTCTGCACATAGATCGCAGCTAGCCCATGCGCGGACATACTTGCGCATCTGCCTGCCACCTTCCACAGAGTCCTGCATGCTGCCGAGACCCAATTCTGCAATCCCACTATAAGAACTGACTATCGATGCCCAAGCCTACACGTCCACCTGCTGTGCATCGTCACCCAATGTTCCTCAAGTGGCCAATTTTGTACCATGTGCTGCCTATCAGACCGATGTCATGGAAACAACACTCTTCCCAATAGTCTCCCAAGACCTACCGACACCTGTTAGCGAGTCTAATACGTATGCACTGCCGTACTAAATCGAATGATCATTTCAAGGGAATTACACATTGTGACAATAGAAATTGACACAAAACCTCCCATCAAAGGAAAGTTAAAAGACCACTTTAATATTTTGAAAAAGAGGTATTTAATCCCCACTTGCGTTGATGTGTTCTTCAATGTGTGTATAAGCTAAACTACCCTCAAGTATATCTATTTTTCCACTATTTCTCTAAATTTAACTTTATATCGGTAATTCTTTATTCATACGTATTTAAGGTTAATTCAATTTATAGTTACGATCGATTATTTATTTATTCTTTTATTTAATTAAATAAAAATTTGAATTATACACATACATCAATCGTACTACTCGGATTACTAACCGTATATTATGCATTTTGCCCTTATTTTTTTAACCACAAGTCCCAAATATTCAACCAAGATTTAGTTTCGTAATTCTCTCCAACCACACTACGCCAAAAGAATGAGGTATTTTGAGGTTGCTGAGGAAACAAAACTAAGTACTAGTAGCTCGTTGAATATTTGGATTCTTATAGTTAGCAGTTGAGAGGCAAAATATACAATATCCAAACCAAATTAATAACATTTATTGACACTAATTCAATTTCGATTTCTCAACTTCTTTACCCTCGACTTTGGTCCTTAAATTTTTTATTTATTTGTAAAATTAATCTGGCCGTTAGTCTGGTCATTCAAATTAATGGCGGCCTCACCTAAAACTCACATCAAATAAATAAAAAATTTGATTTAAAGTATTTTCGTCGACTTCAATCATAACTTTATATTTGTATTTAAATTCCCATAAGTTCTTCTACTTCAACAATTAACTTTATTAAAAAAAATAAAGATAAATTACAGCGAACTATCTTAAAACTTATCATAATTACAAATACCTCATCGTTGTTTAAAAAATTACAAATACACCCTAGAATCAATGGCCGTATGCAAATACCCCCTCTACAATGAGCCGTCACGAAGGGCATTTGTTAAATCACCATTAATTTTCACTACAAAAAGTATGACATTTAATCATGGTTAATTGTTATTGTTAATACTAAATAATCGTAGCGAATAGTATTGACCACGGCTACGCAATGGTTTTCTTGCGAGGGTGGTGAAAACATTTGCCATGACAAATAAATTTTTCATGGTGGAAAATCTAGTTTTTGTATCGATTTTTATTTGACCGTAGTTAATAACAGTTATTTACCATAATTTTTAGCCATGACCATTAAAAATATAACTAATATTAATTTTTTTCTATTGTTCATCAAGTATTTATAATTTTTAAATAAGAAGAAAATATTTATAATTATAGTAAATTTTAAAAAGCTCACCGCTGCTCTGAAAATAAAATTTTCATTAAAATGATATTATTTCTCAAAAAGAAATTTCAGTACACAAAGATGCGACACGTAGGTAGTAAGAATGAGAGTATACATATTAATCATCAAACGGGAAGGAGACAAGAAAAGAGTGAAGCATTTTGACCTGTGATGCAACATCTGACAGCTTTGCTTTGATTATACACTTTGGTCTGATCTCATCTGATCTGTTGCAACATATGATTGTCGGATATGCAAACTCACCTGCCAACTTTCACTCACTCGTTTCTGCTTAGAAATAAATAATAATAATATATATATAGCCTTATTATAGGATGGGATCTCCGCGTCTCCCTCTACCCAAACCTATTTATTCTTCTTTATTTTTGATAGAGTTGTAATGTATTTTTCTAAAAAAGACATAAATAACTCTGAAAAGAGATTAAAATTACATATAGATTTTAAGATCTGCGTACAATGCAGTTGGGTCCGAGTAACGCGACGCGTCTCGAACTCGCGATCTGAAACGAGACCCGCTCCAGAAGATTCGAGATCTGAATCCTTTATCGTCTGGCAACTTAAGTCTTGAGATGAAATCACGTGGACGAAATAAGTACATATGTTCGGCCCTAAATACTCATGTTCCACTGTATTTATGGTAACACCTATTCATACTTTCTACCTCATTTATTACTTGAGATTGTATTTTTACCATCTCGAACTTGAGTTGACTTAAGCATCGAAGGGGCTTCGTCGGGGATCATCCCGACGCCTGACGTCCTTTCTCTTCTCAGGTACCATTACATTTTGGGTAATAGATCGAGATCGCGAGCATTGACCTCACCAAAGGATCGCTACCTGTTAACCCGATCAATTTTACTACCAATAATATTTATGTATATTTGATTATGGTCAAGGTTGCAGCTATATGTGGATAGTTGTTTGGTGGTATTGAAATTTCGAACATAAATAAACTAAAATCAAGTGTGTTGAATTTGTTAGAATCGGTTTTAATCAGAATCTTTCGATACTTTCGATATTCAAATTAGTACGAAAACAGATTTAAAGTAGTTTGATGCAAGGGCTGGGTTTTAGTCCGTGTATCTTAAGTGAATGGAGAAAGCCCATATTTATAATTGAGTCTTATGTATCATAGTTAAGGATTTGATTGACTAGCACATATTGGACACTCTATGTGTGTGTGTGCATATTTTTTAAATATACAAAATAAAAAAATATTTTTACTTTTAAGAATTAAATAAAAAATAATTCAGTGCATAAAGGGTATTTTGGCCAGTTCGCCCATAAAGATGGATGGAAATGGGTTATTTGTTAGATGATTACAAATCTCAGGGGGTATTTTTTAATTTTTCAAACAACGAGGGAGTATTTTGTAATTATATCAAACTTTAGGGAAAATAACTGTAATTTAGCCCAAAAAAAAAAAAAATAGGGTGACATTTGTCAGTTATTAGAGAGGAGGGAAACAACCGAATGTTTCCAAACTCAAGATCTCTTATGTGTAAGTAATGATGAGTGCGTCTATGCGTGTGTGTTTTAAAAAAAAAAAAAAAGCTACAAAATCACTTTTAATATTTGAAATATTATACTACTATCAGTGATGATATTCTCATGGCATTGCCACATCCTTAGTGTAATGGAAGAATCACAAAGGAGGATGTGAATATAATTGTTCAAATACTAAATAAAACCTTTTGATGGAATGTTATTGCAAATAAATCTTTCCATGCTCATAAAAGTAACCATTTTAATTTAACCTTCCAACCAACTGATTTATGAACTAATCAGAACTATAGGTGAAGAATTTAATTTCTATTGCAAATTCTATTGCATTTAACAAGTACACGTGTAAGTTTGTATACCTGTTTTAGTTAATGAAATGAAAAACTTTATGACACGTAGTATATAAATACAGTACGAGATGTAACAGAATTTGTAATAGAACGTCCAATCTGGCTCACGACAGTGCATTATGACACTGAATAATTAGTTTATGAATTGGAACATAAGTACAACAACATGAAAGAAGGTGAGAAAACCACGAAAAGAAATGGTGAGAAGAAGGTTTACGGACCACGTTTCGTTTTGTTTATTTACAGGGTAGAGTCGGGAGTCAGCAAACAGCGCAACCTGCTTTTTTCAGCAACAAGATGACTTCCTCCAGAATTTCAATGACTGCAGAAAAAGAGGGCCTTTGGCTAATATCTTTGCTTGTGCACTGCTCTATCAGCCTGAAAAACAGAGTACCTATCAACCTCAACTGCTTTCATCTCAACAATACATTATTATCACTCGAGCTTTTTCAGTACAACATTTCCATGCAACTGTAAAGTAGTCATGCAAGACATATCTACAAGCGAAAACATCAGTTTCAGAATGTAAATTAACTGGTCCAGTCTTTCGATTTTCATCTTTTTTATTACATAATTCAGAGATCTAATTCAGACCGAAGAAGAAACAGATCTTACTCGTCGATCCAGTAATTGGAGTAATCTTACTGAAGCAAGTAAGTTATATCCAGTAAGCAGTAATCCATGCACTGGTATTTGCTCTGCCCATGCACAAGATAGGCAACAGTGCTCATATTCGATAATGGGATAACAAGAAAGTGTCGACGAGGTAATCTGTGCCAGTTTTTGAAGCTTTTACACACTACTTGATCATCACATGTTTCTACAAAGCAATAGCTAAATCTCAATAACCTTACGAAATGAAGTTATTCATATGCCAGCTAGTGATGTAGAGGTAGCTTTGCTTTTAAATGTAAATCATTAGCATTTTTGCAGCCAACATGTAATGATTTGTAACAAGAAAGGACACAACAAATGTCAGGCGAAAATTCTGCACATTTATCTAGCAGAAGTAAATTCACTTAACTAGTTCAATCATTTCACAGGGTGTTGTCCAAAGACCAGCTTTCTTCAGATTTGATAGAATTATCAGAAGGGAACATCACCGACAAAGCTAGTGACAATAAAGAAGTCGAGAACGAAATATCTTTGGATGAACTATGATATTGACTTACTGAAGGATTCTTCCAGGACAACGGCTTATATGGAACTTCTTCTCAAACTCAACAGACTTGAGATGCATATATTCAGAGTTCATGTTGATAATGTGCTTGCCTTCCAACATCTGACATATTTGTATTGAACAAGTTAAATAACACAATATAAATCATCCTCATAATCAGCTGTTTTTCTTGTCTTCTCTAAGTAAAAGAGAATTCTTCAGTATATTAAAGAGGTGGAGCATTGCTTAAACTAGCTATGATGAGGAAAATGAAGAAGACTAAGACTAATGTTTTAAGGTATGCTACCATATTTCAGAATTTAACGCATTTGGTCTCAATTTAGTGTTTTGAGATGACACTTTCCGACGATTTGATCAACACTTGAATTACTCGAGCTCGTACTTCAGATGAAGTTTGGGACGTTACAATTTCATATTTAGGTTCCTTACTATTTCATCACATGTATGAGCCTAATTGCCACTCTGGCTCAGGAACTCAGAAGGCGATGAAGGAAAGACAGAAGAGCATTAGTTCATGCGCGACGCTATCCATCTTGAAATCTACTGTCTGTTTACAGTACAACAAGTTGCTCACACAAATAAAAGGATGATTGAGGAAGTTGAACCAATAGCTTTAACAATTATAGAAGTATGAATAGTTTCTGAAAATTTCTTGTGAATTTTTATTTGCCTGAAAATTTTCATATTGTTATTTAAATGACAATATCATGTAATTTACTTTGTTCTTATTATAATGCAAGACTTAACTAATTTACCTTTATTTCTATTATGTAAGATTTGACTGAAATGAAATCTATATCTATACTCTATATATCTATACTCTGTATAAATGTATGCATACTAAAGTTGTTTGTTCCCTATTGTGAAAAGACAAATATACCCTCGTTTAAATATTATTAATTATTATATTACAGATTCTGGAATTTTTAACAATTTAGAATTCTAAATATTCTAAACCTCCTCCATATAAATTTAGGATAAAAAACCTAAATCATGAACAATGAATGAATCCAATTACATAGAATTTTAATAACATGCTTCTAATCGTGAATCATGAATGAGTCCAATTACACAGACCTGTCATGCATTAAATTTTAGTAACATTCACAGAAAATTATATTATAAAATTAGTTATAGAAAAAATAAAATTCTACTAGAAAAATGTTTAAGAGTTTTAATTGCTCTAAACTACTTAGAGAATGAATAACATATTCAACTAAAAAAATTAATATGCCAAATAATATTTCAGCACAATTACTTTGCTAGAAGAAATCTTAATTATATTAAGAAAGTTTTAATTTATCATGACACATTAAAATTTAAAATAAACTACACATGAATAATATATAAAATACTAATCTAAATTTAAATGTATATATAATAATGAATAAATATCAAAATTTAATTATAATTTAAAATTGATATATGGTTATGATATATTATTCAATTGAAATTGCTTGTAAAAATTATGAAATAACAAAATACAATAAAGTCACATAAAAGTGAGACAAATGCCCATGACCTTAAACTATGACATGAAGGCTCAACCTTAACCAGCTACTAGACTAAGAGATCATTGGTATATTTGGTGTTCTGAGTGATCTCCTTTTTTCTTTGGTAGGATACAATTTTTTTAATCCTTGTATATATACTTTTAAAAAGTGTTAAATTGTATAAACTTTTACCCCTAATTAACTAGGGGCATTTACAAGGTCTCATCTTTGGGCCTCCAATCCATCCTTATTCATGCTTTACTATAAAAAATAACGGTCCGCTAGTTTAACTAAAAGAAAAGAAACTAGAAATAAACAGACATGTTACTTTTTTCCATTATGTAAAACAAGAAATAAGATTCAACTCTACAAAATTAACTTTCACTTTTGATTTCAACATTTTATTTTTTAACTATTTAGATAGTTCTTTCAAAGGCTTCTTGCAATTATTGACTCGGTTAAAATGTTCATTTGATTGTTAAATTAAATATAAATGAAAGTTAATATTTTAATTTTACTCTAAAATGTAGAGAATAACTAAACATTATTATATCTCTTAAAATATGGGAGAGTTATTAGCTGACAAATCCAACTGAGCCCAAGTCACCAACTTTATTTTTCTTCCTCTTCAACTTCTTTTCTCACTTCTCCTCAACTTCCACGTTCTTTTCTTTTCTCATTCTTCTTATTTTTTTTTCAGAAAATATTTTCACAATCTTTTTACTTTTGTCTCTCTTTTTCAACTTCCACATTCTATTTTTTCTCATTATTTTCTCAATAGCTTCTTATAATTTTTTCTCATATTTTCTATTTATTCAATTAAGATAAAAATAATAAATTATTTTCTAACTTTTCAATTAATTGTGCACACATTTGTGTGTGCACACACACTAGTCGGTGTATAAAAAATTTCAAGAAACTTTGATCCTTTTAAAATTGAATAGATCAGGATCAAAATATTCGTAGATTTATTGGATATCTCTACATGATTCTAATATTGTTTTAAAGAAAAAACTAACATCATGTGCACCGCACGTATATTTTACTAGCAAAGGAAAATAAGAACATACAAGATCATCAATGGACAAATTCATATACCTGATAAAATATAAGACCAAATGCACGGATGTCTTTCTTGGTATCATATGATGCATCAAGGTTGTCAGAAATATTACTCAACTGGCCTGCAGGAGGAGGAGTGAGGGTAGGAAGAAGACTCACTGAAACATTAAACCATTAAACCAAACATAAAATAGGTGAGCTGCATACTCTTCTCTTGATTTGGGTGTATTCGCTCATATAACATTTGAACCCAATATTCTCCGATCTTCACCTGGTCACCTTCGTCAAGTAGCAAGTTCCTGACATGAAGAAACAGGGGATGTTTATGATATAGTAACAGCTAAAAACCAAGAATTTAATGAAGAAGTTATCAAGCATCTTTTGTTTTTGAAGTGCAAATTCATATCAAGTAAGTCAAAGCCTAATGTATGCCATGGCAATTTGAGGCACTTAATTTTTTTTTATGTGGGGATTAAAAAAAATGCCTATGATCTTATGCATTTACAACTGACGTTTATAGAATTTCAAACAATGGATTAATTTTGCGGCGGAGAGATAAATGGTTTAACAAATAAGGACAATAAATAAGATATACTGTATGCAAAAAAAACATAAAGCTTAGAATCAACTCAGAATTCTAATGATTATTCCAGTCCTAATGGGATAAAGATAACAAGATTATACATGGTGTCATAACATCAACCACAAGCAAGTGCTTTTCCAGTCTTGTTGCCGCCCTTTTCTTCTCAGGACTTTAGCTTTAGAAGTATTAGAGACAGACAACTAAACTACAGAGCACTGAGAGGAATTTGAGGCATTTTTTTAAGACAGAGCTCCTGATAATCCAAATTGTATGAAGAGGAAAATTTAATAAAGAACTGACCCAGCAGCTTGCGTCAGCTTCTTGTGTCAAAAATATGGTTCTAACTTCTAAGTTAAGCCAAATGAAGACTTTAGTGAGAACAAATCTACCTGGGATGCAAATTATTATGAACTATGGGCCAGGGCTTGTGCTGATGAAGATAATTCATTCCCCTGGCAATTAATAGATGATTCACTTCAGTGTCGAGTGACAGGCATTAGTTGCAACAAACATAATCCGATAAGCTATCAAGAGAATGACGTATCATGAATATGGAGAGAAAGTATTTATGATTTAAATCTTAAATATATTGATAAAAAAGTCACATGAATAGAGTAGGAGATAAGAGCGTGCTACCTAGCAATGTCAAGTGCATAACGTAGACAAGTTGCAGGGTCCAGCCGAACTTTTCTAGCTAAGAGGTCATCCAAGTTGCCCTGACATAAGTCAAATGAAATGACAGAAGATATGCTAGTGACTACAACTGTTGGCAGTTCATATGAGGATCGAAGCAGTACATTCATCATGCAAGTTGACTGACAAAAGTGGTAGAAGTTTATGATCTGGATTATATGAGGGTGATATGTACAAAATATTTAATGAAAAACCGAGATCCCTTCTTGGACAGACATCAGCATATGAGTAAATATAATAAGCTATTTGAGTGAAACCTTCTGCCTTGTCCCTACTTATTGGTGTTTATATAAGCTTGCAGAAACAACTTTTACACCCGTCACCTAATATGGGGGAAATTTTAAAGAACAACTCAAGAATAGAGGGTTTTACCTTGGGTAAATATTCAGTGATCAAAATCATTTCTTCACCATGCACTATTGACCCAAGAAACTGTAAGATATTTGGATGTCGAAGTTCCCTGAGAAGAGTATTTTCCTTAGCAGACAGCACCCTACATTGAGGTAAACTAACTTAAAATTGACTAATAATGAGCTACTGCTGAAGCCTTAAGTTTGATGAGTTTTGAGGTATAAACAGACATTTTCTCAGGATGATATATGTGTCTGGAGATTACTGTTTTGATCACCCAAGTTCCACGCCACTTGACTTTTTCCGATTCACCAAACAGACCCTAGGAAATTTGATCAACAAACAATAAGAACAGGAAACAGAAGCCTTGTTAATTTAACTTCATATAGTTTCTGTGGAGGTTTAGTTTCCTTCTCAATAAAGCAAGAAAATATTTGATACGAAGAAGATCAACTGATACCGTGCTTGTTTTTTTGGACTCCTCATCTTTAAAACAAACACAAATAGCAAATTGATATGAAGGGTTAGAAACCTGAGAGATACGCAGATATACAATAACACGACATGATGGTGGACAAAGACAGAATGTCTGCATTCAACTTGAAATCATACTGATTAACCTGAATCACTTAATTAGATTTGAGTAATATCTCTTACACAGAAGAAGGTTTACTTTTACCACCACACTTTATACAATGGAATCGTGGATTGCTTCTAATATATGCGATCCTCTCTTAGAAAGATAACTATACTCCATTCAACAGAAAGAATATGTTTTGACATAAAGCTGTAATCTCCGCATCAGCAAATGCTTCAACCAAATTTTGCTTTCAAATATCAATCAGGACACCCCAATTGTTGGGTTCCAACTAGAATTCACGAAATATCAACAAATATCTTTACTATAATGACCTGCTCAATCGTAGACGAATGCTGCAAATTCAGTTCAGAGATATCAATATTCTCCTGTGAATCATCTTCGTGACGAACGAGCTGCAAAAGAATACAACACATAATATGAATTCAGCAACAGATGGAAGCCCCATAGTGAAAGTAAATTTGCAGTTCATACAGAAAAGAAAGTAAAACACGAATACGAATTCTCCTAACAATAGTATAAATTTGTTTAGCCCAAAGAACACCCAATATCTGTAATCTTAGTGCTCCTTTTGATCTTGTAATACGTAGCAGAGAAACTCTAATGATCTAAACCTAGCACTAATAACATATTATCGAATAGAACTGAGATTACCATCGCTTGGTCCTCTATAAGTTCCCTGCCTCCATTTACTTCAAGAATCCTGCAGATATCACGGTGCTGGTACAGCTTCGCATCTGCCAATGGCTGATGGGGAAACAGAGAATTATCCAGATACAGTTACCACCGACCACATCAATAAGCTTGAAAATTCTAACTGTAGCTAACTGAAACTCAAAACAGCCTCAAAAGTATACAAAATCCCTTCTACATATAGATCATTGGCTTCAAACCCTTGCATATGAAAACAACGACAACTACAAAAAGATAATACTTACACAGAAAGACGACCACCACTTCAAATTCTTCGCTAATAACAGGGAAGCAAAAGAAAAAGAAAGAACTTTACTTACAGTTCTTTGCCATCGATCTCGGAGGTTGACATTAGCGTTGTAAGCCAAAAGAAGTTCGACAATGGAGGCGTGGCCTTCGCTGGCGGCGAGGTGAAGCGCAGTTCTATTATCGTAGTCCTGCACGTTGGGAGACATTCCCTGCCTCAGCATCTCGTTCAATCCAACCCTATCCCCTCTCGAAGCAAAGCTCAAGAAATTCCCAATCATCTGCATGTCAAATCCGTCGCGCTGATGATGCAGCAGACTCGACATTTTTCTGTTTGATCACCAGAAAACTGGGCAGCTAAAATCCAGAGAATACACCAAAGTTACTGAAATGATGAACGCAGAAGATTCTTGCAAGAGAAAACGGTACGATAACCTATTTTCTTCGTGTACCGGGGGTAGTGAGAGAGAGAGAGAGAGAGAGAGAGAGAGAGTTGGAGGTTGGAACAGGCCAACAATGGCGGTAACGTCGAAGACGAAAAGTTTCGACTTTAACGGCTACTTTGTTTTGCTCTTTGCTTACTCAACAACAATAGGAGCATTAGCGCCCTTAACCACACAAAAAAAAAAAAAAAAAGAATAATAACAACAAACAAACAATAGAAGCATTACCGAAGCTAAGGCCCTTGAGGTCGTGGTACGACCGTACGAGGCGCTCGGTTACTGTGCTACTTAATTAGTTGTAGTTCTATTTTTTATCAGATAATTAATTAAATTTGTATAATTTTAATAAATTATTAAATATAAAATATTTAATTTAAATAATTTTAATAAATTTATTCAAAATAAATAATATTCCATCACTTCACTCCAGACTAAAAACAATAAGGCTGTGTATATTACTATATTGGATTAGGTTGTACTAAATTAGTAGTACAACCAAATCCAATATTTAGTTTCATTTTTGCAAGTCCTGTACTATTAGTTGGGTTCGGCGCGGACGTCTTATTGACTCTACTATTTATCTTAAAACTTTGTGGTGAATTTTTAGTCCACCTTATCAACCCACTTTTGCTTTAAGTGAGAATACTATTTTGCCCTTGATTACTTTGGCTTTTTGCTTTATAATATTTTACGTTATGTGTAATTATAAATTCAATTTACTTACAGTTAATTATATTTGGTACAACTAACAATTCAATTCATATAAATTCATGCGTATATTTGATACAATTAACAATTCAATTTACAGTTATAGAAACACAATCAATTAAAGTTAGTTATCGTATAATAAATATTAATTTATAATTAATATTTGTAACATTTGTAATTTCTAATTACAATTAATATAAAAGGACCATTACAGTTAAAAGAAGAAATTAAAAATCAAAATTTATACTCTCCATTATTCAATTCCAAGAAATAAAATTATGTACAAATAAAGATACTACAAAGGGTATTTTTGGCATTTCAATACCAAAATCATGTTTAATCCATGATAGTAAACCATACATAGGAAAATTTTATTAATCTAACAAAACAAATTTATGTTGCAGTAAACAACATACTATTTATCTGGGCCTAATCCAAACTAGCATTTAATACAGGTTAGTCCGATCCTATATTTAATCCCAACACAGAAGTAAAAGCACCCTAAAAACATTGTAGTTCTGAGGTGAGCTCGGCCCAAAGTCCCCACTGAGATTAGCTTCTTTGGGTTGAAGCCCAATGCCATGTAGCCTTCCATCACAGTCCAATCCAACAAACCCAAACAAAAGAAACTCCCAACAATCAGAGGTAGGCGTCGGGTCGGGTCCTTCAAATAGGTTGCCCAATAAATTGGATCTTATAAAACTGCACCCAATTTGGAAATCGAGTGTAACGGGTTCGGGTACCTGATTAGTCGAGTTCAAGTTTTGTTTGTTATATTAATGCAAAAAAATCAAATTATTTAGAATTGTTTATAGTTCATAGAGATATTATCATTATGACTACTGGTATTCTTGTGTTTTTTTTTTTAACAAAGCAATATTAATAATATTAAGCAAGGGTAAGAATCTTCTTATAGAAACTATTTAGCAACCTAGCTGATACAACAAACATATCCTCTCTCAACATATCAGCTACAAAAGGCGGGACTACATCAAAAACACCATCAAGCATTTTAGTAGCACCAAGGTGCGCTAAAAGGTCCGCAATTCGGTTGCCTTCTCTGTAGCAGAAGCTCAGCTTCACTGAAGTGAATTTAGTCAAGATCTTCCAGCACTCTTGCAAAAGGTTCACTAGGATTTTGGACGGAGGAGCTTGCTTCATGTTAAAACATGAAAAAGCAAATAAGGTTTCGGTTTCTATAATAAGGTTGTTAATTTCCTGTGCAGATGCAACTTGCAGGCCCATCCAAATTGCCTAAATGTCTGATGTGTTGTTCGTGCCAAGTCCAATGTAAAGCTATAAATGTGGTTTCCATTCGAGTCGCTGATGACTCCCCCTATTCTTGCATACTCCAAGTTTCATTTGGAGGAACCATCTTTATTGATTTTAAAACCAATTTGGCGGGGGAGGAACCCACATAATGCCATACTGAGTTTTTTGTTGCGCATGCTTTTGGTTACTCTAGTTAAGCAACACAGTCATTGAAATAGTATGTTTATGTAAATGAAGCAGATTAATAGGTTTGTTGAGAATTGTTGCTGGCTCACACGCTTGGAAGAAACGCATCTGGCAAAATGCGTTTTGCTGGAAGTAGTGCGACCTTAAAGCTCGCACTTTGTATTTTTTTTATGTTTGTAAAATATAGTTGTGTTTTCTTGTAATAGCGTTTCTTTTAGTATAACACATTTTAGGTTTTATTTAATTAGTTGTACAGTTAATTAGAGTAGTTACTTGGTAGTTATGTTGTTAGGGTTAGTCGACTTCATTACTTTCCCTATTTAATGGGCTCTCAATTTTTGTAGACGAAGACAGATTCAAGCTTTCTTCAATTCAAGAAATTCTTCAGCTATAATTTCCTAAAATAGGTGTTTTCCAGCTCGTTTTTAGCATGGTATCAAGAGCCTAAATCTTGATCCTGATCCTGATTCTTGATACTCTCCCTATTTTTTTTCTTGAAAGCCATTTCGACGAAGCCATGGCTGGGAAAGAAGTAACAATGGCAGACCTCAAGACGCAAGGCGGTACTGAGACCTTGCACCTACAGAGTGTTGACCATCCGGGAATGACTCTTGTCACGGCGGTGCTTGATGGAAGCAACTACCTTGGATGGAGCAGAGCCATTCGCTTTGCCCTGAAAGCGAAAAGCAAGATAGGCTTTATCGATGGCACCTGTGAACGACCCTCGGAAGGGAAATCTGAAATAGAGCAGTGGGAAATGGCAGATTCCATGGTGGTTTCTTGGCTGTTGAATGCCATCTCGAAGGAAATCGCTGAAGCCTTCATCTATACTAAATCTGTGTGGACTCTTTGGACTGATCTTGAATCCAGGTTTGGAGAAAGCAATGGGCCACTAATTTACCAAATTCAGAGGGAGATAGCCTCTTTACACCAAGGGGACATGGCTGTCTCGGTATACTTCACCAAACTGAAGAAGTTATGGGACGAGCTTGCATGCTTGTCACCATTACCAACCTGCTCCTGGGGTGCGAGCCATGTTCTACTGGAAAGAAACGACTCTACACAACTGATTCAATTTATGATGGGACTTAATGACGCGTACGACCATGTTAAGAATCAGGTCCTGTTGATGGACCCATTACCGACCGTGGCCAAGGCCTACTTTATGTTCACTAGAGTTGAGAAGCAACGAGAATAGGGGCAGGGGGTGGCCAAGAGGGAGCTATGAATGCTCGGTTCCAAGATGTTCCAAGGCAAGCTGGTTTTGGGCAAGGACAGAAAAGAAAGGAGGTCATGAACAAAATGGACCTCCACTGTGATCACTGTGATCGTGTAGGACACACTAGGGAGACTTACTTCAAATTGAAGGGATATCATGATTGGTATAAGGCCCTGATGGAGCAAAGGAGAAAGGGCAAAGGGATGCCAAAGAGGACAGCCAATGCTGCAACTGAAGTTGAAGATAGATACCCTGGAAAGGGAGGAGAACATGGATGGCTGGAAGCCATGAGGGCAGAAGTTTTGAAGGTAATGCAAGAGTAGAAGCAGGCTGATCTTGCAAACACAAACATGGTGGGATATGAAGATTTTGCAGGTATTTCAGCTAAACCCCCCCTCCAGTTTTGAAATGAAAATTAATCCTTGATCATTGATAGTGGCGCTTCAGTGCATATGTGTGGTAATCTGTCTGTTTTTGATACTTGGAAATGCATTAATTCACTTGCTTATGTGAAATTGCCTGATGGAACTCGAAAGAAAGTTACACATAAGGGAACCATAATCTTCAATGATGCCATGAAACTAATAGATGTTCTGTATGTTCCCTCTTTTAAGTGTAATCTGCTCTCTGTTGAAAGATTATGTACTGACAATTCACTGGATATATGCTTATCAAAGAACGATTGTTTCTTGCAGGACCTTCGGACTAGGAAGGTTATAGGAATAGGGAGAAGGGTATGAGGACTCTATGTGCTGGACAAAAATTCTTTTGTCAAACCTGCATTGGATATGACTAGAATAAATTAGAACCTTGTACCTTGTATGTTTTCTTTAAAGGTTGACAAAGATGTGTGGCACAGAAGGCTTGGGCACACATCTACTGATGTAATGAGACGATTACCTTTCAAGATTCGAAATAATGACAATGATGTTTTCTGTGATATATGTCCTCTTACAAAACATCAAAGAATTGCATTTCCTTCCAGTAATACTTGTTCTTTAAAGATTTTTGAATTAATCCATGTGGATGTTTGGGGACCGTATAGATAATTTACTCTTTCAAATTGCCACTACGTGCTTACTATTGTTGATGATTATAGTAGAGCTACTTGGACGTACTTGATGGTGCATAAGTCACAAACAACAGAAAAATTAAAGCACTTTATGAGCATGATTGAAACCCAATTTGATACTAAAATCAAGATAGTTCGGACTGACAATGGAATAGAATTTACCAATAAAGAGTGCCAGGAGTTGTTCAAAGGGAAAGGAATTTTACATCAAAGGACTTGTGTTCATACACCCCAACAGAATGGGGTGGTTGAGAGGAAACACCAGCACCTCTTGCAAGTGGCAAGGGCACTGATGTTTCAGGCAAACATGCCAAGTAAGTTCTGGACTGTAGCTTTGCTTGCAGCTACTTACTTAATAAATAGGCTGCCCACACCTGTGTTAAAATGGAAAACACCATATGAGGTGCTCTATAAGAAACAGGCAGATTATGTTCATTTAAGAACCTTTGGGTGTCTTTAATATGCTACAAATGTGTTACCTAGCAAAACCAAGTTTGATAAACGAGCACATAGATGTGTGCTGCTAGGATATATGCATGGGCAGAAGGGTTATAAATTATTTGACATAGAGGACAAGAGAGTACTGGTTTCAAGGGATGTCACCTTCCAAGAAAATGTGTTTCCCTTTAAAGAATGCTCTGAAGCTCAAACTGAATGCCCCTTGCCTGTTACAATTAGGGATGACAACTCTGAAACAGTCATGAACCCTCAGAATGAAGCTCCTGTAGGAATACAAGAAGGGCCTCTACAGCTTAGGAGATCTAGCAGACATATTGTGAAACCTGCTAGATTCAGGGATTTTATATGCAATGCATCTGATACATGTACAGTTCCTCAAGTTACCTCTGTCTCTTCAGATCATCTGTGCTTTGTAGATTCTGTCTCTTCACTGCAGGAACCAAGAAGCTTCCTGGAAGCACAAGGCAAGCCAGAATGGGAGCAGGCCATGCAGTCAGAAATTTCAGCACTAGAAAAGAATGGGACATGGCAGATTACTAAACTCCCTTTAGACAAGAGGTGTATAGGGAGCAAGTGGGTATTTAAACTAAAGTTAGGAGCAAATGGAACAGTGGAAAGACATAAAGCTAGGCTGGTGGTGAAGGGGTATAACCAAGTTGAGGGAATTGATTATATTGATTGTTTTGCCCCTGTAGCTAAGCCTGTTACAGTGAGATTGATACTAGGGATGGTGGCTTCAAGAGGTTGGCCACTTCATCAAGTAGATGTAAACAATGCTTTTCTGCATGGTTCTCTAGATGAAGACATCTATATGGAACCACCAGAGGGATACAAAGTGCCAGCAGGTTGTGTGTGCAAGCTAGAAAAGTCACTATATGGGTTGAAGCAGGCTTCTAGACAATGGAACCAGGAATTTTGTGAGAAGATGACAGCTTTGGGTTTTAGACAATCTCAGCATGATCATTGCTTGTTTGTGAAGGGGTCAGGGGCAGAATTGGTGGTTTTGATTGTCTATGTGGATGACATCTTGTTGACAGCCTCTGATGAGGGATAGATCCAAGAGGTCAAAAGGTACTTGGACAAGGAGTTCACCATTAAGGACCTTGGGGCTGCGAAGTACTTCCTTGGAGTTGAAATTGCCAGGTCCAGTGAGGGCTTGATAGCTATACAAAGAAAGTATATTATGGATATTGTAAAGGACGAAGGGCTCTCTCAAGGAAAGGCTGCAGGAACTCCACTGCCAACAGGGATCAGGTTGGCTGCTGACTTAGGTGAACCAATCCCAGATCCCACCAAGTATAGAAGACTAGTGGGAAGGATCTTGTATTTGGGTTTCACCAGGCCGGATGTAGCACATGCAGCGCAGCAACTCAGTCAGCACCTACAAAGGCCATGAAAAAGGCACTGGTATGCTGCTATTCATTTGATTAGATACTTGAAGGGATGCTCTTCGACAGGTTTGTTTTTTCCTTTCAGTAATTCATTAAAGCTAGCAGCTTTTTGTGATGCAGATTGGGGGGCTTGCAAGGATTCAAGGAAGTCTTTGATAGGCTACTGCATTCTGTTAGGACCCTCACCAATTGCTTGGAGAACAAAGAAGCAAACCACAATCTCATGTTCAACGGCGGAAGTGAATATAGAAGCATGGGATCTACAGTTTGTGAGCTAACTTGGATTACCTACCTCATGGAGGAGTTGGGCATGGAGGTTCACAGACCAATACCTTTTTACTGCGACAAGGCAACATTGTATATCACAACTAACCCGGTTTTTCATGAAAGAATTAAGCACCTGGAAATAGATTGTCACGTGGTGAGAAATAAGTATAAAGATGACCTTATCAATCTGCAGCATTACAAAGACCCTGAGTGCTTCCCAGTTTACCCAGCTGTGTAGCAAGTTGGGCTTGATCACGTTGGATACAAGTCCAACTTGAGGGCGGCTGTTGAGAATTGTTGTTGGCTCACACGCTTGGAAGAAACGCATCCGGCAAAATGCATTTTGCTGGAAGTAGTGCGACCTTAAAGCTCGCACTTTGTATTTTTTTCTGTTTGTAAATATATTTAAGAGATAGTGGGTTAACATAAGCTGAGTGTAGGGAGTATGCTTAAGGTTATAAGGCATCAACTGAAGATTGGTATAAGTAAGGCTAATTTTCGGTAGAAGGAGAGAAATACTAGAGAAGTGGGGGCATTTGAAGAAGAGATGTTCAAAGATTTCATTCTCTGTCATGCAAAGTGTGCAAAGAGGACTAGAGATTCTGTGGTGTTGCCACAGATATTCTGCTGTAGGGATTGCATTGTGACAAACAAGCCATGCAAAAAAATTTATTCTAGGCAAGGTATGAGTATCCCAAATAGCCTTCCAAGGTAATAGAGGTCCTATCAATTGCATACAATCAGAGCTAAGCCAATTGTAAGCACTTTTCAGGTTGGAAACTCCATTATTGGACCAACTCCAAAGTCTTGTATCTTCTGTTGGAACAGTTGGAATAGGAACACTAAGAATGAGATCAGCAATGTGAGAAGGGACTATTCTACGAATAAGCTCTAAATTCCATGACTTAGGGGACTATTCTACAAATAAGCTCTAAATTTCATGAGTTAGTAGACTTATTAATGATAGAGTTAACTTTAAGATCTTTGTATTGAAACGGAATATAATCTATCATTTCAGCTAGTTTAAAAGGTCCTATCCGTTTATGATGCCAAAAATTAATACTACATCCATTACCTACACGCCAAAAGGAAGATTCAAGTATTAAAGGTTTCACCTTATGGATGTTTTTCCATAACCAGCTATGGTGTGTTTTAACTTCTGCATGTAAATAGTCAGTCAAGGGAAAGTACTTGCTTTTGATAACTTAGGCCTAAAGAGAATTTGAATTTTCAATTGATCTCCATGCAAGTTTGATCATGTTGGATTCATTCAGTAACCTAAGTTTCCTTATTCCAAAACCCCCATATTGCTTTGGATGACAGACAATATCCCATGTTTCAAGACTCTTCTTGTTGCTAGAGTTCGAAGCATTCCAAAGGAATTTCTTACATAACTTCTCAATTTGATCCAAATTATCTAAGGGAAGTTTAAAGGAACTCATAGGATACTGGGGTATAGTATTGAGAACATGTTTGATCAATACAAATCTTCCTGCATAAGTTAGATATTTGTTGTACCAAGTGAAAATTTTAGATTGAATTTTATCAAGCATATATGAGAAGCTATCCTTGCCAAAACTTCCTGTCAAAAAAGGTAATCCGAGATATTTTTCTTTTCCAAGTGCTCTAGACAGGTTCAAAGATATGAGGAAATCTATCTATCTCATTCTGGGTGTATTAGGGGAAAAAATAATTTTGGATTTACCCCAGCAAATGTTTGTCCAGCTTCTACAACAAACTCATTCAAGCATTTCTTAATGTTGACCGTGTTCTTGTGATTAGCTTTGAGTAAAAGAAGACAATCGTCCGCAAAACAAGGAATGGGATCATAGGGCCATTGGTTTTGGATGGAGACCTTCAATATCTCCACTAGCCATATGGTAGAGTATTTTCCAAATAATCATATCCATATATATATTAAAAGATACGGTGATAATGGATCCTCTTGTGTAATACCCCTGGTAAGAGACCATTCAGGCGAAACATAAAGATTGATATTTAAAGTAAAAGAGACTGAAGTAACACAAGTCATTATTTTATCTATAAAGTTGGAGGGAAAATTAAATTTCTGCAGAGTAGCTCTAATAAAAGGCCATTCTAATTTGTCATATGCTTTTTTCAAATCAAGCTTAATAGCCATAAAGCATTGCTTGCACTTTTTTGATTTCATAGTATGTAATAATTTATGAGCCATAATAGTGTTATCTCCAATAGATCTCCTAGGAACAAAAGCGTTTTGATAAGGGGAAATTGATGCGAGCAAAAAGTGCTTGATCACAGTTTTTTTCCTGGACTAGAACGTAGTGGCCCTAGATTTTGCGAGTTTAGACAAGGAACCTGCAAAAAAAAACGTTAGTACTCCGACGCTCAAGTCAGTAAATAATTTTGGAATAAATAACTTAAATGTAAGGGAAATTTGACAAGAATTAAGAACATAAAAATGTGCTAAGTGTGATTTAGTCAAAGATTCAAGGAATCAAATAGTAGAGAGACGTTACTCTGCCAGCCAACGGAAGTTGGTATTTATAAGGAGCGTGCCTTTGAGGGAGGAGAGTTCTAAGGGGGGTAAGACTCTTAGGGGATCGGCCGAGGCCTCCCTAGAGTCCTTCCCACCTTAACTTATTAAAAACGGGGGAGTTAGTTGAGTAGCGTGCCCTATCTCCCAGGGGGGGGAGGGGCTTATCCAATCTGATCGGCTTTGGGTGGATCAAGTCTTTGGACTCTCCACCGAGAATCTGTCCTCCAGACGTCTCTCAGCCTGGGCTAGGCAAGGTTTTCTTGTGGGCTTCCGCCTCTTGGACTGTAGGTGGGCTGCCTGCAAATCCCTTCCTCCTGGGCTTTTCGGTCCCCTTGGGCTTTGCCTTCTCTTTCGTGGCGGGCCTGGCCTGATCTCTGGCCGGCCTGTTATCGCCCTTCCTAGCCTGGGCTAAGGGTTGTTGGGTTTCTTCTTCCTAGGCCTGCCTTTTGTGGATGGGATCCTACAAATCCTGGGCCGCACATATGGGCCAACTATTTTATACAAATCCTAGGGGAGGGACATTTCTTACTCCTCCTTAGAGTAGAAGTCTTCCTGGAGGCCCTCTCGGGGAGTCACCCTCCTCAGGGGCAATGCCACCTGCTTTTGCGGCTTTCTGGGTGATCCGAAACGTCCGCCTCCCTTCGTTGGGGACAACAAGCTTCCTTCGCCATTAAGAGAGAACTGTCAACCTTCTCAACTTTCGAGAGCGTAGCCGTAGCCTTGCCATGATGGCCTAGGGCTTGATTTGATTTTCTAGCGCCCAAACTCCTCGGGACTCGGGCTCGTGACCGCACGCGCTTTTTATAAGAGGGGGCAGTTTTGATAACTGCCCACGTTGGTCTTGTAACTGCCCAATGAGGGGCGGTTACATGCACGTTTGCCTAGGTAACCGCAGCCTTCCCCCTTCACCTTTGTAACTGCACCCATAAGGGTTTTGCCTCCCCTTCTTTCCTCTTTCCTTCACGTCATTTTGAGAGCAAGAAACTTAAAAGCCCTTCAAGAATCCTTTCTGTCTATTTTTCTTTATCAGTTTTTTTGATCATGTCTTCTACTTCTACTCCTTCTGATGAGTCAGTGCGATGTGTGGGGGAGAGGTTTGTGGGCGATGATCCTTTCGGGGCCACCTCTAGGGGTGCCGGTCGTGGGTCAGCAGCCCTTGGCGGCGGCCGAAGGTGGAGCTTCAGGCAGTTAGCCCAACCTGCTAGGCGTTTGATAGATGAACCAGAGGAGGAGGAGGGTGAGGGTTCCGAGGGAGAGAGTGTAGTGGGCGAAGAGGCGGAGGGCTCTTTGTAGGGCAGGGCGGAGACGGCGTCGGAGCCGGAGGAGATGGGACTAGGCAGGCAGAAATGCCTCCTCTCCTAATGTAGTGCCCTGAGGGAGGAGTTTGGTATCCCTCCTGAATTTGGTATTTATACGCCTTCATACCTAGATGTGCCGGAGCGTCCTCCCAAGGGCTGTTTAAGCTTTTTCTTGGCCCAATTGCGAGCGGGTCTTAGATTTCCTATCCTCGATTTCTACCAAGACGTGTCTAACTTGTATAGAGTCCCCTGAACCAGTTGAGCCCCAACTCCTTCATATGGCCAGTTTTTTTTTTTTTTTTTTATGATTTTGAGCCACAATGATCTGCCCGTCACAACCGACTATTTATTTTTTTGTTTCCACCCGAAACGGTCTGCGCTAGGGATTTTTCCCTTATTCCCGCACCAAGGTGTTAGCTTTCTGCCATCCCCTAACGCCCCTAAGCACTGGAAGGGGTCCTTCGTTTATGTCAGCCCTCCTAGGCTCTGGGTTTTTCCTAGTCAGCGGATTATGGATCCCCCAACTGCCCTTTCCTCTACTTTAGCTGACTTGAACCGTAACCCTTATGCTATTCGGGACTTGGTTGATGAGAGGCTCCTTTCTTGGTTTGGGTTGAGTCCCAAAGAGGTCCTTCTGGAGGAACCCCTGGGTACTCCATTATTTCTTGTTTTGTTGACATTGTTCAGATTAATGTAGGTTGAATCTAACTGTTGGTTTTCTTCTTATAACAAAGGTCATCATGTAGGGAAGCGTCTGCGAGATAGTGCCTAGGGCCCTGCTGGGATGCCTTCCACTGCTAGGATTCCTGAAGGGACCCTTGTTGAGACCAGGGGGAAACGGCCAGCCCCTCCTCCGCAAGGGGGTTTGTCCAAGAGAACCAAGGGGGCTTCCTCCAACCAGCCTTCTTCAGGGAGCTTCTAGAGGGCGTCCATTCACTCCACCACAGGGCCCCCTCCTCCTCCTCCCTCAGGAGGTTCATCTCCTCGCCACCAACGTTTCATCCCGGGCTGGGGGGTGTTCACCCACCAGCCCGTCCTAAAGGAGTGAGAAGGGGAATCAGGGCTTTTTACTGAGCTCCAAGGAGGAATGGTGCTCCCAACGGATAGGCAAACCATGGACTCCTACTCTTAGGAAGACTGTGGCTAAGGTTCTGGCCTGCCATGCTTCCAAGGTTTGTGTATTTTACAGTTTCTCTTGGATTCTTCTCATAAACCTTTTTTTGTGGTTGATGCCTGTTTTATTTCATGTAGGTGTCGAATTTGGTGGGGGGCTTGCTCGGTCGCCCCTGGGAGATGCCTCCTCATCCCCTCGTGGACGGGTAGAGGAAGAAGTTGGAGGACCGCCTGGAGAGGTTGGCTGCTGAGGTAACCAGACTGAAGGGGTCAAGGAAGGAGGCCTGGGAGAAGTTCCACAAGGCCGAGAGGGAACGGAAGAAACTGCAACAAGACTTCCTTTCTTTGTCAAAGGATCAAGCAAATGCCTTGGCGCAGGCAGCGGACCGGGCCTGCTGTGAGTTTTGCAACTCCAAGGAGGGGCAAGACTTCCTTGCTACCTACTGGGAGAGCCGCTTGGAAGCTCATAAGAAGTCTGATGATTATCAACAGGAGGTGGCGGACATCGCTGGGCCGTTCCTGGGTTACGGGTTCCAGGCCTGCCGGGAGCAATTCATGGCCAATGGCTATCCTCCAGAGGAGGCGGAGCCCTCCTTTCTGGATTTTGAGGCAGTCCTGCAGAATTCCCCAAATCCCTTCGCAACTTCCCCTCTCCCAGAGCCAGGTAACAAAGTTTTCATGCTGACTTCTGTGCTGCCTAACGTTTTTGTGTTATTGAATGATATGGCGGGAAAATCTCTTGCAGAAGGTGACTTGGATCACCTGCTGGACGTGGTGATGGAGGAGGTTAGGACCGCCCAAGAGGGAGGCACAGGGACGGAGGCCCTCGAGGCAGAGCCTTTTGAGGCAAGTC
Source organism: Sesamum alatum (assembly GCA_034509735.1). Classification (NCBI taxonomy): domain Eukaryota; kingdom Viridiplantae; phylum Streptophyta; class Magnoliopsida; order Lamiales; family Pedaliaceae; genus Sesamum; species Sesamum alatum. The sequence continues at coordinate 7,462,504 of JACGWO010000005.1, forward strand.
GAGGACCTCGAGACTAGGCATCCAATGTCCAATTGAGACTTGCACTAAGTATTGCATTCACTGGGTGAGTGCGGAGTTTCATCGCGACAGACGAAGATCGTCTATGCAATTTTAGTGGGTTAGTTCACAAGGTGGTTGATTGATTGAACTGACTCGCGGGAATCGTCATATGGAAACCTTGGAGGCTTGGGCGGTATGACTGGAATGCCCGATTCCGATCGTACGGGATTAGTCCTCAAACTTGAGGAATCATGGCAGTTGTGTGTATACGATGACTGTATCTTGGATCTGGCGAGAGGTGATCATTCTGTAAGATGGTCATTTTAAGCCTTGTCCAGTGCAGTTAGAGTATGTCATGAGGACGGTGGATTCCAAGATAGGATTTGTCCCCCGTCAGTATATGAAGGTGATGTCTCCTATGCACTTCGAGATGGTTTAGACTCTGAAAATCCATGGCCATAGCAATTGATTGAGTAGGAAAGGGTTTCTTACGTCGATCGAAGAGTAAACGTATCTCGAGATTAAGCATAGACGCCTAATTAAGGATGGGAACTGACGCCAAATCCCATACCCTAGACTAAGGCCGGGAGACGGTCGACAGTAGGACCGTACCCATACGGAATCAGCGCCTAAATATTCACGTCAGCATTCACCTAGTCTCTAGTGCCATGGACCATTGCTAGACGGCCACCCATGGTGATGGGCTCCTGCTGGACACGAGCCCAAGTCTAGCTGAGGTGAACCTAAAGGGTCACACACAAATCACCGAAGAGGTGAAGGAATTGACTTGGAGTCAATTTCAGAGGATGATAAGTAATTGGATTACTTATGAGATTGTCCATTGGATGGACAGGCCGATATTGTATCGGGCATCGTTTTATCTGTAAACGGGATTTATCGATTAAGTAGAAAGCCAAAACTTGGATCTTTTAATTGGATTAAAAGATCTACGGGAATTATTTAATTGGACCATGAATTAAATATGATTTAATTCTTGGGTTTATTGTAATTTGATTATAATAAAATCCAGTCCATTAAATCGTGGTCCAAGAGATGTGTTAATTCCACTTTTGAAATTAGAAGAAGTTGGACTTCTTCTAAAAGGGGATGGCTCAAAATTACCTCTTTTGGAAGTACTAAAATTGGCCATTGAAGGCCTTTGATGACAAGTTGACTTGTCTCTTTTGGAAAGAGACAAATCAATTCCAATCAAGCCTCTTTCACTTGGTATGATTAAATCATACCTTATGAAATGGTAGGCTTGATTGATGATTAATGGGATTGATTGAAATGTATCTAGACATCCTTGGATGAACCTAGACATATTCCAATAATCACATTAAATTAGTATATCCGTTTTATTATTCGTTTTTTTCTAGGAAATTGATGAACACTTTTCTACACACACTCTCTCTCTCTCTCTACTCTGTAAATCCTCTTTGTTTAGAGATGGCAATTTCAGCCTGAACCCGAAAAACCCACCCCGGGGGCGGGTCTGGGACCCAATTTTTCGGGGCGGGGGCGGGTTTGGGGCATCAAAAACTTACCCCGGCCGGGTCCAGGGCGGGGTACGGGTCCTGTTCCCACCCCGCCCCGAACCCGCCCCATTGGCCCCACCCCGGTCCCGCCCTCTTTTTCATTATATATTATTAATATATATTATAAAGAATTATAGTATTATATATAAATCCTAAATAAGTTTTGCATGTACTCAACTCTATATAAAAAATAAAAAAAATAAAAATTAGTTGATAAGAAATTTAATGTTTAATTTAAATTTTAAATTTAAATCTAAATTGATATTATTTATCAAAACATAAAATATTAGTTTAAAGTATTCTTTGTATAATATAATTCATTGTAAATCGTAAAATGATATTACTTGATGAGAAGATTAATAATTTAGATAAACATATTATTTGTCTTATACAATTCATTTTAGATATATATATATATATATTATTATATAATGAGATAAAAAAGTTTAATTAACAATTACGATATCTTAAAATCCAGCCACCCGATTTGTACCAAATTTTTTAATATATATAAGTGTGTGTCTATTAGATCATATTGGACGGTATGATTTAAAATCACACGGTCTGATTCAACGATACACCATCTTAAATGATTACTCTTTTGTTCCGAGTACGATATCTCAACATCCATATACCCAATAAGTCTAAAACTTTGCCAAATCTATTTTTCTGTAAGTTTGATCATATCTAACGATTTGATCTGAATTTAACGGTCCGATTAACCAATGTTGTTCAACAATATAAGAAGACAGTTACATCAATGTAATAGTAACATTTATAAATATACAAATTTATTGCATATTGTGTACATATATCAATCTCAACTATAATTTTTCCTTTTATGTATTTCAATTGCATTATTCTAGAAAATGGATATATTCTACAATATTAAATTATTCAATATGATTTTTTTTAATTTTTTAGTATATTTTACTAATTATATTACTACTAAACTAATTAGTTGTTTATATTTATAACAATAAATTAAAATATTATATTATATAATTAATATTTTGATAATTTATATAATAATATTTAATATTAAAAAATGTAATATATTTACTTTATTAAAATTAATATTAAAAAATTTAATATATTTACTTTAATAATAAAATTTAATATTATTAATAAAATTCGTGGCGGGGCGAGATGGGGCCGGGGTTTGATCATGGCGGGGCAGGGCGGGGTATGGGGCAGGGGGGCGGGTTATGGGGCTTAAAAAATTTAACCAGGGCGGGTCTCGGGTCCGGGCGGACCCGTACCAGACCCGCCCTGTTGCCATAACTATCTTTGTTGCTTCATTGATCTAGAATCAATTGAAGAACAAACTAAGATCAAGAAGGAACACTAATTTGATAGTGTAATCCCTTCTTCGATTCATCCACTAGATCCGTTTTTCTCTAGCAAGAAAAATGAGATCTCTCCCGGTGTGGTGTGGATTATGTTAGAGGGTCTTTACGTTGGGACCTCGCGTGGATGAATGTCGGAAGGAATCAATGCGTGTCGCCAATCGAAATACAAAATCGAGAAAGATATTTCGATTTACATTCATGCTCTCGGTTTCTTCTTTATTCCATAGCCACAAACTCTTATTTATTTTATATGATTATATTTTGCGTTTATACACCGATAGTTTGGGAACGTTCAAGGGTACACCCCTTGAACGCAATTTAAATTCAATTATTTTGCACGTTTTTATCTCTATCGCGCTTCCACCGCGTTCCCGGGTCGATCCGCTTTCCTTCAGTGTACCCCCTATGTTTGGGGATGAACAAGTTTTACTTGCTTTTTTTTTTCTTCTTTTGCTTTGGATGATGCTTCCCTCCCTCTAGGGCCAATTTGGCCAAAGGGGTTTTTAATGTCAGCATCTTTTGCCTGCATATCTTGACTGCTTGCGTTATTAAGGGCTTGCCGCCCTTGTTTTGGGTGTTGGGACCAAGGTCCCCTTGTGCGTTTCTTGCGCCTTTGTTGAGAGGTTGTACGCTTTTTGGACCTGTGATCATATGATAGTGCTCAGAAAAATATGATCTATTATAGTTACTTGTTGGGCGAGGTACAAGCCTTGCATTTTCCTTTTTTGAAGAGGAATGCTAGATAGGCTGTTGTGCGAACAAGGCTTACTAGAGGATAGTGCCTGTTTTGAGAACATGGCTTATTTTCCTGGCAAAATGTAGGGCCTGCCTGGAGCAGGACATTTATTTTCTTTATGTAGTATTTGTGGGAAGGCAAGGCTTTTCCACCGTTTGAGGATGCCTGTGGTGAAACAGGGATTTGAAGGGTGCCTGTTTGGAAGATAGGGCTTCAAGATTTGCCAGTATTTTCCCGTTAGGGACAGGAGACCCCTGTAGGAGTCATCCTTTGGTGGGAGGTTTCCACTTTGTTTGTCAATGCTTGGAAGGAGTTTGATGCCCCGCTGGAGGGCTTTCCCCAAGGAGCTATGATTTTGCACAGTTTGGCCTGGAGGCAAATGTTTGGTTCTGAGGGGGGAGTGTCCTACGTAGGGGGACAGTCCTTATGGGAAAAAATTCCTTCAGTTGTGAATATTCAAAGGGCGAGGCCAAGGACGACCATCCCCTTCTTCCAGCTCGTAGGCTCCATTTCCCAATATTCCCCTAATTTTGTAGGGTCCCTCCCAGGTGGGATCAAGTTTTCCCATTGATTTTGAGGCTTCTACCTTTCGGAGTACCAAATCTCCCACTTGTAGTTCACGAGGTCTTACTCGTTTGTTGTATGCATTGAGCATTAAGCTTTTGTATCGTTGCATGCGGAGAAATGCTTGTTCGCGCAGTTCCTCTATGAGATCGAGGCTTTCCTTAAGCAAATTGTTATTGCTGTCTTCAGTGTAACAAACGATTCAATGGGAAGGCATGCCCACTTCAATGGGTATTACTGCCTCCGTCCCATATACAAGGAAAATGAGAAAGCGGTATGATCACTTTTTCAAACGAGCGGCTTCCCACTTATCGGAGGGGAGGCGGCCTTCTTTGAGCCATTCTACAACTAGCTGCCTCCAATCCCCCTAGGGAGTATGGCCTGAAACTCTAGAGATGTTCCGGGCTGTGCCAGGTGTTGTATGGTAATTTGTCGAGTCCCACAGTCTTTTGTGGTACTGGCTAATTTAGATAAGTAATCAGCCTTGTTATTTTCCTTTCTCGGGATTCGGATGATCCAGAAGTCTTCGAATTTGGCCTTCCAGTCTGCAACCCTCTGGAGGTTTTGCTTCATGCTTTCCTCCTTGGCTTCATAAATGCCTTCTGTCTGTTTAACAATGAGCTGGGAGTCAGAGTAGGCTATTAGGCGTCTGGCCCCTGCCTCCCATGCCATTCTGATGCCCAAGGCAAGGGCTTCGTACTCCGCCTCGTTGTTAGAGGCGTTAAACCCAAACTTAATTTCAAATTCTAAGTCCACCCCTTCGGGAGAGGTAAAGACTATTCCAGCCCCGCTCCCCTGGGCTGAGGAAGATCCGTCTATATGTAACAACCATGCCTCCGTATGGGAGGGGGGAGAGGCATTTTCTGACATAAAATTCACCAAAGCTTGAGCTTTGATGGCGGTACGAGGTAGATATGAAATGTCATATTCGCTGAGCTCTATGGCTCACTTGATCAGACGTCCCGAAGTGTCTGGTATTCCCAGGGTTTGCTTGAGAGGATGGTTGGTGTGAACCCCTACCGGGTAGGATAGGAAGTAAGGGCGCAGCCTACGGGCAGTGATCACCAGGGCAAACACTATTTTTTCTATGGGGTTGTACTGTTCCTCGGCTCCATTGACGACTTCGCTAACGTAGTATATAGGCATTTGATGCCGACCCTCCTCCCGCAGGAGGATGGAGCTCACTGCTTGAGGGTGGTTGCCAGGTAAACGTACAAGGTATCTCAGGGTGTAGGTTTAACCAGCAGGGGGAGGCCACCAGGTACTTCTTGAGCTCATCGAAGGCCGCGTGACATTCTTCCCCCTATTCAAAATCTTCAGCTTTCTTCAAGACCTTGAAGAAGGGCAAACGTTTTTCCGCAGACTTGGCTATGAATCGGCTAAGCGCGACTCTCCTCCCAATGAGGCGTTGTACCTCGGTAATATTGGTGGGAGCCTTCATATCCAAGATTGCTTTGATTTTGAGGGGTTTGGCCTCTTATCCTCTTTCTGTTACCACAAATCCCAGGAATCGTCCCCCTCTGACCCTAAAGGCGCATTTAGTGGGGTTGAGCTTCAGGTGGTATTTTCGGAGGACGCCGAAGGTCTCCTCTAGATCCACCACATGGTCCCCTATTTTCCTGCTTTTGACGAGCATATCATCCATGTATACTTCTATATTTTGGCCTAGTTGGTGCCGGAATATCTTATCTATTAGACGTTGGTAAGTGGCGCCCGCGTTTTTTAGTTCAAAGGGCATGGCCATGTAGCAGAAGGTTTCCTGCTGAGGTGATGAAGCTGACCCTCTTACGGTGTTCCGGGGCCAACATAATTTGATGATACCCTTGTGAGGCATCCATCATACTTAGGAGCTCGCACCCTGAGGTGGAGTCCACTAACTGGTCAATTCTCGGGAGAGGGTAGAAATATTTCGGGCAAGCTTTGTTGATGTCCTGAAAGTCCACACACATTCTCCACTTTCCTCTGGGTTTGGAAACGAGGACCACGTTTGATAACCATTCCAGAAATTGGATCTCCTGGATGTGGCCGACCTCCACCAGCCTTTCTATTTCTGCTTGGATGATTTTATCATTTTCTAGGTCGAAGTGCCTTTTCTTCTGTTTGACGGGCCTCACGGCGGAATCAATGTTGAGGTGGTGCATGATGACTTCAGAATTTATTCCTTCCAGGTCACTAGGAGACTAGGCGAATACATCCATGTTTCGCTGTAAGCATTCTACCAAGGTTTCTTTAAGGGGTCCTTGCAGTTGGGACCATATACAGGTGGTCTTACCTGGCTTTTTTGGGAAAAGGTCGATGGTCAATAGTTCTTCCGCATGTTAGACTTTGGTAGGGTTATTTCCTTCCAGGGGGCCTCCTCGGGAGGAGTCCCGGATCCTGTTGTATCCTTCCCTTTAGAGGGATCTTTGCCTTGTCTTTTATGTATCTTTTCTGGAGGTAATTCAATGCCCCCCCCCCCCCCCGCTTTTGACCCTTGCGGATAATGTCCACATAACATTTTTGGGACTACTGCTGATCTCCACTGGCCTCGCCTATTTCCTTCGGGTATGGGGAATTTTTATCTTCATATGGAAGGTGGATATAACCGTTTGGAAGGCGTTCAACATAGGCCTACCTAGGATGATATTGTATGCTAAAGGAGTGTCGACTATCAGAAATTTTACTAGGCAGGTCCTTCTAAGTGACCCTTATCCTAAGGATAGTGGGAGGGAGATCACCCCTCTAGGATGGACCACCTCCCCCCAAACCCATACAGGGAGGTATCCACCCTTTCTAGGGGGCACCTCCCAGTTGCATTTGATCGTACGCCTCCCTGAATAGGATGCCAACTGTGCTCCTCGAGTCTATGAAGACTTGGTTTACTTCATAATTGGCCACAGTGGATGTGATCACCAATATGTCGTTATGGAGGAGTAGGACCCTTATCTCGCTGGGCCCGAACTGTCTGATGGGCGCCCCTTTACTGCATCTACGCCTAATACTTCCTCCTGGGGAAGGCATTCGGCTTCCCTGGACAGGTTTTTTCGAAGACCTGTGGGAGTCTCCTCCCATGGGTCCTCATGATATCATTCGTATCACTCCCTTCCAGGGGGGATTCAAATCTTCCCTCGTGCCCGAGGGGATGGAGGTACGACCTTCTGCCCTGGGTGGATCAGGGCTGGTATCTACAGGGGATTTTCCCTGGTATTGATCATTCTTCTGATAAGGGCCTGTGCCTTGGCTTTTCTTGCGACACACGAACTCCTGCAAGTATCAATTCTGGAGCAATCGATCACTTTCGCACTTTAAGTGTCGATATTTCTCCATTGTATGTCCATAATCATTATGAAAGCGAGAGAATTTATTCGAGTTGGGCCGGGTTGGCCCTTCCCTAGCTCCTCAGGGTCGATTCAGTAATCCTTTTCCTTCCACGGCCATGAGGGCCTGATAGGGGCATTAAGAGGAGTGTAAACGGGCGGTCCCCTCTGAAAGGGAGCCTTCTTGTGCTGCCCTTCCCTCCGAGGCTTCTTGGAGGAACCTTCTTCTCGAGCATCCTTCCTCTTCTCGCTTCGTCCTTCTTTCTTGGAGGCTTGGGCCTCCTCCATGTTGATGTACTTGGCCACCCTGGCTAAAAAGGTTGTCGAAGTCAAGGGCTGGCTTCTTAACCAGGGACTTGAAGAAGTCCCCATATAGAAGCCTTTGTGAGAAAGCGCTAGCTTTGACGTCCTGGGTGGCTGCAAGGACCTCGAGGGCCGTCGTATTGAATTGGTGAAGGTAATCCCTCAATGATTCAGAATCCTTATGGCGAACCGTAAACAGGCTGAATGGGGCCTTGCAATGCTTTCTATTGCTAGCAAATTGGTGTAGGAACAATGACCGCACCGGGAAACTCCGCACCGACAGGGCAGGTAGTTGGCTAAACCACTTCTGGGCCGCTCTAGCGAAGGTGGTGATGAACACTCGGCACTTGATCCCGTCGGTGTAACGATGGAGCAAGGTGGCATTCTCAAACCAGGATAGGTGCTCCTGGGGGTCTGTGGTACTGTCATATTCCGCGATGGTTGGAGACCTGCAATTTGGGGGGAGTTCATCAGCCATGACCCTCTTACTGAAGGGAATGCCCCTTTCAGTCTCCAAAAGGACTCCCATCACCCTATATTGGACGTCCTGTATGCTTTTCTGCGGCTCCAATTGAGCCTCCCAATGGGAAGAGCTTCTGCCCGAGCCGGAGGGGCAGGGACAGCTTCCTACTCTGGTACCGCAGGGAGTCTTCTCGCCTGAGGGATTTCCTCACCTTCCGCTGGCCCTTCTAAGGACAGGCGGGCCTCCTAGGCTGCCCCTGGGACCGCAACTACCAGGAGAGCAGGGTTGGTGGCTGCTATGTGCTGCCTGATGGCAACTGTAATCATCCGCTGGAGCGTCGCTATCAAGCCAGGGGCACCCTGTCTGAGGAAGTGTCCGAAGAAGTGCCATCCCTAGACGGATCCAATGGGGGGTCGGAGGGGCCAGACGATCTTACCTCGGTGCGTGTTGTGGACACCCTGGGCATTCCAGCTACCACTTGCAGTACCTGGGGTTTGGTGGCGATGTCCGTTCCCTTCTGTTTGTCCAAGCTAGCGTTGGTGGTTTCCATTGATCTCACGCCTTTAGCTCAATGTTCCCACAATCGACGCCAATTGATGTGAGCAAAAAGTGCTCGATCATAGTTTTCTTCCTGGACTAGAACGTAGTGGGCCTGGATTTTGCAAGTTTGGACAAGGAACCTGTAAAAAAAGCGTTAGCACTCTGACGCTCAAGTCAGTAAATTTTTTTAGAATAAATAACTTAAATGTAGGCGAAATTTGACAAGAATTAAGAACATAAAAATGTGTTAAGTGTGATTTAGTCAGAAATTCAAGGAATCATATAGTAGAGAGACGTTACTCTGCTAGCCAACGGAAGCTGGTATTCATAAGGAGAGTGCCTTTGAGGGAGGAGAGTTCTAAGGGGGGTGGGGGGTGGGGGAGGGGGGGGGGTAGGACTCTTAGGGGATCGGTTGAGGCCTCCCTAGAGTCCTTCCCACCTTAACTTCCTAAAAATGGAGGAGTTGGTTGAGTAGCCTGCCCTATCTCTAAGGAGGTGGGCTTATCCAATTTGGTCGGCTTTGGGTGGATCGAGTCTTTGGACTCTCCACCGAGAGATTGTCCTGCCTGGGCTGGACCAGGTTTTCCTATAGGCTTTTGCCTCCTGAACTGTAGGTGGGCTGCCTGCAAATCCCTTCCTCCTGGGCTTTTCCGGTCCTCTTGGGCTTTGCCTCCTCTTCCGTAGGGGGCCTAGCCTGATCCCGGGCGGGCCTGGCATCTCCCTACCTAGCCTGGGCTAAAGGTTGTTGGGTTTCTTCTTCCTTGGCCTGCCTCTTGTGGATGGGTCCCTACAGATCCTAGGCTGCGCATATGGGCCTACTATTTTATACATATTAGAAATAATGTTAGGAAGAATTCCTATAATTCTATTAACGAGAATATTCGCAATAATCTTATAGGAAATATTGCACAGACTAATTGGTCTGAAATGTTGCATGCACTGAGGGTTGGGTTTTGTAGGGATTAGAATAATTCTAGTAGAGTTAATATCTTTCCCCAAATTACCAGAAGCAAAAAATTCTTTAAGAATAGGTATAATGGTATTTTTTATGGAGTCCCAATATTTTTAGTAGAATAAACTGTTTAGACCATCAGGACCCGGGCCTTTAGTAATACCTATTCTATGCAGTGCATTCCAAATCTCTTCCTTTAAGATATTCTCATTTAACTTGCACTTATCTTCTTCAGAATCAACTTCATTCTCAAAGTTAGGGAACTGGATATTATTGTTTCCGCTAGACTCATGTACTGCAGTAAAGAAATTGACTCCAGTTTGAAGGATTTCATTATTAGAATACATCCGGTTTCCATTTTCATCTTTTAAACCATGCATATAGTTAATTCTTCTCCTGTTATTAGCATAAGCATGAAAGTATTTAGAGTTATCATCTCCTTCGAGTCTCCATTTTGTATGTGCTTTTTGAGCCCAATACTCTTCTTTAATCTTAAGGAGTGAAGTGAATTCTTGCCTAAGTTGCAGTTCTTGGCTCGAAAGCTGATTATTTGGGTGAGCATAAATGTCCATAAGGATTTTTTCAAGCTTATTAGTGGCTGCTCGTATTTTTTGGTCAGTATTCCCCAAAATAAATTTTTTTTCCACCATCCAATTTTCTTAACCATGATGTCATATTTGATCCTAAAATTAGCAGTGGTACACGTACTATAATTCTTATCCCACATGCCCTGTATAAAATCTTGGAAAAAATCATGCATGGTCCATGCGTTTTCAAATCAGAAGACTTTAGGTTTACGTTCACATGAACTGTTAAGATCAAGCAAAATTGGAGAATGATCAGAGGAATTACATGAAACATGGAAAACTTTTGCATGTGGGTGGGATAAAATCCAATCTTATAAAGTGAAAACTCTGTCTAGTCTTTCACAAATAAAAAGCTGACCCAAATCTATGGTTACTCCAAGTAAAAATGTGTCCCCTGTAGCCAAGATCAATTAGTTTGTAGTTATCCATGCATTCCTGAAAATTTTTACTGCTATATCTGTTGAAGCTCTTTCCTCCAATCTTTTCATAAGGATGCAAGATATTATTAAAATCCCCTAAAACCACCCATTGCATGTTAATAATAGATGATAACGAGCAAAGTTCAGCCTAAACCTGATTTTGTAGGTGATGTTGCGGGTGATTGTAGATTGTGCTTAACAAAAATGGTTTGATACCATATCTCAATGAAACTTCCATATAGATTATCCTGGGGGATGTATGGACCTGGTCCAAAGTGATTTGATGAGTTTTCCATAAAACTCAAATGCCGCCGGATAACCCGATGGAGGAAGAGACCGCTAATCCATCAAAAAGAAGTTGCCTGAACACTGGAGGTAACCGATTTGCTTGCATGCGAGTTTTAAGTACCACAAAAACTTGAGGATTATACCTAGCGATCAGAGACCTAACCGCTGGGATGAACTCATTTCTCGCTACCCATCTACAATTCCATACAAACACCTTCATTAAATAATCTGGTGGGGGGAGAGATTTGGGACGTGAATCCATTTTGCATGGCAGCCCTCAGCAGCGTTTTGCGGCATTGTGGTGGGATGGTAGAGGGGCAAGCCGCTTGAGATGGGTAGTGCCAGGACTTTGTATTGGATCTCTCATTCTCTAGTTAACGACTCTTGTTCCTGGCTAACTTCTACTATAACCTTTGGAGAAAACGGAGGGTTGATGAAGAGGTGTGCGGACATGTGGTATGGTTGAATCAGAAATTCGTGCTGCCCGAGGGTGATTATGTTGTTTCGTGTCCCTACGTGGACCGTGTTGAGTGTGTTTTCCTCTGGACCTTCTTCTTGCCCTACTAACTGCTCCTGAACATTCTGATTGGAATTCAAGGGGGGTTTAAAGCCTGGGGGAAAGGATGTATCGGATTTAGGGGAACAGTGTTCATGTGGTTTATCTGACGACCATTTCTCATGAAGTTTGCATTGTGGTTGAATAGTGGTTGATGGTTTGTTTGAGGGTGTTGAGGTGCATTGTTTTAGAAAGAGCTCTATGCAGTTGTGGGAGCTTGTGAATGTGAAAGGTTCAGCGATAATGAAGGGTTTGGTGGCTGAGGAAAGTTGGGAGTGGATTGTTGGCGATGACATTGCTAGAGATGTTCTGGTTGATGGGAGTTGGAGCCATTTCCTTTGGGATGATTTGAAAGAGTTGTATTGTACGATTGGAGTGAGGCAGATTTGTTTTCTTCTATAGGTGATTCCTTAATATCCTCCATGTTGGACTCTGGACTCAGGTTGGTAAGAACTGTGGTTGAATTAGAGCTCACGTTCCCAGACTCACAATCACTATTGTTGAGTTCGTTGGTCCAATAACCATGAGCAACAGCTTGACACTGGATAGTTGAAACTACTGTGATTAGGTTTTTCCTTGAACGGTGGTCATTATATTGAATCTGGGTTGTTGAAGCTGTGCAAGGTTGATTTGAGAACCATGATTAGTTCCTTCATTCTGTAGGGATCGAACCGTGTTTGAGTTATAGGCACAGGTAGCTTTAACTGTGGTTGGTATTGCTGTGTGGTTAGCTGCATTGGAATCCAATGTTTTCACACACCCCAATTTCTTTGTCCACGTGTGTCAAGCTAGAATCTTCATATGCTGGAGTTTTAGTGTAAATTATGGCTGACGTAGGAAACTTTAGGGACTCTTCATCTACATTCATCATTTCCTTCCATTTGTCTGTCGTGCTATCTCGATCTGGAAACGATGACTTCTTAACAGTAGAATCATCAGTTCTCTTTTCCTTAACCATCCAAATTTTATTTTGAAATTTTCTATGAGAACTTGGTTGGTGAACCATGTTGGGCTTGTCCTGATTTCCAGCACTCTTGTTGTCGGTTTGTACTTTTCGACTGAAGATGAGCTTTCGCGGCTTCGAGTTGTAGCGAGTTATGGTAGTGTTTCCTCCTTAGTCTGGATTGAATAATAGTCCATTCTTCATTCTTCCCATTTTTTGTTATATCACGGTTGTTCTTTTCTGTGTTGGATACTGGGGGTCCTTCAGGACAAAATTCTTGTATATGGCCAATTAATCTGCAATTGAAGTAGAAGGGGGACTTTAGTTCATAACTAATTTTTTGTTTTTTGTAGCCTATAAGTATATATGGTGGAAGTTTCTTGGTGCTGTCAATTTCTATACATATTCTGGCATACCCACCTTTGGAGAATGCATTCGTATAGGAATCCATTTTAATGGGTCTGCCTAGAATCTTAGCAATTTCAAACGTCTGGAAGTCATGGTACTCTATAGGGAGTTCTGGAAATTGGATCCAAGTAACAATTTTGTTATTTGTTGTTGTTGAAGGAACAAAATTGGGCCTCCACCGTTGAACTGCGACGTATCTATTCTGAAAGAACTAGGGGCCTCCAGCCAGAGCTATAAAATCGTCTTCAAGATTTTGGGTTTTGATAATATAATAGCCTTTTCCCAATTCTGTTAAATAAATATTATCTTAGGTTTTCACATCCTTCTTAGGTGAACATCAAAATTTGGAATAGAGAATTGTAGACCCACAGTTTGAACTATGAGTGCTTCTTCTAAGGTCTTCTAATCTCTTCTAATTTCTCTCGTTGAGGAATGAATTGGGGCGTGTCCATCATGGTTGTTTCTGTCTGAACCTGAGTTTGTTCACTATCTTCATCGCCAAAATTATTTAACCAAGTTGGGAAGTATGTATGTTGCGAAGCCTGGAACAATTTGCTCTTGTAAGAATAGGATACTTCTCCTCCTGATTGATGCACATGAGAGAGATGTGCTTGTTCAAAACTATTTGTTTTTTCTTTTAAAGCTTCCATAGTTTAACAAGGAGTAAAGTTATGCTTTGGTGGTTGATTTGGGGAAGTATCTTTTCCACTCTTGAACAATGGAAACTCAGAGGTCTTATTTTTGCATGAATTTGCAGTAGAAGCCATGGATTCTGGCCAAACATCGGAGCTTCCAGTTGGTGGCTTAGGTGGCGGTAACTTGGAGGGAGAAAGAAGAATAAAGGAGTTAGAGAGCATTTTTTCCGAACCCATTTATACTTTTTTGTATGTTGACGACTACTGGTATTTTATAAAATACTTATTTGATCTTTGACACTGACAAGAATTAAAAATAATAATAATAACAATTCAACCAATTCAAAGGGAGAGAAGAGAACCATAATATACGTGCGTGATATTGAAGGTAGAAAGTATTTGTAAGTTACACAAAAATGAAAAACAAACAATAGCTTGTGACTTCTGCCTCCCATTTAAAGATATTCTTTGTTATCTATATGAAATTGAGTGGGTATCTTTCCGAAATACTTATGAACGTTGATGATTCATTTTGAAATATTAACTTCAATTAGCACTTCAAATGAATAATTGTTTTAAAGGAAAATATTGGCCTAACAACTAAAATTAGAATCTACAAACTAGTTCTTCCATTTAGATGGAGGAACATGTGATTTCTAAAGGTCAATGTGCAACATGCTTACATGGTTTTACTAACAAGTATAAAGATTATCTGAGCGCAAAATTCTTATACTAAAGTTTGATATTATCCTCTGTTCGGCATATTTATAGCCACTACTGCCATTCTATTTACGTTTTCTTGGTTGATCAAAGTTGTCCTATCTAAGTGAAGAGTGGACGAGGTGACCTGTGGATCTTCCAATGAATTTAAAAAATGGGATAAAGAGCACAAAATTTCGGGCTTGAAGAACTCCACTCACAACTTGAAGTATTATCCAGTTAGTGATCCTATCAATTTCGATGAGCTATCTTTGCGATAGATTTAATAATGGTCGAGTAAGATTATCAAATATGTCAAGATAATCGAAAAGATTCGATAAATTCCATATGCCCCCTATGAAATACAGAAGACCCTCGTGAAATTTGATATCATGCAAATAACTGCCATTTTCACCCAAAATTGATGAAGACTGTCAAAAATGCGCTGGGATGCAAAATTGATTGATTTTCCTCATTTTCCAATTTAAGGCACCTATAAATAACAAAAAAATACCCCTACTTACCATTTAGGAATACAGAACAACCTACGTTGCATTCTTGTAGTAAATTCTAAACAACAACTTGTTTTAATCTTATGATTTGATTTATTAAAAATTTAATTAATTACTATTATATTGATATTAAATAAAATTAATATTAGTTGATTAATAAATAAATATTTTTTTTTTCTTTTCTCCCTTCTTCCATCTTCTTTTCCTTCCTCCGTCCCCTCATTCATTCATCTTCCTTTTCATCTCTACCCCATCAAGCCACCAGCTTCGCTGGTGGTAGCTATATGCCACAACCTTCTCTTCTCAAACCCATAGATGCTGCCCTCAAACACACTATTGCAACACTTTCACCTCTCCAAATCAAGATCAATCACTTGCCTCATTCCCCAACTATATCGAAAAATGCCTAACTAATCATAAATATAGATGCATTAATGAGAGAATCGAGCATGCTTTATTTATTTGAGGAGGGATCCAGAAATGCTTGACTAGGTGTGACCACATGATTTTTGGATCTATAACAACTTGTTGAGTTGAACATTTATGTTAGTTTAGTGATGAATTAATATATTCCTCCCTATTTATTCCTTATCTGGTGATGAGTTATGATTCCCCCATCAAATATTTTTCAAGTCTAAGCCAAGAAGCTGGGCTCCCATTCATTCAGCCCAATGGACTAATCTATTGGCCTAGATCCAATGCCCAGACAACAAGACATGCAGACCCTTCCTGCCGGCCAGACTGACGAGACAGAGTTCATAAACGAATCCCAACAAGCAAGCCCCATGCACCAGACAGCAAGACCGCCACATTAGCTAAATTGAACACATCAAGGGATCCATCACCCTAAAAGGGCGCTAGCTATGACCCCATATTCAGCTGGAACCAGTTGTTTGAAACAACAATAACAAGATTTTCTTACATTCGCACTTGACTAGCAAGACTCACTCAAACATTTATATCTTAGGAGATTACTCCAAATCCTGGATTAGTACTATCGTTTTGAAGCTAACACTCTAAGGATTCTGATGATATCCAACTTGCCATAACTAACCAATGGAATCTCTCCAAAATTTCTCTATAAATAGAAACCTAAGGCCAATCAACAAGTAGGTGATTCTGGAGTCAACAATGATATGTGCACCCGACTGTTTTTCTTTACACAATAATCATATTTCAACTCCTAATTTCGTGTTCAAACATTCCACACTCCGTTAAACCATTTTCCAACGTTAGCTTATGTTTATTCAACTTTCCCTACTTTATTTCTCTAAAATCATTTATTAGCTTAAGCATTATAGTGCAAACCCCTGTTTGCAGATTAGTCCTCAGATAAATTTTAGGATTTTTATGAAAATCCTTCAACCATTGTGGTGCTATTAAATTCTGATATGCATAAAATTTAAAGAATTCTCCTCATTTACTTCTTTTTCTCGCTTGATCTCATCCCCCATTTCTTGAATGAGGAGACAAGGATGCAAGTTTGAAAAATTGCACGATGATTCAAAAAAATTAAGTCAAATATATATTAGGGAATTGCACTGGATTTTTGGAGCAATAAAACCAACTTGCACTTATATTTGAGTTGGATTTTGATTCACAATTGAGGTGAGAGTAGATTCCTAATTGGATTTGCGTTCTTTCTAATACATTAAGTGATATAAATCTATATATACTAAATTCCATTTTATACGAGGCAGTTTTTATTTGTACATCACACGTCCGTTGATATTAAATGCATTTTTTCAATCCTAAAAATTTGAAGATGGAAAGTGGGATGTAGTTGATTAATTGAGGAAACGAAATGAGGCATGTAGTTGGAGGAGAGGACAATGCAATAGATGGGAGGGAGGGGGCAACCCTAATTTGTCTTTAGGAGAGAAAATAGAGAAATAGAGGAAAGTGAGGGAGAGTAAATAAATAGTGCTTTAGACCTGTTTTGCACAGTATAAGACAACCCAAGACATTGAAAAATAAACATTGTGTTTGGATCCATTTATGGGTTGTTTCAGAAACAGCCCAAAATAGCCCAAATGTTTGGCTACATCTCATAGAAATATTTTTAACCCATTTTAATTTTTAGATTTGTTTTAAGTTGCCTATTCAACTTTTTGACTCACATTTTTGACAAAAAAAAGGCTACTTTGCAGCCTTAACCCACGTTCTACATCTCCTTTTTTGTCCTGTCGAAATGGCTTCCTTCTATTTCCTCAAAAAAAAAAAAAAAAAAAAGAAAGAAAAAGGAATGCTTCCCCTATGACCCAACACATGCACGAAACTTGGTTACACTCGCTCGGGTTGACTGCAAACCTTGACCAATAACTCACACTAGCTCAACCAGTCGAAGCAAGAAATTGGGAAGCGACCCCGAAGTGATCTTCACACAACTGTTCTAGTCGCCAGTTGGGTTGTTTCTCCTTCCCTGGTAATTTAATATGATGAATTTTTATTTTTGCAAGAGAGGTTGTTGTATCATACTTCATTTTTTGAGAAATTGGTGGTACACTCAAATTGTTGTTCAATATTTGCTATGTTAAGATAGAAGTTGATGGTTGTTTTACATAGACCTAAAAATTTTGTAATGCTAAATCTATGGTTTAATTTTTGTTAGTCAAACTAAAATGCTAAAAAATGATGTATGTTATATAGGTTAATTTTCAGTATATGATGGATTATAAAGTGATTGTAAGTTAAATGTCTCGTTGTTCTAATACTACCTCTTTTCTTTTAATGTTATGACTTTATGACTGTCATCTACCTTCTATGAGTTGTAAAGAGATTCATACTCGGATTTTCAACTTTAGATTGATAAATTGCAGAAAGGTGACTATTTCTGAGGTGTCCTTGATGATATCAATATATTTACAGGACTTAATTTTTGTGCTTTGATTGCTGATTACATGTATACTAGTTGTATTTTTGTGTTTTTATTATTACTTTTTTATGTGGTCTATTTATGGGAGCATGCTTTATGTATGTAGACTCTCTGTTACATGACTTATATGCACTATGGTAAATTATGCTATGTAGACTCTGGTATGTATTATCAAGTCTTTTGTATGTGAACACTCTTGATGTATTTTGTCAAGTCTTTTGTAACTCATGTAACTATTGAGTGACAGTACATGCTCTATATTTTTCCTTTACATACACGTTTGATTGAGTAGTTAACAAACTACATCCATTTTCTTGGTTGTGCACTCAACTTGGTAGTTCCTCCCATATATCAACTACTTATATAGCTCTATTGTGTGCCTATGTTAAGTATCTTCGTTTCAGCTATTGATACAATTCTGGGGCAAAATGAGTTTCTAATCCCATAAGATTAGATCATTATTTTTTTTGGTACCACAACTTAGACATGTGACAATTTCAATCCCATAAAATACCAATTTAGGTATTTTTAGTCCCAAAAAGTCATGTGCTTTGTACATGTATGCTAACAGCTGTTAACTTGGGACTAAAAATACCTAAAACCGTGGGATTAAAAGTACCTAAAATCATGTTTTATGGAATTAAAAATACATAAAATCATGGCCATGTCCGTTAATTTGGAACTAAAAGTACCTAAAATCGTGTTTTATGGGACTGAAACCGTCACCTACATAAGTTGTGGTACCAAAAAAAATGACCTAATCTTACGAAACTAAAAAAGTATTTTGCCCTATAATACTGTAACTGCATTTGTAGAGCATCTTGTGGCTATAGTTGGAGCTTTAGTAATAGTTATTTTAGAGCTGTTCTTTTGCTTTATTTTGGAGCATTTCTTGTTGTTTTTGTTGCCTCTTCCTTGTTGCTCACTTTCATCATCTCCACTTGGTTTGTGCAAGGTACCTCATATAACACTTTGTTACAAAAAATTGAAATTACTATACTTTATTTGGTATTATGCGTTAAAATATTTTAATGCAATTTAAACTTTTGGTTGTATCAGACTTTCTTTCATGTTGGAATCTAAGAAATGTTCCACCCATTTATATGTCATTTATAATGTAAAAAAGAAAGTATTTATGTTTTCTAGCATGTTGAACTTGAAATAAAAACCTGCTTTTCTTTCATATTTCTTAGAAACACTTGGACTATGGTATAAATATAGAAGAGATTTGAACCACTCATCCAACAAATTAGAGTGAATTGTTGGCCATGTTTTCCAGTAGCATGACATGATTCATTTATATACATGTTTCACGTTGAGTTAATAATCTTATGAATTTATACATGGATTCTTTCAATACTCATTTTCTTCTCTCAATCTCTAGACCTTCTCTCCCTCTATTATTTCCTTAATCTTTCAATTTCAAAGTGCAGTAGCTATGTTGTACATCCTCTACTTCTCCAGTTGTCTAGTATGAGCTTTTTTATTCTACATGAGAAGTGGTTCAAGCTGCCTTATGCAGTCCTAGGCTAAAGTACGTTATTCGAATGTTAACTAATGCTAATTAAGTAATTCTTTGTTCAGTTAAACATATGAACTTGAAATACCATTTTGTGATTGAAGAAACATATAGCACTATTCACAGGAACAAGATAAATACTTAGGTCGTAAGTAATCCCCTGTTACTCTCTGTCTTTAAGAAGAATTTGTGCTGATTATTAGTGAAGGCACTTTTTCTTTTATAAAAAAAATGAAATTACTATACTTTATTTGATATCATAATGTTAAAATATTTTAGTGCCATTTAAACTTCTGATTGCGGCTATTTTATCCATATATTTACTCACATCAATTGGGAAATTACCCAGTACAATGTACAAGTTATTTGGAAAATAAATAACACTTAACTACTTAAATATAATACGTAGATATAAGTTTAAATGTACTCGACTTTTAACAACATTTAGTCTTTTATGCAAGATGCCTCATATCCATGAGGTCCCTCTATCCCAATCCTCCCGTGCCGACAAAGTGACATGGACTGCTTTTACAGAGCAAGTATTCATAGAGTTAATGCATGAGGAGTTTGTGAATGGCCGACTTAAGTCGTCCATATTTTCACCTTTTGTTTGGGGCCGCATATATGATAGGTTGAATAAAACCCTACCATCCAACTTACGCGTACACAATTGAGCAGCTAAAGGGGAAACTTAATAGGCTTCGACGAGCATGGGGACTTTTGAACAACTTAATATCGGGGGAAGGAGGGGACTGGATGGGGTTGGGAGCCAAAACTCAATACTTTGATGTCCCGAGGAGTCATATCGGGAATGAAAATTATCTTGATCCTTCTATCCAAACTGACAGTCGAAGATCTAGAGACGAGTATGAGGACTCAACATACTCGGAGTCGGTGCCACTAAACGAGCCTTTGGTTCCCCTAAACAAGATGTCCGAGTGATTTTTGATCCCTCCCGATGACGACTTTGCTTCACCATCTAGTAATTGGACTGGGAAACGCCATGTAAATGAGATGGAAATGAAGAAGATGGACACGATAGACAAAGTGCTGGAGTCTCTTTAGATCAGGCTGGGCTAATAGCAACAGAAGCCATCGAACATTGTGTGGAAGAGTTATGCAAATTTCTGAACCTCCCTGATCAAACTTTCACAATAGCGTTGGAGCGCTTTCACAGTCACACTACTAGTACCATGTTCTTGAAACTGACTGAGAACAATAAACTTCATTGGTAACAGTCATTGGCGAAACTAAACTAAATATATATTATACTTCACTGTAGAATCTAGGCCTCCGACTAGGCAATGGAGATACTCACAAAATCCTTGACCACAAAACTTGTTAGATAAAATGTGTTGGAAGAGTTTTACAAACTCTGAGATGTGATTTGTCCTGAGCCCTTTCGAGTTTCGCGCAATACATCTGCATTACAGGGTGAGGGTTGGGTAGTTGAGATTATGATGACACCACATACCGGCCGTTTCTATGATAACATTCGTATGACAAAACCATATTTGTACACATTGGTGGATGCAGTGACCTCAAGTGGTCTACTTCCATAGGGACAATCATCAAAAGTAAGCTCATTTGAGGAGGTGGCTCTCTTCATGCAAACTATTGGAATGCACAAACGTCGGCGCGACTTGATGGAGCGATTTCAACATTCATTAGAGACAATTAATCATAGATTTCCTTGATTTCTTCGTGCACTGTGCTTGCACACGAAGTCATCACTAGACCCAATTTTCGGAACATCTCGCCACAACTATTCAAAAATCGAGATTTCTATCCATACTTTAAGGTTCAACTATACTAGAAAAATCATGTAAATTTATTTATTACAAAAATACTAGATTTTATTTTCATATAATATGCAACAACATATTAAAATATGCATTTAATTATTGAAATACAATTACTACATAGGACTACATTGGGGCGATGGATGGAACTTTGATTCCAGCATGGTCCCACATAGACACCAAAATCGATATCGTTCACGTAAAAATCATTTAGCATAGAATGTACTTACCATTTGTGACTTTGATATGATGTTCACATACGTGTATGCGGGTGTTGGGAGGGTAGTGCTAAAGATGAACGTGTTTTACACCATGCCATATCACAGTATGCCTCATTCTTTTTTTCCTCCGATTGGTGAGTAAGTTCGAAATATCTTTTAACTTATGTCTAATATTTGCCGGCTATCTGAAGTTAAATTGTATTATATGCCTATTCCATGTAGGTAAGTACTATCTCGTGGAAGCTGGGTTCACGAACTACCAGTGTTTTCTTGCACTGTATCGAGGAACTATGTATCACTTAGATGAATATAGTGGCCCAAATCGCATATATCGTATTTCACAGGATATGTTTAATCATTCTCACTATCGACTATGCAACGTAATTGAGCGTTGCTTTGGTATCTTAAAGAAGCGTTTCCCAATACTAGCATAAGGGATGCCAAGCTATCTTGTTGAGCACAAAGTAGAAATTGTCATTACTTGTTGTACTCTTCATAACTTTATATATAAGTTTAGACGGGATGATACAATTTTCAATCAGGCAAAGCAAGAAATAGAACTCAATATGCAGACCTTTTACCACAGGGGCCACCCAACAATAGATGAATTTGAAGCACATAGGGTCTCTCGTGATGGCATTGGACCATGGATGTGGGCTAATGCAACCACTCATAATTTGCATTTTATATTCTATAATTGTGCCACATGTTATTATTATATTAGATAACATGTACTCCTAATACATTTATAACACTATTTTATTTTGAATTACATATATCATTAATGTAGTCACAGTTATCAACTTGGTTATGCTATTTCTAACATTATATTATACATAAAAGTTGGATAGTTTTGCAGCCATAGCATACAAACGTTATCTTGACAGTGTTGGATTTTCACAGATGGAGGATTGGTCATTGATTTTGAAAATGATTCGTGTTTTTTTGATTTTGGATGATAATACACGTGTACCCCTGTCTAATGATGTTGCAGTAGAGTTGGCAATGGAGCGTTGGACACAGGCATTGCATCACCAATTTAGGCGTTGATTTATCATAGGTTCGTACCCAATTTACGAGTTTAAGGAGCAATACGACACATACACAATCATTATATCTAATCCAAGCATATGGTATGACTACGAGATGGGGGAAATGCATTTGCCTTTGGCAAAGCAGGAGTCCATGGCAGCCGTAAGTCTAATTTGCAAAGTCTACATACCAGCATTTTTTGCTATATTTTTTATGATTCTTGTATGCATCACTTTACTTTTGTGGAATAGATATAAAAAGGGTAAATCTCATTTTTGGTCCCATATATTAGGCAAGGCCAATTTTGATCCTATTCATTACAAAAATCTCAATTTTAGGACAATATCTTTCGATTTGTCTTACTTTTGGTCCCAACGTACAAAATTGACGGAAAATGTTAACTGCTGTTAAAGGAGGCATGTGCCCTCACATGATACATATTCGGAGAAATAAATACATGAAATGACAGAAAAGATAAAATAAAAAAAAAATTAGGGTTCATCCACCATTTTCTCTCTTCAAAATAAACTGAAATTTCACTTTCATTTCCGAAAAAATGGAGTCAACAAGTGATTCGACTTCTATAATTAGAACTCTCATGTGTTATTGTGGTAAAAACTATCTCTAAGAACCTCACGGACGTGCCAATTCGGAAAAAAAGATTTTATAGTTTTGATGATATTGCTATGAAAAGACTTACCAATGTATACAAGGACGAAAAAAATCATACATGGGCTTTTCCGCAAGTTGAACAAAATAAAAGAAAAGAAGTTCGAAATGAGGAAGAATGTGATTATCTAGCGTCAAATGGAAGAAGAGGTAGCTGAAATGAAGAAGAAAGTTAATTTCTTACATAAGTGTTTGGCTGGGACATTGATTTTACTTGTTATGAGTTGGTTATGGTCAAATTAAATGGAGCATTTGAAGGAGATGTTTTTATGGATTGGTTGTTGATCGGTTGTCGAAGCCGTCAAATATAAAAACTGATTCTAAATTGTAGTAGTCGTGGAACCAGGTCGAATTCCAAGGGAATTATCGATTACTTTCTCGATCTAGATGTAGTAACCAAAAGGGGGGTGTGAATTAAGTACTAATTATAAATGAACTAAATTAACAAAAGCAAAAGTAAAACAACTGAGAAGAGATTATAAATGGAAAAGTCCAATTCAAGGGGGTTCGTCTCACCAATCGTTATGTTTATCATGGATCACTAAGGGTTAATTCCATAACCAAGTATTCAACTCTGGAATTTATTAGGATAGCCGTAACAAATCCCTGTTTTCCTATCGTAGTGGATTTGACTCAAGCATCTAAATCCAAACTTATTTTAGCAAGACTGGGCACGATAGCGTTCCATATCTCATCAAGAATAGCATTTGCATTAATGAAAACAGTTGAATCTAGATCAAATAACCGAGATAGCTGCAATTATCTAACCTAGTTTTCTCGTCCCTACAAATAAATCATGTAAAGCACATAATAAATTTGCTTGCTACTCATACCACTCATTCATGACAATTACGGATCACTGAACTCATGGATAGCAATAGAATAATTAACATTGAATCGAATTGTCAGATCTATCAATAATAATCATTCCGTTAACAGTAAATCAAGACAAGAAATACTTGGCGAAATCAGATAAATTCAAGATCTCAAAACATAACAATAAGGTTTAACGTTTTCCTTGAATCGGAATACAAAAACTAGCTACTAAACATGTTCATAGCTAAACAAAATATTCTAGATGAAAGCATAAATTCAGAGACGGAGAGAGAACACGATGATCAAAAGATGGATTTTCTCTGTGTTCTAGTCTCCTTTTTATAGCTGAGAGTCCCTTCCCTATGCAGCTTCAGAGTCCTCTTTTATGCCAATTTCAGAGTCCTCCTTTGTGCCAACTTCGGAGTCCTCGCGCAGATCTGAATGTAGGTTAAGGCGTGATCACGCCTTAGAGGTTGTTCAAGTCTGCCCATTCAAAAGTCTCCTTATCTTCCCGCGCAGACTCGGATGTCGGATAGGGCGTGATCACTCCCTGATGCTTGTTGAAGTCTGCATATTGTTGTTTTGTACTTTGATCACTTTTCTGTCTTTATTTGGGCTTTTCAACTCATTTTCTTCACAACGGGTGAATCTCGATTATTCATTCAAAACTGCATAACTCGGCTAAAAATGTAAAGGAAACCTTTAAAACCCATACGAGTTAAGCATGCATATGAGAAATGAAATGCACCCTATCAGTTGTGTAGTGGATTGGTGTATTATAATCTATCATTGTAGGGGATTGGTGTATTTGTAATCTGTTAGTATTTAATTTTTTCCTCTTTTCTATATTCCATGTATTTATTTTTTCCCTAAATGCGCATTATGTAAGAGGCACATGCCACCTTTAACGACAGTTAACATTTTTCATCAATTTTTATGTTGGGATCAAAATTGAGACAGATCAAAAGATATTGTCCTGAAATTGAGATTTTTGTAATGAATGAGACCAAAATTGAACTGGGCCTAATATATGGGACCAAAAATGACATTTACCTGATATAAAATGTCTTTAAAATACCATAGAATATATTTTGTCATTTTAACACATTTTATATCCACAATCGCTAGCGTTTCCCAATGATGCCGAGATATTTTGCGTACAATGGGCCAACATATAATAATATGTTAGAGATTTGGGGAGGTGACACTTGTCATAACCACATTGCACCCAAGGAGTCTAGTGACGCTCTAGAGGATGACCAGGTTGCAGAAAGAACTCGTAGGGAACTTATTGCACCTATCATAATTTTAGAGTTAAACACATCAATTCGGGCTTCACACCAACTACACACGAAATATCAACACAATGACTAGCCTTACCGCAGGCGTCCCCCTATTGGCCCTCGACATAGTTATGATGCAGGACCTGGTGTAGGTGATGCGGGACCATTGTCAGACTATATCAGGCACTTTGGTGTGCAACCATATGATGGCACTCAACACGCTAGTGAGGGCGATAGCACTGCGTGTTCCATGCCACGTCATCTGTGACCTCCCCGCGATGACGTTGCAGATTAGGTTTTATTCTATAAATGCTATTAAGTTACTTAGGATTAATTATATGGTCATGAACTACTAGAATATTATGTTGAATGCTTGAGATAAGCATACATCTAAGTTTTATCACTATGTTCGTATCCATTTTTTATTCGATATGAAGTAATATGTTTAGAATTGCTTTATCACTTTGATATGAAGTGATATCGTCCCCTTATATATTATTCGTGAATGCCATCATATTTAATGCTTAATTTAGTTGTTTTAAGTAAACAAATTGAACTAATACCCTTAACATTGCTTAGTCTAATATCGTTACTATTAAAATATTATTTTTTAATCCCAAAAATATTATGTGTCGCAACTAGTATATGTATATAAAAAATTAATTGGCAGCTCCATATGTATAATTATAAGTGTGAGAATTTATATTTAACTATATATGTAAGGAAATATGATTTATTGAAATTAAAACTTACATAATTTATAATTAAATAATTC
Organism: Sesamum alatum; assembly: GCA_034509735.1. NCBI lineage: Eukaryota > Viridiplantae > Streptophyta > Magnoliopsida > Lamiales > Pedaliaceae > Sesamum > Sesamum alatum. Next base: position 7,488,287 of record JACGWO010000005.1, read on the forward strand.
CAAAAATTAGAAATACTTAAACATGATATAAGATACGTTGAAATATATATATATATATATATATTATCTTTTAATAATATTAATGATATAATTATATAATTTATATACAGAAAGTATATGTAGAGTTGGAATTTTATTATATGTTAAAATTATATAAAATAATACAATAAGTCAACTAAAAATAAAATATAATAAACAACTTTCATATACATGTGCATATTATTCATGATTTGATATAAATATTATTTTATTCAACTTGAACACAAATCCAAACATACAACAACATATCTCAACATATTCTAATTTATGTCCAAAAACAAGTCCAAACATACTATGCCGTTTTCAAAACACATTCACTTATCTTTCAATCTCTCTACTTTTATAAAATAAGATAAATCAAATAAAAAATGAATCTAAATAAAGTCAAAATAACCCAAACTTTGGATCTGTTTTGGGCCATTTTGGATGGATTCAAACATTGTGGTTATTTTTTGAGTATCATAAAAATATTTCATCTATATCTATATCTATAAAAAAGTATGAATCCTTAAAAAAGTTTCTTTCTTTTTTGATTAGACTAAATTAACCTTGTAATATTATTTTTTTAAGGACACAAAAGTAAAATAAGATGCTTATTAATTTCTATTAATTACTTTTCACATTACACATTTCTATTCTTACACTATAAAAAAAAATGCGAAAATTGCAACGGAAATAGGAACGGTTTTCTTAACTTTTGGAACGGTAAATAGATCACTAGATTCATTTGGGCTGGGATTAGGAACGGTTAAGGAACGAAAGGCTATCCATTGAAAAGAGAGGCGTTTCTAATAATTAGGAACGGAAACAGGGCGACCGTTCCAATTTCAGAACGGTTTTTGGCATACAAAGGTTTTACCGTTCCTAATTACCTTTGTATATATGAATTTATACTTTTTGTATTTGGAACACCTTATTAATGTTTGAAACTGTCATATCAAAAGTAAATCGCGCAATTTGGAACGGTAGTTAGAACACAGTTTGGAATTGTCAACATAAGTTGCAGATACATTTTTCCACTGGTTCTGGAATACGTCTTGGAACGGTCAACTATAAAAGTTGGGAACGGTCATTGGAATATAATTTGACACGGTCACTGGGAACGGATTTTGTACTTGTAATTTGGAATACGACATTGGAGCGATTTTTGGCATCGTATTTACAACGAAAACCAAACCACGAAATCATTAAATTTGGAATACATTTAGGAACGGTTTATCCCTAATTTGGAATTCGTTTTTGTCCACTTTTTGGAACGGTTGTCACTTAATTTGGAATGGCTGTTTATCCGGTGATAGGAATGGTCACTTCATTAAAATGGACAAACATTGGAACGATTTATATGCGCTCTCTGGCCATCTAAAGTACCGTTCCTAAATAATGAATTATTAATTTTTTTTGTAGTAATAATTATTATCATTAAACTATATATTAAATTATTAATAATATTTTTTAATTTGGTTTTATAATTACTATTTAAATATGAAAAATGCATAATTTAGAAATAAAAATTATATTAAATAAAAATATTATCCTATTTAATTACAAAAATAAAAAAAAGTCCTAAATCTACTCCACGTCCCCCTCGTCCTGATCCATATCGTCAACGTCTAAAGGGGGGGGGGGGTCTCTAGGAGGCCGTGACGGGTCGGCGACGGAGTGATTGGTCTGCAGGGCCTTTATCATACCCATCATATCCACCATCATCTCCTCCAGCCGGACCATGCGATCCTCCAAGTTTGACGCTGGCGGTGGCGGTGGCGGTGGCGGTGGCGGTGGCAGTGGTGATGGCGAGGTAACGGTCTGGCTGAGATCGTGGGCCTCAAAACCAAGATCGAATACCCGGCCCTTGTTCTTGCCCCCGACTGCAGCCAGCCACAACTCCTGCTCGGTCTGTGCCACTGAGCCCTCTGATTTGGCTGGACGATCCCCAGGATTGGCCGTGGCCTGAAACTAGTGATCCTCCAGCAACTTCTGGAACGTCTCCTGCAAAAATAGTAAATTATTATAACTTTTATTTTGAAACATTAAAAAAAATAAATTAGAAAATTTAATTCCCAACTTACCGCCACCTCCACTGCCCTCGGGCCGCTCCAGCCGCCGTTGGGCTTCTTCTTGTAGCATCTGGAGAATAACTTCATCTACTCCATTGGCCGGCCAAGTTGCTCCTCCTGTAAAAAGAAGTGGGAAACAATTATTACATTTTTAATTTAATAATGATAAATACTTTAAATAAGATTAAATATCTTACCATCTTCCGCTTGTGCATACCGACGGAGGCAGAACCCCTGCGGTACATAGTAGCGGATGCGGCTGGGTTGGCCTTGTTCTTGGCGCACTCTTCCTTGAACTCCGGGTTGTTCCAATACGGCAGGAGCTGCCGCTAGACTTCGTTCGCTAGCCAAAGAGGCTTCACCAGAGATTGTCTGGCGAGGACGAACTTCTTGCGGAGGAACTTCCCGGCGCAGATGTGGAAGATCTTGAACATGGACTCGTCGTCGCAGTCCCACCAGTATGTCATCTGTATTAAAAATATACATATATATATACTCAGATTGTTAAAATATTTAAAATAAAAATTTAATTGATAACTAAAATTAACGTTACCTTCAAGCTCTCGAACCAGAAATGCTGGTGCTCTGGCGTACCTGGCGCAAACAACCCCAAGGGTGGGATAGTGTCCTCGCACCACCGCGTTGATGCGCTCGTGTATCTTCCAATCCATCCTGAAATTATATACTAATTAGTGTGACATAAAAATAATAATTTAAATTACAAAAAAATTAATATATATATATATATATATACCTCGCGTCGGCGAGTGCGATATATTGGGGCGCGGATGGTGGCGGGAGTGGTGAGGTAGGTGAGGAACGGTCTTAGGTTTATATCGACCGTTCCTAATTCAAATTTCTCTCAAATTTTTTTAAAGTAGGCGCCAAATTGAAAAATTGTACCTGTAGTAGGAACGGTCGTATGAAATTCCGACCATTCCTATTCAAAATTTTAGATTTTTTTTTGGCGCCTATTGGAAAAATTAACCTTGTAGTAGGAACAATCATACAATCAAAAAATAATGATAATACATATATATAATACAATACTTACAATAAGGTTTATCAAAAAAATTAATGAGGGTGTGAATTTTCAATAAGTCTCTTCATCGGACTCAACCTTGTCAAAGCTGTCTTCATCATCAGATTCACTGTCTGGCGAGCGCGATGTGCCTGCACCATGATCAACGACCAGTTGTATTCCCATTGGGTCATGCAGTTCAAATGTTTGGTTATCTGTACCAACATCTAGATTAGGTACTGTTAGAATAGGTGACCAGAAAGCCAATAGGTTTGGCGATTTGTAACCTATCTGACAACTTGATGTAAATGTAATATTATTATGTGATGAATAAGATGAGTATTCATCACCAATGGTACCTTCTTTGTTGCGCTCATCTTACATTTGTTAAAACGGTGTTTAACTTATATCGCAACAAAGCTCACAGACCATGGATAACAACTCGTGCAGTTGGGCCACGCATTGGATGGTGGTCATGAAACCAACTGATTAAGAGTTGGGTCTGAAACGTTCCAAGTCGAGGACCTCGAGACAGGGCATCGAGAGTCCTATTGAGACTTGCGTCAAGAGTCGTGTTCATTGGATGAGTGTCGTGTTTCATCAGCGACAGGCGTGGGACGCCTACACGATCTTGATGGGTTGGTCGACTGGGATCGAGCCGATTGGACTGACTCGCGGGGAGCATCATATGGAAGCCTTGGAGGCTTGGTCGGTATGATTGGTTTTCCCCGGTTCCGATAGTACGGGAGTAATCCTCAGACTTGAGGGATCATGGCAGTCGCGTGCACAGGACGGCTGTATCTTGGATCTGGCGAGAGGTAATCATTCTGTAAGATGATTATCATAAGCCTTGTCCGGTGCAGTCGGAATGTGTAGCGAGGACGGTGGATTCCAAGAAGAGGATCCGTCCCCTGTCAGTATGTGACAGAGGTATCTCCTATGCACTCGGAGACACATTCATGTTGTTTGAAGCTGTGGCCACAGTGGTTGGTCGAACAGGGAATGGTTTCCTGTGTCGACGCAATGAAGCATACGTGGTCTCGAGTATTAAGCATAGATGCCTAGTCAAGGATGGGAACCGACGCCCAATTCCATACCTTAGACTAAGGCCAGGAGACGGTAGACGGAAGGATCGTACCCGTACGGAATCGGCGCCTAAATGTTCACGCTAATTCACCTAGTCTCTAGTGCCATGGACCGTTGCTAGACAGCCACCCATGGTAACGGGCCCTTGTGGGACACGGGTCCAAGTCTAGCTGAGGGTGAACCTAAAGGGTCACACACAAATCACCGAGGAGGTTGAGAGATCGACTTGGAGTCAATCTCGAAGGATAAAAATAAGTAATTGGATTACTTAAGGGAAAGTCCATTGGATGGACGGGCCGATATTGTATCGGGCTTTCGTTTAATCGGTAAATTGGATTTTCGATTAAATATGGAAAGTTGAGACGTTGAGACGTTGGATCTTTTAATTGGATTAAAAGATCAACGGGAATAATTTAAATGGACATTAAATTGGATTTAATGTTGGATTCGTCGTAATTGGATTACGATAAAACCCGGTCCGTTAAATTATACCCGAGAGGAGAAATAATTCCTATTTTGGAATAGGAAGAAGTTGGACTTCTTCCCTTAATTAAACATGGCCGACATGCTCCCTTGGAGGAAGCAAAATCAGACATGTTTCATGCTAGGTGGTATGTTGACTTATCTCTTTTGGAAAGAGATAAATCAACTCCAATCAAGCTCTTCCCTTTTGGTATGATTTGATCATACCATAAATTTTGGTAAGCTTGATTGAAGAATTGATGGTGATTGATTGGAATGAATCTAGACATCATTGGATGAACCTAGACACATTCCAATAATCACATTAATTATGTATATATATGAGAATATACAACACCAAGCATAAGTGATTCATGATTCATCTTTTTCTAGGAAAAATAGAAGACAAAAATCCTCTCCTCTCTCTCAATTTTCGTGCTCTCTCCCTCTCTTACACTTGTGTTCTTCACTTGATTTTGAATCAAGAAGAAGAACAAAGTAAGTTTAAGAGAACACTAATTCATAGTGTTCTTCTCTTAAACCGATTCCTTCCTAAACCCGTTCTTTTCTAGCAAGAAGAACGTGTGTTTCTTCCGGTGTGGTGTGGATCACCTTTGGAGAATCCATACGTTTGGATTTCGTGAGCATTCCGGAGAAGGAACAACGCTAGTAGCCGGGAGCATACGCTAAACAATCAAAGGTAATGGTTTATTACGCTTTGATTGATTTCATTTATATATCTATGCCCTATGTGTTTAAATATATGTTTTCAATATTTACACATCCTACATCGAACGCCCGGTTGAGCACCCATGGGTACACCCCTTGGAATTCGCATATTTAAATTAGATTTAAATTTGTGCACGATTTCTCGCTTTCTCGCTTCCGCTCGTGCTCCCGGGCGGATCCGCTTGTCCTTCAGGTACGACTTCATCCATCTGATAGGCGACCTCGGTCCATCGTGAGTCATCGATTACTCTTCGAGCCTTGATTTTGCAAACAGATTTCCAGTCAACTTTGTCTCTCTTCATGCTCGGGTAATCCGCGTAGTAGACCTGTACTGCTTGTTGAGCCAGTATGAATGGTTCATTCTTTTGGTAGAGCTTTTTGAAGTTGACATCAACGATGTGATAACGAGGGTGTATCTTCATGCCTCTGACCGGATCAACCCAACGACAATTAAATAGTACAATGTGCATATTTGGAATTAGTGGGCAATCTAGCTGAATTATCTCTTCCAAAATTCTGTAGAAGTCGGAATCCGTGTCTGTATATGATGAGCTTTTCACACAAACACCATAATTCATTGTTGACTTCCCAACATTGTGACGTTCAGTGTGGAAATTGGAACCATTGACAAAGTAAGACAGGTATGTCGTCACTTCTGCTTTAGGGCCCCAATAATGCAACTTCAACAATTCGTCGTTTGTGTGATTTAATTCGGGTTTCACATGTAATTCATCATATAGTAATTGAAATAATTGATTATAAAAATTGATAATGTCGCATTTACAAGAAAGTGACACTTACACGACGCTCGAACCAATCCTTGAATTGTGTTGCCACTAGTTGATCAATTCTCGGGTCCTCCGAATTGTGTTGCACAAACAGTTCATTCAAGAATGATCTGTTACAGTAAAACTGATATAAATATACATGTCATTGAAATTGAAATGAAGGCTTGAAATAATTACGTTTGTATAAGACACTTGCTCGTAGTACAGTGCAACTACTTCACAATTACACAAGACGTATGTCTCGATAACATGAACTTCCTCACCACTCAGCCATCTCTTCTTTGAGGCTCCACTTGCTCGGCCCGGGTAATTGAAAATGGACCGTACTATTCGATCGTCGTTGCTTGTGAGATCATCGTTCCGACCGGGTCTGCTTCGCTTGTAGAGAATGTGCGGTTCGAAGTAGTGAGAGGAGAAAAGCCCGATTTCTTCGACAATATAAGCCTCTACATTTGACGTCTCGACGTGTGCTTTCTTTTTCACCTTTTTCTTCAAATCGCATAGGAATCTATTCATACGAGTATTTATTAAAATGCAAATTAATTGCTACTTAAAAATAATATATTTAACAGTAGTTAATTACCTCTCATAATAATGTATTGCACGGGGCCCCCAACGCGCCTCTCATATGGAAGGTGAACAATTAGATGCTCCATTTAGTCGAAAAAAGGAGGAAATATTTTTTCGAGGTTGCACAGGATGACGGCTACACTATCTTCCAATTTTTTTTACCTTGGCCACATCTAGTGTCGTTGAGCATAGGATCTGGAATAGAAGGCTCACTTCAGTCAAGGCCTCCCACACGTGCTCTGGAAGCATTTCACGGAAGGCAACTGGAATCAATTTCTACATGAATACATGATAATCATGGCTCTTCTTGCTGTGCATCCTTAACTCCTTCATGTCGACACAACAGGCCAAGTTCGAGGCATACCCATCATGAAACCTAAGACAACGAATACACTCATATATCTTCTTCTATTGCTCCTTTGTTAGTGTATATACCGCTTTGGGCATCACGTTCGGTCTCCTTTGCTGTTGCTGTACAGGGGGCGTTGTCAATGCTTCACAGTATTCCTGCACCCTCTCCTTACCATGCGAAGTCCAATTATAATACTCTGACATAAACCCTTTCATACACAAATCAAAATTTACCTCGTCTGGTGTTTTGAACCGTTCATTTTTGCACTTCCAGCAGGGACACTTAATCTTCTCCCCATCCATATATGCACGCTAAGACTGGGCCCATTCTAAAAATATTGTAACACAGTCCTCAAACTCCGGCGTCACACCCAGGACGTCTCGATCATACATCCATTTCCTCAACTGTCTTAACATGATTGGTCCTATGTAATTCACAATAGTAATTAAATGACGAGAATATATCATATATATATAACTAACCATTACAGAATTTCAACTTCTTATATGAGCAAAACACCTATCAATATCAATGCAAAATTCACGTAAATAATTGATATGTTCGATTTTTCGTATAAAGAATCAACAGGGGGAGTTACAACAAAATGAGTTGGAGAGTAATTATAAGAACAATGAGAAAGAAGGGGGGCATATATATAGAAAATATTAGAATGGGCATTGGAATATTATTTGAAACACACAACTAGCCGTTGATCTAGTTTTAGGAACGATCTCAGGCACGGATGTAGAAACGGTAATCTTACCCTTGTAATATAGCCATTATGGCATATTAGGAACAATAGTAGTCACACACAATGTTACCGTTCCTAATTGGACCACAATTGGGAACGGTAATTGTAACAACACTGCATTTCCTATATAACCACAATTTGGAACGGTCATTGCATTACATTTTTGCTCATGACGTAAAAGGGTCTCATTTAGCACTACATATTGGAACGGTCACGCAACTGGTCCAAATAGAGCCGGGGTTTGGAACACATATAGGAACGGTACGTGTTCCCGATCGAGTAGCTATTCCAACTTTCACACATGTGTTCCAAATGGAATACCAAAATATATCCGGTCCCTTTTAGGAACGGTAATGGATTTACATATTGGCACACATATGTTGGCACACAAATAGGAACGATCATGTCGTTCCTATACATTTGTACTACCATTAACTCGAAAGTGACGTCATCAACGGTTTCCCGTTCCACAACACTTCCACTTACCGTTCCTATTTGGAACGGTCGACTCTATCCGTTCCAATTCCCGCATTTTTTTATAGTGTTACTAATTTTTTTCACATTATCCATATTTATTCCTATTAATTACTTTTCACATTGTACATATTACACATCATTATTTTAGTATATTATATTCATAATATAATGTACTTACTAAATAAGAGTACCCCTATGATATAACAAGAAACGACTAAAAAAATTAATAAAAATTGAAAGAATTTAATGTTGAAATTTTTTCTAGTGTAGATATAAATGAGAATTAGTTAGATCACTTTATATATTAAGATATGTTAGATGACAAATGAAAAGCAATTAATTGAATTGTCATCTAAAGCAAATATTTTGAAGAGTAACATAAGTTAAAAGAAAATTAAGAATCAATTAAATCATCGATCATGTATAGTGAATACTTTTGTAGTAAGATAGACTAAAATGTGATTTGAGAATTTGAGGTATAATTACTAGATACCTTATTATGATTTTTTAATCATCTCTAATAAAATAAAATAAAATATTAGTGTACAAGATTTGATCTTTTCTACAATGTACGACATAAATTGCTCATTATAAAAAAAATTGAAAAGAGTAAATCCTACTCTTAAACCATCACCACACATATCCGTTTTTCAAAAAAAAGAAAAAAAAAAAGGAAGTGAGAAAAAAGAAAAAGAAAAATTGGGCACGTAATCATTGTTAAACATTGTCTATACTATTATAAAAAGTTTGAATGATTCAAAAGATCTTCTAATTTTTTTTATATTATATGTTATAATTTTATTAATATAGTTACTAATAAAATTGTAATAGATCCCATAAAAAGGATTTAAGTAGGTAATTCAATAAGTTATTGACATAGATCTAAGAATTATTAACTTGATACGTATCAAAATTTAAATGAACAATTGGCGAATCGTAAATAAATATATATTAAATTCTTATTTTACTTTATTTTATTTTATTCTATAATACTTCTGTAAAATTAATTAAAAAAGATTAAATATGTGATAGATGTAAGTAAACTCTGTATACAGGCACAGTGGTACGGTACTTTGGAAATAATAATGATTCCTTTTTCATACTTTTTAATATTTGTGATGACTAAACTACCCATATTAAATTTTAGTAACAGTCATAAAAGTATATTAAAAAAATATAGAGAATCACAATGATTTCAAATTCTAACAATTGTGATTGAAATTACTCATAAGTTTATAACTATAGAAGATATCATTTTTGTTATCCACAAATTGTATCTTTTTTAGGGCAGCTTCTTAAACTGCTAGAACTTGGAGTGATAGGAATGTTTATATTTTTTTACTGTACTTTTATAAATGTTATTTATAATTTAACAAAGGATAGTTTAGTCGATTACAAATGTTAAATAGTATGAAATATTCCTAAAGATGCATGTATATGGGTACTTTTGCTGGAGTATTATTTTAAATATAGAGAAATATGACTGATAAATAGGTGAGAATAATAATACTAATAATCATAGTAATATATATATATATAGTACAATAATATGCATGTATATATATATATATATGTGAGTGTGTGTGTGTGAATTACTTATTAATATATAGTAAAAGAAAAAGAGAAACCGGTCATGATGCATTTAACCAACACTTAATAAGCTACAAGAATTGCAAACAAAATAAAAAATTAAATATTATCTCAATTCAATTAATTTGTCAGAATATACTTTAAATATTTTTTTAAAAAATATTTTATATATGATAATATTTGAAGATAAAAATCTAAATGAACTGTATATGTAAATATTAAGCTAAAACTCCAATAAATATTAATACTATTTTGTTATATATATAGTACTATATTATACTATAATTAAAGTGTGAATCCAAGCAATGTTTGTTTCCATTGTGAAAATATATTTATACTTTTTCATAAGGATTGTTTCTAATAATAAACAAAAATTAGTTATTAAGGTCACAATCTATAACATATGGGAAAAGAAAATCTGACGAAAAAAAGTTAACAGAATGCAGAACAGGAAAAAAAATATTGGATTAATTAAAAAAGAAGAAAATGATTGACAAAAATAAATATTGTCAAGTACTAAGATAAATAAATAAAATATTTAATAAAAGATAAAGAAGGGAGTCAGATAATCTATTATCATTTTAAGAATTTTCATTCTTTTGGGCATCTTGATTAATACATATTAGTTTAAGTTCTATTTTACTTGAGTTGAATTGACTTTTTTTTGCAAATTAAGTTATAACTTTTTTAATAGGAAGGAAAAATCTATAAGAAAAATAGTAGATGTAGTTAAATATAAAATTATAAAAGAAACAATAATAAGGAAAAAATTCACTATCAGTAATATTATCGTAAAATCAAAACAATATTTGAAAATTTAAGTCGTCACTTAATTAGAATAGCAGTACAGAAGAATGACCTTTTGTGGATTAAGAAAAATTCTAGCACACTTTTTCAATGGTCGATGAAATAAAAAAAAAAAAAAAGTAGTTGAAATTTTCAACAAATACAATACAATATTGCTGCTTAAGGTTTTAGTTAAATGCAATTTAGACCTTGTAAAATTAGAAAAGTTAAAAAAAAATTCAATAAAAAAGAAGATAAAAAAAAAAATCCTTGGCTTTTGTGTCCTGTTGTGGGAAAAAATCACAAGCTACCTTGAAATATAGTATCAAACCTTTAATGTTACGGAAGATGTAGAACCTTTGCGGCTACATAGCTTTGAAAGATGTTGAGAATTTTGGACTTGTTTCGAACTTGAGTTGTTAGGATTTGGGTTGTGTGTTTGTGTGTGTGTGTGTGTGCATGTGAGTGTTTTGAGAGGTGTATGTAGATTTTTTTTCTATACGCATGAGCAAGACTTATGTAGCTTGAACTTGGAAATTATGGGCTCTGATATGTATCAGTCTCCTAACAGTTGTACTTAAACATGCTTTGACCCACTTAACCAATCTAAAATAAAAGAATTATTTTGTATTTTATCTTGAATCAATCTTTCAAGATGCTTAACGCCCAAATTTAGTATAAATTATTGTGAATTTATTATCACAAAAATATGTAAAAAGCCAAAATTTAGTATGGATTTTAATTTGAAACCTAATTATTAAGTCAATTTATTTAGGTTTTTAATTGGTAATTTATTCCAAAATTATGATGTCAACACTATGATTTTTTTTTATTTTTTATTTTTATCTTTGCTTAACAAGTATATAAGATACTTTTCGAGAAAAAAAGAGCACTGTGAAAATTTTCTATTTTGAACCTCAGGGTCTTATTGAAATTTAGGATTCAAATAACAAGAGCAATGGTAGAAAAATTATTAATTGAATGTTTAACATTAAATAATAGTGATTTAATTGTTGCACAACTTATATGAGAGTCAAACTTAAAGTAAGCTCTAAGAAAAATATTTCATACAAAAGTATTATTGTTTATCTTCATAACGAGTTATTCAATGATCATTAAAACCAAATAAAAAGAAGATGTTACCACCAATCAAGATAAAGAAAAAAAAAAGATAAAATCTAATAGAAACATCGATTTAGATAAGAATTAAGTTATAATATAGTTACTTACATTTAGTATTTCCAGAAGTTGTTTTAATTTTTCTAGTATTAAAAGAATTTTTCAAATTAATCAATATTTGAAAAATTACATTTCCTTATATCGTGAATTAATTAATATATTTCACATTTAATAATTAAATTTTAAAATTATACTATTATTTTAATTAAATCATATGACTCACGTGCATTAAATCATATGACTCACGTGCAATGCACGTATTCATTACTAGTAGTTATAAAGTGCGTGAATGAGTTGATTAATACATGAACAAGGTGCATTGAATTTATTTTAAAGATGGTAAAAAAGACGTGCTTGTGATTCAGTCCAAGCAGAGACAAATAGATATATAAGCTTGACGCCAACATGTGGATCAACATAATTCCACTCTATCAGTTTGATACATGATCTAGCTACTTTTGTGAGCCTATATGACAAAACTTTTTAGTGCACATATTTATATGCTAAATTCCAACATTTCCCTTGCTAGTTATTGTAATAAATTACTTTTTTTTAATGATTGTATGGAATTAATTATTAACTAATATTACGAAATAACAATATAATTATTAGCTTTCTGAACAAGAAAATATTTATCTGTTTGCAAATATTTTTACTTAGGCAATTCCAACAATCTTCAAATTGTTTCTAAAATCCAATGCACTTTAAAAAACATTAACACTATGTTTATTTTTAGTTTCGATCCATCACTGACATGGGATGAAATATGACCAAGTTTTGCACTTTTTTTTGGGACACTTAGTGTATTTTGCTCGTTTTGCCGTTTCCAAATACTAGTCAAAGGCTCCATTTGTTTTTATTTTGGCAAAAAATGGAACCTTACCCAAACAAAGCCCTTCCGATCGTCCCTCCAACCCTTTTTTGTTCGTTGTCCCCTTTCTGTCGTCGTCTGCCAGTGACCTTGACATGCAGCCCAACGAGGCGTACAGTATGTATAGAGCCGGCCGGCACATACACGCGGTTTTACAATGCCACCGTCGCGGCCGCCTTCCGCCGGTGAATGTAGCGTGCCACCATTCGTGCTTTTCCCAAAAAACGCGTCTGAATCGATTTGCGTCGCACTCCGCCCAAAATCTTTGAGATCGCTGAGATGACGTTCCCTCAAGCCCGTGTCACCATAAGTTGCCCAAGCCTCGCCGTCGTCCACCACAATTGCCAAACACCTGCCTCTCCGGCCGCCCTCCACCACCGACTCACAGCAAGAAGTGGTGTTTTTTTTTTTTTTTTTGGCATCCAGCACCGGAGCAGTGTGATTGGTTTGAGTGAGGTGTAATTTTACAATTTGCAGATATGCCCCTCATTTTTTTTAAAATTTCCAATTTGGGTCGGGAATGAATTATTGATGTGCTCTATTTAGAATAAATTATTGAATTGTACTGTTGGATTTATGAGATTGCCTTTATTTTCAATGTAATGCATTCAAATTTCATCTGATGGAATAACCATAACACTATTTGGCTAGAGTTGAGTTATACTTTGCTTTAAACTTTGTAGCAATATAATTGAAAAGCTGGCTGTAATAGACATTACATGAAGGCTTTTGTTGTGCTCAAAGATTCTATATAATAAGCTATTACATGAGTTTTTCCAACACTTCCATTTCAATATTACAAATATAAACACAATAAAATATACAATTCAATCTACCTACCAACAAAATAATATATATATATATATATACACACACAAATATAATTACATATAAAAAAGACATAATTTAAAAATAAAAAATGAATTTTGTCTTACAAAAAATAAAACCAAACATACAACACCTGTGTTATACTATTTTAAATTATCCTAAAACATAAATTCGAACATTAAACTATTTCAACATATATTCATTTATATTTATTTTTCTTTCTCTATATTTACAAAACAAAACACTTAGAAAAATAAATTCAACAATATGGAAAAATTCAGGCAAACATGCCTTGAAATCAAGCTTTGAGGAAAGCCCAGCGAGGAGTTACAAGCCAATTTGGCTTTCTTTCTAACAGGTCTGTCTCTGGCCGCCACATCTTGCTCGGCGCACGCTTTGCTAGACCAATCCAATTCTACATCTCCTCTGGCCCATTCTCATTCAAGGGAGGTGCTTTTCTCAATTATCACCTACCATCATCGTTCTTGTCGAAAACTATTAAAGAATCGAATCACACTGATACCTTCTCCAAGCATACTCTCTTCCTCTGTTTGTGTTGAATTCTCCGTTCTTTCTTCTGCTGTTTCTCAGTTCTTGTTGTTTTACTAATTCAGCCCACATCAATGGCTGATGCCGGCAACAAAAAACCACCGATGGTTGACGGAAACAGTCTGGTGGCCATGTGCCTGGCACGCGCCGGCGTCGACAAGATGTTTGGTGTGGTGGGTATTCCTGTTACTTCACTGGCCAATCGCGCCGTAGCCCTCGGCGTCCGATTTATTGCCTTCCACAATGAGCAGTCGGCGGGCTACGCCGCCTCCGCGTACGGCTACCTCACGCGCCGCCCCGGGGTACTCCTTACCGTGTCTGGCCCGGGATGCGTCCACGGACTGGCTGGATTATCTAACGCCACGGCGAATGCTTGGCCTATGGTCATGATATCCGGCTCCTCCGAACAGAGCTTCACCGGCCGTGGCGACTTCCAGGAGCTTGATCAACTAGCCGCTGTCAAACCCTTCTCCAAATTCTCCGCCAAGGCTACTGATATAACTAAAATTCCAAAATCCGTCTTCAGTGTTGTAGATTGGGCCGTAGCTGGGCGGCCCGGTGGGACGTATTTGGACGTACCGTCCGATGTTCTTCATCAGACTGTTGATGAATCCGAGGCTGAAAGATTGATAACCCAAGCCCTAAATTCTCGAAACGAAGATGTGATCCAGAAGCCGAGGGTTAATCATTCGGAAATTCAGAAGGCTGTGGAATTGCTGAGAACAGCTCAGAGGCCTTTGATTGTGTTTGGAAAGGGGGCAGCTTATGCTAGAGCAGAAAATGAATTAACCAAATTAGTAGAGAGTACAGGAATCCCTTTCTTGCCCACTCCAATGGGGAAAGGGTTGCTGCCAGATACACATGAGCTCGCGGCTACCGCTGCAAGATCGTTGGCAATTGGGAAATGTGATGTGGCTTTGGTTGTTGGCGCCAGGCTTAACTGGTTGCTGCATTTTGGAGAGCCGCCTAAGTGGTCGAAAGATGTGAAATTTATTCTTGTTGATGTATGTAAGGAAGAGATTGAGCTGAGAAAGCCATGTTTGGGGATAGTGGGAGATGCCAAAGATGTGGTGGGGATGATTCACAAGGAGATTAAGGATGACCCTTTTTATCTGGGGAGATCTCATCCTTGGGTTGAGTCGATTAAGAATAAGAGTAAGGACAATGTGGCAAAAATGGAGGCGCAGTTGGTGAAGGATGTGGTGCCGTTTAATTTTATGACACCAATGAGGATTATCCGGGATGCGATTTTGGGGGTGGGCAGTCCTGCACCTATAGTGGTCTCTGAAGGAGCTAACACTATGGATATAGGGCGAGCGGTACTGGTTCAAACAGAGCCAAGGACTAGACTGGATGCAGGGACTTGGGGGACGATGGGCGTCGGTCTTGGATATTGCATTGCTGCTGCTGTAGCATCACCTGATCGGCTAGTTGTGGCTGTTGAAGGGGACTCCGGATTTGGATTCAGTGCCATGGAAGTTGAGGTATGCTTTCCTTGCTCCAAGTGTGGAATTAGTTGCGAATGTTGTTTGATTTTAGCTGATGCTTAACTGCGGTTGGAGAACATGAATCTCTAGTAACCTGATTAGCTCATATTTTTAAGTGTGTTGCTTCTCTGAAGCCTAACTGCTCCCACCTACGATGCTGCTTGTTGTGGAAGCTGAAAACAGTCGTTCGTCTGTTTTGGCTTCTTTCTTCCCCTGCATGTCTGCTTCCAGTCCAGACCTTGATAATACATATAAATTATGTGAAGACTTCTTTTCGTAGTTACTTGAAGTAATATCTATCTTGTAAACCACACTTTGGATGGAATCTTGATAAATATTTGGAGAAATACCATTCTTCCGTTCATGGTTTCAACAAGTTTTTCTCAATGGCTGTACCTGTGACACAATTACCAAGTTTGGTCTAGAAGGAGCTTGTATGCTCATTCTAATTCTCATTGTTGCCATTAACATCAAGCTCAACTTCCTGCGGGCACTGTTAGACCATTGACTATTTGGAATATCAGCATACTTGTAGCCAGGCTTTTCTCCCTTTTCTTTTGGATAACCGAAAATCTCAATAGAAAGGTAGTGACATAATTGCCATCTGATGACAGTAATCTATGTTTCTTAGTTATTTGTTGACTTGAATCTTGAAACTTGTTGGGGAAATGGTTTTGATCCTCCCTAGGTTCCTTCAATTTGTTGCTTAACCTAGTGTACCTATGGCATAAATGCTGCGTATGGTGGTGGTTGGGTAAATTTGCCTATTTCCAGAATCTCATTGTAGCAATTGACGTTAAGCTCGACTCTTGGAGGTCACTGCTAAAGCGTCTATTGTTCGGGTCATTGTAGGTAGCAAGGGTTTTGCCTTTTTCTTTTGGATAAGCAAAACTGCGTGATAAAGAAGGAACCATAAGCCTATATACGAGAAGCACATTGCGCAACTAGACATAGTAAAGCTTGAAATCCTCAATACTTTTCTAACAAAGTCGATCATGAATCATTAGTGGTTGTGAAATTGTAAAAGGGTGTTACAGTACTCCAAAAAGAATTTGTCACATCCTTGCATATAAGTCCTAAAGTTATGTTCATCTTTATGCGTCGCATATTGTTAGGATAATCTATGTCCTTTTAGGACAAGCTTCTGCAATACTAGGCAACTTATCAGTTTCATGCGGTAGCAGCATGAATGATTTCAATAAATGGGTATCTACTGGTCTGTTGGGCTACAACTATCTGGATCTGCAATATTTCTTTTGTCCTTTGCGATGTACGTCACCTGGCTTTGATGTCCCTTTGTTTTACTTTATATGTCCGGATATTATTATGTGGTTCACTATATGCAGTACTAAGAAAAAGTTAACTTATTAATTCTTGCTTTCTGTAGACACTGATTCGTTATCAGTTGCCGGTGGTGGTCATAGTCTTCAACAATGGTGGAGTCTATGGTGGTGACAGGAGAAACCCAGAAGAAATCACCGGGCCTTACAAGGATGATCCGGCGCCTACATCTTTTGTTCCTGGTGCAGCTTATCATCTCCTTCTTGAAGCTTTTGGAGGAAAAGGTTATCTTGCTGAGACTCCTGATGAGCTGAAATCTGCACTTGCTCAAGCTTTCACTGCACGGAAGCCTACCGTCATAAATGTCACGATCGATCCATATGCTGGTGCAGAGAGCGGGAGATTGCAGCACAAAAACTGAGGTAGCCCAAATACACCTTATGCGCTGGTGAAATTACACGTGCAAGTCGACTGGATTCTCCCATCAGTCTATTCAACACGTGTTTTAGAAGTTTAAAAGTTGTCGAGGGTGCTATAACTGAGCGCCCTTTGTACATAATTAAGAATTTCGTGGCGAGTTTTGTAGACGTACTTCTATATTGTTTCACCGGTCAATCATACTAGTGTCTCAATTCCTGGATCAGGTATGTTTCCAAACTAATGCAGCTATAGCACTGGCCTGCTTTAGCTTGAATTCTTCTTCCTATTAGGTTGGTGAGACATATTTCATTCTTCTGTATCAGAACCAAATCAGAGTGTTTTTGTTTCCTGTTCAATACAATAAGTCTTATTTGGTGATGTCATTTGAGATTAACAAATTTATGATTGTCTATTCAAATGATAATTTTTCTCTTACAATGTAGAATGATTAAGCTTCTAGAAATGGAATGTTATTTCACCAAGTATATATTTGATGGAATAGTGTATATATACTTGACATGCATGTTCTGTGTACAAAAATTTGAGGTGATTATTTTTGTGAAAAATTTAGAAATTCCAATTCATTAAACTGGAGTTAAGTTGAATCATACTGAACAAAGATTAGAATTAGTTGATCTAATTGGAATTGATATCATATTAATATCCATAAGTCTAATGGACCATAAGTCTCTGAACTCCATCTCACCTTCCACTCACTTTACCAAAGACTTGTGTAGGAAGAAAAGGATTGAGGAAAATTAAGGTCATTATGGAATTGATATTCCACCAAACAAACTTTCCTTCCGCTCTCCACTTTATTTAATAGCATCTCGTGGAGCCCTCTGGAGAAAAAAGATGCTGTTTGAAAAAGACTTTGGCCATTGACTTTGCTTTACATGATCAACATTCAGTCCTTTATCAGCATCTCAACATTGCTACTGATCATACATTCTCATCTCATCCAACTTTCTTAACAAATCATTCCCACCTGATTTCTTTTTTGAGCCTCTGAGTCTGAAACTATGGAAGATGGAATTGTTTCTGGTGTTGTTCAAACAGTTCTTCAAATCTTCAGCTCTGCTGCACTCCAAGAAATTGGTGCTCTTTGGGGCTTAAAGAATGACCTCCAAAGTCTTGAAAGCACACTCTGCACAGTCCAAGGCTGCAAGATGCTGAATTCAAGCAACGGAAGAGCCAGGCGCTACACAGCTGGCTACAGAAGCTGAAACATGCTGCATATGATGCTGAAAATGTACTCGATCGGGTAGCCACTGAGGGCCTCAAACGAAGAGCAGATTCTGGAAGAGGTATGCAGCATAAGCTAAACTCATTTCTTTCAAAGAGAAATCCATTGCTGTTCCGTTTGAAAATGGTTAATGAAGTAAGAAATATAAGAGAAAAATTAGATGCCTTAGCAAAAGAGAGATTTGATTTCCATCTAGGAGATGGTGTTGTGGAAAATCGGTTTGGAGAGTCATTTGACAGTAGACAAACTAGCTCACTAGTGAATGAATTGCATATTTATGGAAGGAATGAGGAAAAAGAAATGATAATGGAGAAGATGCTTGATGCCGTGCGTGATCAAGATGATCTTTCTGTCTATGCAGTATGGGGAATGGGAGGTTTAGGTAAAACCACGCTGCACAGATGATATATAATGATGAAAGGACGGAAAGGCATTTTGAATTGCGAATTTGGGTGTGTGTATCTGATGATTTTAGCCTGCAGAGATTAGTCAAAGCCATTATAGAATCTATAGATGGAGGAGTGTGCAATAATTCTGAGTTGGATCCTCTGCAACGCCGTCTTCAAGAAAGGTTGAGGGGAAAAAGATTTTTTTTGGTTTTGGATGATGTTTGGAATGAAAATCACGAGCTGTGGGATAGACTGAAAGAAGTGTTAAGATGTGGGTCAAAGGGCAGCGTTCTAATGGTAACGACCCGGATTGAGAAAGTTGCTTTGACGGTGGCCACTATTGGTGTGCACCAAATTGGATACTTATCAGAAGATGATTCTTGGTCCTTATTCAGGCAAAGAGCTTTTACTAATGGAGATGCAGACGAAAATCTTGTGGCAATAGGCAAGGTGATAGTGAAAAAATGTGGTGGCGTGCCATTGGCGATTAAGGCTCTAGGGAACCTGATGCGATTCAAAAGCCACGAAAGTGAATGGTTAGCAATTAAGGAAAGTGAAATCTGGCAGCTACCAGATGATGAAAATGGTATTTTACCGGCCTTGAGGTTGAGTTACTACAATTTAGCCCCGGCGATGAGGCAATGTTTTGCTTATTGTTGCTTATTTCCCAAGGATTATGAGATGGAGAAGAAACAACTCATCCAACTTTGGATGGCAAATGGATTTGTTCCCTCTCAAGGCCAAAGTGATTTGAACCTCACTGGTCATTTCATTTTCAACGAATTGGTTTGCAGATCATTCTTGCAAGATGTGAAGACAAATTTCATGGGTGAGGTGATATGTAAGATGCATGACTTGATGCACGATTTAGCAACATTTGTCATGGGACATGAGACCTATATCCTGAAGAAAGTGATAAAGATTCCTAAGACAGTTCGTCACTTGTTTCTTGACTTGGATCGGCCGGAAATTAACGATAGCAAGGGCAACAAAGTGAAATTTGCACTTGATGGCTCTTTGCGGTCATTTATAGTACCTTATGGAGGTCTAACTTCCAAAGAAATCATTTCTTTCTTCGTCTCAAAGCAACAGTATCTAAGAGCCATGCATGTGCCTTATTGTGACAACATAGAAAACTTACGAAATTCATTTTGCAAATTAGAACATCTAAGGTACCTCGTAATATCATGTAGAAATTTCAAAAGGTTACCTGAATCCCTGACCCATCTTGTCAACCTTCAGACGTTGAAGCTCATGGAATCTTCATGGCTTCTTGAGTTGCGAAGAGGTCTGAAGGTTATGAAGAATCTTTGGTTTCTTGAAATGGACTACCATGCTTCACTTCTTTGCACACCGCCTGGATTGGGAGATCTAATTCACCTGCATGAATTAAGCATTTTCATTGTGGGTGAAGACGCATCTCACCAAATAGACCAATTGAAGGATTTGAACCTTGGAGGGAGCTTGACCATAAAAGGGCTAGAAAACGTGAGCAATGCAGCAGATGCCACAAGAGCCAACTTGATGACGAAGAACAATCTGACTTCTTTGAGTTTAGTGTGGACGAATGAGATAAACAACAACTCCACAGAACATTATGAAGAAGTTCTACAAGGTCTTCAACCTCATCACAATCTTGGAAAGATCTCTATTCGGTCATATCAGGGTCTTCGATTTCCGAATTGGAAGTCAACTTTAGATTTTGAAAATCTGAAGGAAGTTATTCTAGGAAACTGTCGAAGATGTGAACACCTCCCACAACTACGGAAACTACCCTCTCTCACAAAACTAAAACTAGATAGCATGGATGTTGTCAAGTGTTTGGATGTCGATTTTCATGGACATAGAGAATGTGTGTTTCCTACACTGGAAGAGCTCAGAATCACAAACATACCCAACTTGGAGGAATGGAAGATAGGGAATTCATTTCCTTGCTTACAAGATTTAATAATAGAAAGGTGTCCCAAGCTGTCTACCATGCCATTTCTACCAACTCTCAAAAGTTTGTCTATAGATGAAAGCAGTGCAACAGTTCTTGGATCCCTAAGTTGTCTTACTTCACTTACATCACTCTCCCTCTATAAGTTTAAGGACTTGGATGCTTTTCCAGGAGACTTCCCACAAGATCTCAAGAATCTAGAGATTATTGATTCATCGATCAGGACTATATCTAATGTGCTGGATGGTCTATCTGCTCTCAAAACTTTGAGTCTTCGCAATTGCTCTAATCTTGAATCTCTGGCCGAGGAATTCAAGAACCTTAATTCTTTGGAGCATCTAGAGGTCACTAGATGTGATGGTCTTAGATCATTTCCAGCAGTTATATTGGAAGACTTGTCTTCCCTTAGATCATTAGAATTCTACACTTGCGAGAAACTGAATCCGTTGTCAGGGCCCCTGAGAAGGGCAACAGCCTGCAGTATTTGGACTTATGTTGGCTCCCAAAGATGGAACATTTGCCAGAAAGCATGCAACTATTCAAAGCTCTCAGCAAGTTGACAATAGTGAATTGTGAAGGATTATGCTCCTTACCACACTGGTTGGGCAGTCTCCAATCACTGTCAGAATTAGATATTATAGATTGTGAAAAATTGAACTCCTTGCCTGATGGCTTCAACAGTCTCAAATCGCTGAGGGAGTTGGAAATAAGTGGATGCCCACAATTGGAGAAGAGGTGCAAGAAACCAATGGGGGAGGACTGGCCAAAAATATCACATATCCCCAATATATATATCGATGGGGAGGTCATCAATAGCTCATGACAATGAGGTAAGAGTTGTTTGCACTTTCATTACATTCTTCAAGTAGAAAACTGTGTGCAAGTAAATTGACCCTATTATGAAAATTATGTCAACTAAGTTTCTTTATTCACTTTTTTTTTTTTTTTTTTTCGTTTCTTCATGCCTATTAAAAATATATAGTATATTGATGGAAAAATAATCAGGGAATAAGTCAGAAATTTCAAACTTCTCTTCAACTGCTATTTCAAAAGTCCTTCTTACAATAAAATTGGGGGTATTTATATTAGGCTAGTCATAAATATGAGGATGTGCAAAATCAATTTTATCCGCTTACCCACTATTCATTAGTGGATACAATTTGTTGTCTAAAGGTAATCTAGCAATTACATAATTATTGGAATCGCATGATTTTGATCTTTCGTTGCTTCTTATGGAAATGATTTGACTTTCCTTTGATTCGACTTTTTGTCTCCATCACATATATATATATATATATTTTTGTCCTCTTCACTTCTTTTTTATTATATTATTTTAAATTACTTTTCATTTGCTCATTATAAATTCTTATAAAAAATTTAATTTTAAAAAATTCAAGCACATGGATCACGTGACCTAAAAAGAGCTTGGCTAATTAATTTGCAAGAGCACAACTTTTCTAGCTTCTTTATTTTTTCTAAAAAAGTTACCAAATTAGTCAAAAAGTTGAAAAATTAAAATTGAATTGTATTTAATAGAATATATTAGAGCAAAACCCAAGGGAACAAATGCTATAGAAAACTCAGAATCTTTAATTGCTATAAAAGGTTTCACAAATCTTAGTGATCTTGCTGCGAAGGTTATCAGTTAGAAAATTTTCAAATAAGCAGGTGACCATTGCAAAAGAATATATATACATATATATATATATTTATACTATATATAAAAGTGTGAATCTCTTATGCGTTTTTTTATTTTAAAGAGAAATTCAATATGATTAATATGGCAAATCTGTCGAGACCAAAACACTAGACTGAGGGGGTAATAACGTGGCGCCTTCTTCCCGACCCAGAGCATGTCGAGCTAAGGAATGTGCCACGGAATTACCAGTTCGACGTACTAAAGAAAAATTACAAGAATTGAAAGAACAAGAGAGCGATAAAATATCGTAAACAATGGGACCAATGAGAGACGGAGACACCGTTGGGGAAGTAAGCTGGGAGTGGAGAGAAGCACAATCCGATTCAATGATAACATCACTCCATGCGTGGTGGTGAGCAAGCTGAATAGCGATACGTGCAGCCTAGGCTTCGGCCACTTCGGGTATGAGCTTACGATGTATGCGGGAAGACGACCAGGCGAGACACCTTCCGTTAGAGTCGCGAGCCACAGCACTGAACCCAACATCACGGTCTGCGTGGAACAGCGCAGCGTCCGAATTAATCTTGATCGACCCAGCAGGTTGGCGACGCTGGTGGAAGGATGGAATTGCTAGCCTCAATTGAGGTAGAGAAGGCTCGAAGATAATCACGTGCAAAGGCTACGGTCTGTTCAGGTGAAGTAGAGCAGTTGTCAGCCCACAAACGGTTTCTTGCCCACCAAATGCTCCAGCAAATCACAAGAAAGAGCTTGGAATCTTGATGATCAAGTTGTTGAATCATCCGAAAAATCCATTCCCGCGCATCTGTGTTCCAGCAGGAAATAATCGACCAACGCAGGTTAGAGAAACTCCAAACCTATCGGCTGAATGGACAGAGTAAGAAAGTGTGCCGATCATTTTCGTCAAGCGAATGGCAGAAGGGGCAAGAGACATCTAAACCGGGGATACGTCGTCGAAGATTAGCACCAAGAGGGAGGGATTCCGAGCATAGTCTCCAACAGAAAACACGAATCTTGTTTGGAATTTTAGCATTCCAAACACCACTCCAGCCATTACGCAGAACTGGAGCCTGCAATCCTGACGAAGATGGCCGGGAACGCTGAGAAAATTCGAAAGCCAACCTGTACACCGTTTTCACCGAGAAGGACCCCGATTTCGTGAAGGGCCAAACCATTGTATCCTCAAGCGCCGCGCCACCAATGGGGATCGCCGAAATCGTATCACAATCTTCCGGACAAAAGAGAGCTGTAATGAGGTCAACATTCCAGTTGGAATTTTAGCATTCCAAACACCACTCCAGCCATTACGCAGAGCTGGAGCCTGCAATCCTGACGAAGATGGCCGGGAACGCCGAGAAAATTCAAAAGCCAACCTGTACGCCATTTTCACCGAGAAGGACCCCGATTTCGTGAAGGGCTAAACCATTGTGTCCTCAAGCGCCGCACCACCAATGGGGATCGCCAAAATCGTATCACAATCTTCCGGACAAAAGAGAGTTGTAATGAGGTCAACATTCCAGTTGCATAAGGCAGGGTCCAATAAAAGGCTGACTGTCGTGGGTGGAGGGAGATATCCAAGGGATGTTCGTGGCCGGAAAGAAGGGGTTGTCGGCAGCCATGGATCGATCCAGATTCTCGCCTTCAAGCCATTGCCAATACGCCACCTATAACCTGCAAGAATGATATCCTTCGAAGATAAAATGCTTCGCCATGTGAAGGATGGTCTAGAACCCAAGTCTGCGTCAATAACAGATTGGCCGGGGTAATAACGTGATCGGACTAATCGTCCCACCAAGGTTTCCGGTTGAGTGAGCAAACGCCAAAATTGTTTTGTAAGCATCGCGCCATTGAATGCTCTTAAGTCTCAAAGGCCAAGACCGCCCTCTAATTTAGTTGTACAAAGACGATCCCAAGAGAGCCAATGGGTCTTACGATTGCCGTTGGAATCCCACCAAAAGTTTGCAATCATAGTTTCAATTTCACGAATAAAGCCCTCCGGTAGCCGGAAAACGCCCATAGAATAAGTAGGAATGGCTTGTATAACAGCTTTGATCAATATTTCCTTGCTGGCGGAGGAGAGTTGTTTTTCACCCCACGAGCTAATCCTTTTCCAAATCCTATCACGAATAGAGGCAAAGACGACCTTTTTTGAACGGCCCACGACAGAAGGAAGGCCAAGGTGTTTCTCATGGTAGTCCGCCATACGGATGTTGAGGCCGTGAGAAATGGAAGTCCGCAACAGAGGTGGAGTGTTCTTGCTAAAGACAATAACAGATTTCTGAAAATTGATCTCTTGCCCCGAAGCCTTCCCATACACCTGCAAAATAGACTTGATGCAATCCATTGCGTTAAGAGAAGCTTGACAACACAAGAAGGTATCATCCGCAAAAAAGAGGTGAGAGATATTAGGGGCATTACGGCAGATTTGAACCCCTTGAAGTCGGCCGGCTGTTTCTGCTCTCGAGATCAATGAGCTGAGGGCCTCCGTACAAAGTAAGAATAGATACGGGGATAGAGGGTCCCCTTGGCGTAGCCCTCGCTCGGGGATAATAGATCCGAATTGCCTGCCACTTAGCATGATAGAATATGAAACAGAAGATGCTCACAGTAATACAAGATCAATGAAATGGTTATGGAATCCTAATTTAACCAGTACCTGCCGGAGGAAACTCCATTCGACCTTGTCATACGCCTTGCTTATGTCCAATTTCAGCGCCATATGACTCTTACTACCCCAGTTTTTGTTTTTGAGAAAGTGATTAATCTCAAATGCAATTAGGATATTATCGGTAATGAGTCTACCGGGAATGAAAGCAGACTGGGTAGGGGAAATGATGGTATCAAGCAAGGGTTTTAACCGGTTAGCAATACATTTTGTGACAATTCGCATTATCACGTTACATAAGCTAATCGGTCAAAAGTGAGTGATCAAGTCCGGCGAGTTACATTTAGGAATGAGCGAGATATGAGTGAAATTCAATTTAGGATCCAAGACACGATTATTCAAAATGTTAAGAGCACAATTAATGACATCATGCTTGATAATATGCCAGTATTTGTGAAAGAAGAGAGGTGGCATACCGTTGGGTCCGGGTGACTTAAGGGAAGCCATGTGAGAGATAGCGAAAGTGACTTCATCGGCGGTGTATGGCTTCATTAGCTCCTCGTTCATGCCCGAGTCCACCTTACGTGAAAGCGCTGCAACCCCGCGTTCCAAATCATTGACCGACGGCTCAACGGAACTGAAGACACGTTGGAAGTACTGAGTGATGTGCTGAGCAATGTCTTATTTTTTCTCAATCCATCTGCCGTCTGACCCCTTCAGTTTGTTAATAGAGTTTCTCTTGAATGTACGACTAGCGAATGCATGGAAGAAACGGGTATTTTGATCTCCCTCTTTAAGCCAATGGATTTTAGCGCGTTGTTTCCAAAAAAATTCCTCGGCGTGAAGGAGTTCTTCTAATTCTGCTTGGAGAGGCTGCTCAATCAGTTTAGACTTCGCCGTGATACGGTGCCGGCGCAAAAGCTGAATCTTCTTCTCAAGCTCTGTAATTTCCTTGCGAATAGCATTACTACCTGTCCATTTTTTGCAAAGTAATCGCGCCCTGCATGCTTCCATTTTCTGCTGAAAGGTCGACTGAACCGAGGATCCAAATGCAAACTGCCAAGCTTCTGAAATTAGCCCTTCACTATCAGAATTTCGTGCCCAGGCTGCCTCAAAGCGGAATGGTTTCAAAAACTGCCAGGTCTCGTCACTGCTCGGAACTAGGTCAATTAGGAGAGGAGAGTGGTCGGAGAAAATGGTATCCAAAAGTCGTACTCGAGTATTCGGGAAGAGAAGTTGCCAGTTATGGTTGCCGCACGCTCTATCCAATCGTTCATAAATCGTGAACGGTTCCTCACGTCTGTTGCACCATGTAAAGCTATTCGTCAGACAGCCAAGATCGAATAAACCCGCCGCATCAAGAGCACACCAAAAATCTCGCAATTGTGAAAAGACATTCATACTCTTGCTTAAGTTATTTTTTAATAAAAACTTAGCTATAAAAGAATAAAATTCTACCAATATAAGACTATTTAAAAGCCCTAATACCTCTAAACTACTTGGACAATGATAAATATATCCTACTAAAACATATAATCCGGCAATAATATGTCTATGTAATTAATTTGTAAGAAGATGTTTTTAAATACTTTAAAAATATTATTTTACTAGGGCACAATATAATTTAAAATGAACAACATCGGAATAATATATAAAATATTAAAATTTAAAAAATTATATATATATATGAAGAATAAATATCATGAAATTTTTTAAAAGAATATTAATCTTATTAAATTAGAAATGCTTTAAAAAAAATTTACATGGTGACTTCTTACTAATTAATTATATTTTAATATTAGTAGTAGACAATTATTTTGAAATTATACTTTCATGTGTTTTTTATTTTTATCATAATAGTGGAGATAAACATACTGCTAAGTGCAACTTATGATTAAATATATAATAATGAGAATTTCTTGAGTGTTTATTTCTTTTGTGAGAAAACAATTTTATCCTTACTGTGGTACTCTTCTTAATAATAGACTATTAGAAGATAATTACATTTACACCCCCTAATTTATGGTTTGTTTACACAAATCACACCTGGCTTTGCATAATTATATAAATCACCCCTAACAACCAAACAATAGGGGTAGTTGTGTAATGATGTTGACGTTTTTGGGATGTATGTATAATTTTTAAAAAAGCAAGGATGACTTGTGTAAATAATTTTGACATTTTTGCTGGTGTATCTGTAATTATCCAAAAGATAAGAGTGATCTTTATAAACATTAGATTAGACGGTGTGAATATAATTATTCCTAAATAAGAATTAGGTATAAGAACTTAAATATTATCAAAGCATAAAAGTATTTGGTATTCTAATTTGTCTGAATTACTTAGACAATGAATAATATATTCTAAAAAATAAATAGGCAAATAGATTTTAACGTTAATTTGCTAGGAAAGATTTTAAATGTGTTTTTAGAAAAGTTGAGTTACCTGGGCACTGTAAACTTTAAAATGAATAGCATATGAGTAAGATGTAAATTAATATATACTAATCCAAACTTCAAAACATAATAATAATAATAATAATAATAATAATAATAATAATAATAATAATAATAATAATAATAATAATAATAATAATAATAATAATAATAATAATAATAATAATAATAATAATAATAATAATAATAATAATAATAATAATAATAATAATAATAATAATAATAATAATAATAATAATAATAATAATAATAATAATAATAATAATAATAATAATAATAATAATAATAATAATAATAATAATAATAATAATAATAATAATAATAATAATAATAATAATAATAATAATAATAATAATAATAATAATAATAATAATAATAATAATAATAATAATAATAATAATAATAATAATAATAATAATAATAATAATAATAATAATAATAATAATAATAATAATAATAATAATAATAATAATAATAATAATAATAATAATAATAATAATAATAATAATAATAATAATAATAATAATAATAATAATAATAATAATAATAATAATAATAATAATAATAATAATAATAATAATAATAATAATAATAATAATAATAATAATAATAATAATAATAATAATAATAATAATAATAATAATAATAATAATAATAATAATAATAATAATAATAATAATAATAATAATAATAATAATAATAATAATAATAATAATAATAATAATATATAATAATAATAATAATAATAATAATAATAATAATAATAATAATAATAATAATAATAATAATAATAATAATAATAAAATAATAATAATAATAATAATAATAATAATAATAATAATAATAATAATAATAATAATAATAATAATAATAATAATAATAATAATAATAATAATAATAATAATAATAATAATAATAATAATAATAATAATAATAATAATAATAATAATAATAATAATAATAATAATAATAATAATAATAATAATAATAATAATAATAATAATAATAATAATAATAATAATAATAATAATAATAATAATAATAATAATAATAATAATAATAATAATAATAATAATAATAATAATAATAATAATAATAATAATAATAATAATAATAATAATAATAATAATAATAATAATAATAATAATAATAATAATAATAATAATAATAATAATAATAATAATAATAATAATAATAATAATAATAATAATAATAATAATAATAATAATAATAATAATAATAATAATAATAATAATAATAATAATAATAATAATAATAATAATAATAATAATAATAATAATAATAATAATAATAATAATAATAATAATAATAATAAGACTTCGGACTAATTGATTTTATTTGAATATTAATATTGGATACTTTTGTTAAATTGTATTTTTACTCTTTTTTTCCCATCATATAATGAAGGTAAAATAATACTAATAAGTGCAATTTAACTTTAAATTGCAATGACAATATATGATATTTAAAAGAAAAAAAAAACAGTAACTATTTGATCATAGTAAATAAAGTACTATGAGAACATACTAAAGAATATAAAATACAAATATTCATTTTCTAACCAACAACATGATGTAAACACCCGCCCGAATGAAGTAATACTATGTATACGAATGTGCTAAAAACTAAAAAGTTGAAGAAGAGTGTACACATTAAAATTTGTAAAGAGTAGTAAATACAATTAACATAATAAAAGGCTCTCATGATTAACAAAAGTAAATTAAGTATTATGAACAAAAAATATCGGCAAATAAAAGCACTAATTTTTATTTATTAAGTTGAATTGCGTATGAAAATTTAGTTATCCAGTGAATCTCTTATTATTTATTTCTTGATCTTAGATAATATTGTATGTATGTAAAAGATTAAATATTTAAAAACATAAATGCTATTGAATAAGAAATAGATACCAATTCAATTCATTTGGATTAATAGATCAAGAGATCACACTACAAATATGAAGTTAAAAATATAAATAATAACATTTTATGTGATAATATTTGAAATTTAGAAGTTAATGAAGAACATAAACAATATTTTGACAAACTTTAAAAATTGATAGTAAAATATAATTAGAACAATTATAGGGCATTGCAATACAAATTGATACTAATACTATAGATATGTGTAAATAGATTAAATTTTACAAAAAATAGTTAATAAATGATTAGTTTAAAATTATTACACATCAATAAATTTAAGAAAAATAATTCAGGATATGTAATATAATAAAAAATATAACATTTCACAAAAATAATATAACAAACACAAAATAAAATTAAAAAAATATCAAATAGACATTAAAAGAAAACACTACTAATAAAACATGATAAATTTTACTAAATTGGAATTTCTTATAGAAAATCCAAAAAGAAGGGATGTCGTTAATTTTATTTAATATTGGATCTTTTATATATCTTATATTTCACATTTGCATTAATTTGTTCCAATACAAAATCATTAAATATAATAATTATTAAATATGAAATGTAAAAATTAAATTTTAAAGAATAAGTCTTTTATCTAATATTAGCAGTTAAATTTAGAAGTGAGTTACAAATAACAAATTAAATTGTTTCCTCATCAATTAAAATGATTATTATCAATGAAAATATAATTATATACTAATGATTCACTAATACAAAAAAAAAAAATAAATAAATAAAACTATGAGTTTAATATCTTTTGTAAATTATATATTCAGCTCTAAAAATATGTTTCTACACGTGCGTCGCATGTGATACTTTCTAGTAACGATAAGAAAGAAAAATATTATTATTCTTCCATAATAATAAATTTATTAGTTCCAATAGTAACAATTATTTTGTAAAAGAATTCACTAGCATAAATTAGTGAAAAAGTTTCTGCATCAAATTTTACTAAAAGCGATTATAGATATATGAATAGTGATGACCCAACGATGACAATAAATTTACAGTGATGATTTTATGTATAATTCTTGTCACTAATAATATATACTTTTAGGCCTTGTTTACTTTGAGGGGTGGAATTAAGTCATGATAGATTAATGACGGATAAAATGTAGGATGAAATTAAATTGTATTACCAATATTTTGATTTAAATCATCTATTTATCATGATTAATTATTTATTTACCTAAATATAAGTAAACAAGAAATTGGATTAGATATACAAATGAAGAAGGCCTTAGGGATAGGAATAAGATTGTCACTTTATATCTTCTGAGTAATATTATTGTTTGTGGTAGCAACCGAGATGGATTTAACAGAATGGAAAGAAAAATAAATTCTTTAAATATAAAAAGTTAATTTAGGGGTTCCGCGAGGAAACAAACAATCCTATCTAAAATGATAAGTGGGTTTCCAGTTGTTTTTGCTCTTGTGTTTCATGTTTCGTTAGTTAGTTAGTTAGTTAGTTAGTTTTTTTTTTTTTTTGGATTAAATATATTTTTGGTCCTGTAATTTAATTTCAGTTAGTATTTTTATTTTTTAATTTTTTAAGATAGTATTTTGGTTATGCATTTTCATAATTTTCGTGATTGTATCTTTTTTTTGTTGGAGCTCACCCTTCTCGCTGGGAAGATATATGTGTTTCTCACGTAATATTTTAAAATTGAGGCTTTTGTTCTTATTGGCCTATTTCTATTTTGTGCAATTTTAGCCCTTTTTTTATCGGAGTTCACCCTTCTCACCGGTAAAGGTGAATTCCGGTGAACAAAAAGACTAAAATTGTGAAAATTAAAAAGATGCAGGAACAAAATGCAATTCTAGAAAGTTAAATGACGAAAATGTCAAATAACTTAAATTACGGAACCAAAAAATACGTTTATTCCTTGCTTTTTCTTAAAAAAAATTAAAAAAGTAAAATTTTAGCATTTGCAAATGAGTTTGTGATATTTTATTGAAGTTTGTGTTGAAAAATGAAAATGTGTTTGCTTTGATAATTTTTGGAGTAAAATTTATTTTGACATCATAATTTTTTCACTAATATCATTTTAGTAACTAAGCAATTACAAATGATCCAATTGGATGGAGTTCCATCTTTAATATAACTTAGGTACCAAAGTGATGTTTTTCATTTACTTTTTCTCTTATATTAGCCCACTTCAATCCAACTAACAACAAATTGCCATGGAGGAGTTGCCGGATAGTGCAAGATACACAATTAAGATAAGCTTTCTATCTTTCACAGATGTATATAGATAAACAAACGTGCAAGAGCTGCAGAAGGGGAGTTGCATGGCAGCACAGATGGCTGTTGGTGCCAAGCTTGACTGGTTGCTCCATTGGAGAGCCACCAAAGTAGTCGTGACGTGCCCAAGTTCCGTGAAGGAGACTCGATCGTCCAACTGGGATCTCAGGAGAGAAATAAGCCCAAAATCTGCACAAGGAACAGGAGCTGGGCGTGCCCAACATGAGCACTCCGATGCCCAAGTCAGACAATGGAGATCGTTTAGGTGAGCTATGAGAAAATAAATGCGGATGATACACAAGAAGATTAGGGATGACCCTTTTTGTCTGGGATAGCGGTGCTGGTTCAAACAGAGCCGAGGACTATACTGGATGCAGGGACTTGGTGGACAATGCGCGTCGGTCTTTGATATTTTGCATTGCGACCCGGAAGAATCATGGGGCCTTACAAGTACTGGCCTTATGAAATTCAATCTTGGTTCTATGTAGTGATGTTGGAGAATATCCGAGTACTCTTGTTTCCTGTTCAATACATTAAGTCTTGTTTTGGTACTTTGAATGCTTTAGATGTGTTTATGTATGCGTGGAACTGTGTGGTGTGGGACTTTTGTTTCAAAATGTTAGTTCCTGAAATTAACCGAAGCGTCCGAGTTTTGTGAAACGTTGGTGATGTCATTTAAGATTAATAAATCTGTGATTGTCTATTCATATGATGATTTTTCTCTTACATATTTTAGTGAAAATTTTGGAAGTTCCAATTATTTGACCAAACAAACTTTTATTCCGCCCTGCTTACCTAGTCCACTTCATTTTCCACCATCATGTGGAGCCCTTTTGAGGAAAACATGCTCACTGAGAAAGACTTTGGACATTAATTTTGTTTTGCAGTATCAGAATTTAGTCCTCTATCATCTTAGTTTTCCAACTGGTTGACTTTCATCTCATTCAATTTTCTTGGCCTTTTGAGTCCCAAACTATGGCAGATTTACTTGTTTCTGCTGTTGTTGAGACAGTTCTTGGAATCCTGAGATCAGCTGGACTCCAAGAGGTTGGTGCTATTTGGGCGTTGAAGAATGAGCTCGAAAGTCTCGAAAGTATATTTTGCACAATCCAACTTGTGCTTCAAGATGCTGAAATCAAGCAAAGGAAGAGCCAGGCGCTACAAAACTGGCTATGGAAGCTGAAACAAGCTACTTATGATGCTGAAAATATACTTGATCGCTTAGCGACTGAGGACTTCAGACGAAGGGCGGGTTCTGAAAGAGGTATGCAGCATAAGCTAAGCTCATTTCTTTCAAAGAGAAATCCATTGCTGTTCCGTTTGAAAATTGTTAATGAAGTAAGAAATATAAGAGGAAACTTAGATGCCATTGCAAAAGAGAGACTTGATTTCCATCTAGGTGAGAGTGTTGTGGAAAATCGATTTGGTGAGTCATTAGAGAGTAGACTGACTAGCTCACTGGTGAATGAATTGGAAATTTATGGAAGGGCTGAGGAGAAAGAAATGATAATGGAGAAGATGCTCGACAGCATGCGTGAGCAAGATGATCTTTCTGTCTATGCAATATGGGGAATGGGGGGTCTAGGGAAAACTACGCTCGCGCAGATGATATATAGCGATGAAAGGATGGAGATGCATTTTGAATTGCGAATTTGGGTTTGTGTATCTGATGATTTTAGCATACAGAGATTAGCCAAAGCAATTTTAGAATCTATAGATGGAGAGGTATGCAATATTTCTGAGTTGGATCCTCTGCAGCGCCTTCTTCAAGAAAGGTTGAGGGGAAAGAAATTTCTGTTGGTTTTGGATGATGTTTGGAATGAGAACCATGAGCTGTGGGATAGAATGAGAGAAGTATTAAGATGCGGGTCGAAGGGCAGCGTGCTAATCATAACGACTCGGATTGAAAAAGTTGCTTTCATGATGGCTACTATCGGTGTGCACCAGATTGGATATTTGTCGGAAGATGATTCTTGGTCCTTATTCAGGCAAAGAGCCTTTAAAACAGGAGACGGAAAGGAAAATTTTGTTGCAATAGGTAATGCCATAGTGAAGAAATGTGGTGGCGTGCCGTTGGCAATCAAGGCTCTAGGGAGCCTGATGCAATTTAAAAGCCATGAAAGCGAATGGCTAGCAATTAAGGAAAGTGAAATCTGGCAGCTATCAGATGATGAAAATGGTATTTTACCGGCCTTGAGGCTAAGTTACTACAATTTGGGGCCGCAAATGAGGCAATGCTTTGGCTATTGTTGCATATTTCCCAAGGATTATGTAATGAAGGAGAAACAGCTTATCCAACTGTGGATGGCAAATGGATTTGTTGACCTGTATCTCACTGGTCGTATGATCTTCAAAGAGTTGGTCTGGAGATCATTCTTGCAAGATGTCAAGAGAAATTATAGGGGTGAGGTGACATGTAAGATGCACGATCTTATGCATGATTTAGCAGTATTCGTCATGGGATGTGAAACCTATATCCTGGAGCATGACAAGGTGATGAATATTCCAAAGACAGTTCGTCACTTGTATTTTAACTTGAGGTATTCTTCCATGATTCGGGATAAGAAGATTAAGGCGCTGAAATGTTCAATTGGTGGTTCTTTGCGGTCACTTATAGTAGCTTCGGTAGTAGACATTTCTTCCCTCATCACCAAGCAACAATATCTAAGAGCTTTGGACCAACAACATTATGAGGCCATAGAGCACTTACCAAATTTGGTTTACAAGTTAGAACATCTTAGGTACCTAGTGATGTCGTGCAAAAACTTCAAAAGATTACCTGAATCCCTGACTCATCTCCATAACCTTCAGACATTGAAGCTTATGAATTCATTTAGGCTTCTTGAGTTGCCTAAAGGTTTGAAAGTGATGAAAAATCTTTGGTTTCTTGAAATGGAATCCCATGATTCACTTATTTGTACACCGCCTTGACTGAGAGATCTAGTTCACCTGCAAGAATTAAGCGTTTTCATTGTGGGTGAAGGTGCATGTCATCAAATAGACCAACTGAAGGAATTGAACCTTGGAGGGAGCTTGAGCATAAAAGGGCTCGAAAACGTGAGGAATGCCGAAGATGCCAAAAGAGCCAACTTGATGACAAAGAACAATTTGACCTCTTTGAGCTTATTGTGGACGAATAATACCGAAAAGAACTCCATGAAACATTATGAAGAAGTTCTACATGGTCTCCAACCTCATCACAATCTTGAATCCATATGTATTAAGTCATATAAAGGTTCCAAGTTTCCGAATTGGATGTCAACTGTAGCTTTCAATAATCTTATGAAAGTTACTCTGGAAGACTGTCGAAGATGTGAACACCTTCCACCATTGGCGAAACTGCCTTCTCTTACATATCTTAAACTAGATAGGATGGATTCTATCAAGTGCTTGAATGCTGAATTTCATGGACATGGAGAATGTCTTTTTCCTACACTGAAAACTCTCATAATCTTAGACATGCCCAACTTGGAGGGATGGAAGACAACGAATTCAGTAGAGAGTTTTTCTTGCTTAGAAGATTTAGAAATAACAAGGTGTCCGAAGCTGTCTCACTTGCCAGTTCTTCCATCTCTCAGAAGTTTAAATATATGCAGCAGCAGCGAAACACTACTTGGATCACTACCTTTTCTTACTTCACTTAAATCACTTTGGCTATCCGATTTTTCAGAATTGGCTGTTTTCCCAGAAGGTTTACTGCAAAACAACACCGCCCTTGAGGAACTCCGCATCAATTCTTTATCGTCTGTCACAACTCTGTCAGATGTGCTGGATAATCTATCTGCTCTGAAGAATTTGTACCTTCATCACTGCTCTCATCTTGAATTTCTTCCTGAGGGACTCAAGAACCTCAGTTCTCTGGAGAGACTAGAACTCCTGGACTGTGATAGTCTTATGTCATTTCCAGCAGCTATATTGGAGGATTTGTCTTCCCTTAAAGTCTTGAACTTTTACGGATGCAAGAAACTGAAGCCCTTTTTAGGACCGATGAAACGTGCAACAATACTGCAAGATTTGGAGCTAATTGGGCTCAGAGAGATGGAACATTTGCCAGAAAGCATGCAACTATTCACTTCTCTCAGGAGGCTGACAATAGTGGATTGTGAAGGATTATGCTCCTTACCGGACTCGCTGGGGTGTCTCGAGTCACTGTCATCATTGGAGATTCGGGTTTGTAAGAATTTGAACTCGTTGCCTGATGGCTTCAGGTGCCTCAGGAGGTTGGTAGTAAGAGGATGCCCACAGCTGAAGAAGAGATACAACAACCCAAAAGGTGTGGACTGGCAAAAAATATCACATGTCCCCAATACATCTATTGGATGATCAGTACCTAATTAGAATTAGAGATCATGTGATTTGTTTTGGTAATTTAGTGTAATATTTGAAATAGTTTGATTAGATGTTCTTGAGTTAGCGCTGAAAGTGTGTAGGCCATAAATATTTGGGCAAATTATATTGACATTAATCTTTGAAATTATGTCTAATTAGACAAATATTTCTTATTTTTTACAAAATTATAAAGACACCTCTCGATATTATAGTTTAATTTACAATGACACTTCCTATTTAATGACGAAATTTTAGGAAGAATTATGATTTTGATTCCTATACTTGACCACTTATTCAATTTTGGTCCTCATACAATTGAGCTTGACAATTTTGGTCATCAAACTAACCATTTTTCAACACTGATGGTCCCTGCCGTCAATTTTGGCGTTAAAATTGACGGAAATCAGATTTAGAGGGTTAAAAACTTCCTTTTCCCATGTGGAGTTCGGTTGCTTCATTATATATTTTAGAAACACCAACTTCCATTATTTTTGTTCAAGCTAGAAGATTTAGTTGAGAAAGATTGAGGAAAAAAATGAGTTCAAGCTATAACACTAATTTTTCTACTCATTCTAAAAATTCCTCACATCATTATTTTGCAATTGTGGAATTAAGTTTCTACTGTTAACATTATGGACTCCTCGCAATCAGGGTAGAAGATATCATGTTTACCGAAATTATGGTGTAAGTTTTGCAGAATGCTCAACTTATTATGTTGAAATTTATTTCGATTTTTTGGTGATGTTTTTTATTTTAATTCTTGTTTTAGAAAAAAGGATACTATGGATTCTTCTTATGGTGGAATGGATAAATGTGTGAACGTTCAAACATGATAATCCTTGGACTATTAAGAAGAATAAACAATCTGAAAATTGAAGTCAAAATGTAGAAGGACCAAAAAGGGTAACTAGAACAAGAGAAAGAAAACATGAGAAGAAGGATTGAGAAATTGAAAGAGTTAATTGCACGTTACACCTTTAAGCTGAAATTTATGGGTGTGATCTTATCAATTTTGACCATTTTCCTATGCATTATGATTTTGAGATAAATTTTAGTTTGTGTAGTTTTAATGTTTGAATGCATGTAGTTTGAATTAATGTTGTTTTGGATTTTCAAAAGTGATGTAATTCCAACAATTTAAATGAACCACCCCTTTTCATGTTACGGATACAGATTCATTAACAATGAAAGCTTAAATCCACAATTACAAAATAATGAACACTGAGGTAGTGATGAGTTTTCGGAATGAAAAGAAAAATTAGTATCATGGCTTTTCTTTTATTCCAATTCTTTCTCAACTAAACCTTCTAATTTGAATAAAACTGGTGGAAGTTGGTGTTTCTAAAGAATATAATGAAACAACCAAGCACCAAGGCGGGAAAGGGAAGTTTTTTTTCTTGCAAATTTGATTTCCGTCAACTTTAACGGCAGAATTAATTGTAGGGACCAAAAGTGTTAAAAAAAATGCTCAATTTGAGGATCAAAATTGTCAAGCCTAATAATATGAGAACCAAAACTGAATAAGTAGTCAAGTATAGGGACCAAAATCGTAATTCTCCCAAAATTTTACACAAAACTCACTCAGATACATTACAATAATATCCCCGCTCTCAGGGATTGTACATATAATAAATGGTAGAGAATATTTATGTAACTACGAAAAGGCACATACGTTGCGGGTAAAGCATAAATCATTTTTGAAATATATATTAATACAAAATCTCATAGAAAATTCAATAAATTATTGAATATTTTATCTCTACAATATAAGATTATAAAAAATATATCAACTAAAAGTAAAAAAAAAAAAAGTAATTAGCTGATATTGAAATTATTTTAATTATAACGTTAATATTTTTTCATAATATTTACACACTGAAAAATATATATACTTCTTTTAATTTTTCAACATTACATTTTTTGTTTTTATCCATTCTTAGACCATGTGTTATGTAAATCGATTCACTGCATAAACACAAACATACTATATACGTAAGTATATGTTTTACTTGAAATTTATCCTTAATTGCTTTATAATAATGTTTCATGATTTGAACTGTTAATTTTTCTATAGTAGTAATCTTTTTTTTTTTAATGTTTTATGTATTTGTATAGACTAGTTTTGTCTTGGTGGTTCCTAAAAAAAAGGTTGTTGATAATGAATAAAAAATTGGGCAAAATATTTTTTTAGTCCCATAAGATTATATTATTATATTTTTTAGTACCACAACTTAGACATGTGACGATTTTAGTCCCATAAAATATGAATTCAGGTACTTTAAGTCCAAAAAATCATGTGATTTGCACATGTCTGTTAACAGCCGATTAATTTGAACTAAAACTAGACCCGTTAACTTGGACTAAAAAGACTTAAAATCGTGCAAATTAAAAATACCTAAAGTCGCATTTTATGGGATTAAAAATACATAAAATCATGGCCACGTCTGTTAACTTGAATTAAAAGTACCTAAATCGTGTTTTATGGGACTGAAATCTTCCCCTTACCTAAGTTGTGATACCAAAAAAAATAATAACCTAATCTTATGGGAATAAAAAAATATTTAGCCCAAAAAAATAGATATTAGAAATAAAAAATTAGATGCATATAGAAGTCTTGTAATTTTTGTATCTTTGGATATAATAATTATTTTATAATTATTACTCCTATTTATGTATGGGATACACTTTTGTCGGCTTATGCGAGTAAAATATTTGAAGGAAGATGAATGACATTTCTTTCTACTATATCTTTTAAGTAGATAAGATCAATAATATTTTTAGAAGAAAAGATTAATGTTTTATCTTTTGCAAATCACAGATAATAGTATTATCGTTCAATTTTTCTACTCCCAAACATTTATGTGCTTTTGTAAAATAACTAGTAGGAGTAACGTGCGTTGCACATAATGCTTATTACCTTGATAAAATAATTTTATTTTTTAACAGTTTAAATAAGAAACAAAATAAGGTATTCATGAATTAAGAAATATTATTTTAATATTTAATAACTACTTTATAATGAAATTATCTTATTCATTAAGCTTAATGATTTAAACTTGTAAAAATTATTGTAAAAAAATTCAATGAAAATTCAAAAATTAAATAACAATATAACTAAATAAGTTGTTTTGTAAATAACTGAGGGGCTTAATTAATTATAAAATTTAAAGTCCTCGCTATAAGCGGACAAAGGTTAAGAAGTAAAATACCTTTTTACGTTAAATACAAGTTAAAAGTATAATAAAAAAAAAACTATCAGGTGCAATTTTTTATCCATATACTAATTAGTTTAATACTCCTGTTATAACTTATAGGTTTTTTCAGTTGTAGAGGAATGAGAATTTATTCAATGATAAATATCTAATATTTATGCAAATTCACAAATACATATATAGGATTCTGGGTATACACTTTTTGAGTTTTATTACCCAATTAATTATTCATGATATATTTATTTAATTTAATAATTATATAATTATTCTAATATAAACTTAAATTTATAACAACATATATTATATCTTCAAACAGTAAAAATATTTATAGTTAATAAAAAAATTTAAAAATAAATGGATAAGAATGAGTAAATAATTTTGGAAGAATTTTTATTCTAAATTTAATTTTGGAATCATGATATTGAGGAAAAAATTTAGAAAAAAAAAAAAGAGAAGTGATTCTATTAGATTATTGCTTTCAGTTTTCGTATTTTGTTTTAAGTATTGCTAATTAATAAGATGAAGGATAAATTACAATTTTAGTCCCTTAAGTATGGGGGTGATAATTTTAGTCCTGTATGAATTTATTTTGGCAATTTTACCCTGTAAAAAGTTTAGCACATTGAGGATAAAATGGTCGAAATTTGCTATAATGGCTAGAAAAAGTGCACATAATTAAGTTGGTCACATGTATTTTTTGACCATTCTAGCAAATTTTGATATTTTTCTCCTAACTATGTAATTTTTAAAATTATAGGATAAAATTACCAAAATGAATGCATACCGGACTAAATTTAACTAAAATTGCAATTTTGGAATAAGATAAAAGGTTCCAAAAAATATTGGAAAAAGCACCACATAAATTTTAGAATAATTACAACGAGAAATAATGTTATTTTAATCTTTTTGGTGAGCATCTTCTTCATTTCTTAGTTGACAATTGACAAGAAGGGATGAATGCGGAAAATGTACCATACTATGGGCCACTTTGCGATTTTGATACCATAATTTTCAGAAATGCCAATTTCAGTACCATATAATGGGGAGTCTAGTAAGATTGATACCGTAATTTATGAAAGTTGCAAGTTTAGTACCTTAGTTTTGAAATTGACAGTTTTAGTACCGACCCGTATCTTTTAATAATGTCATTTCTAGTCCCCTAAATTTATTTTTCGCACGGATTTTGTGCATGAAAATGGTATCAGAGCCTAGGTTTATTAAAGAAATGTTTGTTTTTATTACATGATATTCTATCCCTAACCGAGGAGATCTTTAAAAGTATGGAACCGAACGAGAGTTCGAGTTACAATGAAAACAGGGAATATTTGCCTATTCTGGAAATACAGAAAAATAATCTTCTTATGGAAATTCTTTGAAAAATTGACAACAATCCAAGAAGGTATGACTTGAATCTTCTTACTAAAGAAGAAAGGGAGGAATGATTGAGAAATTACCATGTCCCATAGACGCTACCAAGAAATGCGGTGAGACGTCTACATGCAGGTGAGATCCATGGGAGAATCCCAGCTAGGAGAAACGGAATGGGTAAACCTGAATCAATACAGTTCTAAAAATAATGACTAAAGGAACTTATTGGAAGGAACTCGAGCCGGACACCTCAAAATTCTCTCAAGATCTAAGAGAGGTCTAGAAGACAGTTCAAGATTATGAACATAGGTTGATCCATATACATATGAAAATAGATCTCTTGAGCCAAAAAATGGATGAGATCCTAAAGATCATTCCAGATCTACCAAGGATCTTACAGATCTGAAAGCTGAAGTCACAGATTAGTAGAGAAACCAAAAGAATACCACTAAGACATCCAGATCTTACCAGGAGCGCATCAAGGACGCCTTTGGACCGGTACCTTTTCTACATCAAAAGGGAAAGGCGACGAAGATCCCAAAACCAAAAACGCAAGAAGATCTAATTCTTGAAATCATCAAATCCATAAAGTAATGGAGATACCAACGGTGGATTTATCAGATCTGCAGGAGTTAGCTGAATCATTTTCCCAACTTGGGATTGTGGATCTAATCCACGTCCAAACCAATGAGATTGCTTTAGCTCTACCACCGCCGGAGGGAAGTACAGGTTCAAATGATCCTTCACAAGATCATCTGATGAAAGAAGGTGATGATTTCCACACCAACGCCACCCCCACTTTCGTGGGAACAAGATTGAGGGAGAATCCAGGAAGGAATCCGTGACGAGTGCCTGAGAATACACCATGGGCAAGGACCATGCTCCAGCCCTTACATCCATATGGCACTATACTTAACCTGTATATCATTGACTTTCGAAGGGTCTAACCACTACAAAAAATGCGGGAATTGCAACGGATATAGGAACGATTTATTTTTTTTAATTGGAATGGTAATTAGATCACTGGATTCTTTTGAGCTGCTATTAGGAACGGTTATGGAACGAGAGGCCACCCGTTGAAACAAGCAGCGGTCCTAATATTTAGGAACGGACATACCTTGACCGTTCGTAAATTGGAATTGTTTTTTGCGTACAACGTGAATACTATTCCTAATTACCTTTGTCTGTATGAATATATAATTTGTGTATTTGGAACACCTTGTTAATGTATGGAACGGTCACATCAAACGTAAACCGCGTAATTTGGAATGGTAGTTGGAACACGGATTAAAGCGGACCGCATATATTGGAGATACATTTTTATAGTGTTTCTGGAATACAAATAGGAACGGTTCACTATAAGTTTGGGGA
Source organism: Sesamum alatum (assembly GCA_034509735.1). Lineage (NCBI taxonomy): Eukaryota > Viridiplantae > Streptophyta > Magnoliopsida > Lamiales > Pedaliaceae > Sesamum > Sesamum alatum. The sequence continues at coordinate 7,530,373 of JACGWO010000005.1, forward strand.
TAGATTTAGGAACGATCTTCGGAACACAAGTGGACCTTCTTCGCTAAGGAACGTAGGAACGGATTAGTATTCTTTATTTGGAATACATCTTTGGACCGGTTTTAGGTATCCTATTTGGAACGAAAACCATACCATGAAATCATTGAATTTGGACTAATTTTAGGAACGGTTGTGCCCTAATTTGAAATTCGTTTTTATACTGTTTTAGGAACGGTTGTCCCCTAATTTGGGATTTTTTTATACGGTCCTAGGAACGGTCGGCTCATTAAACTGGTAACAGGTTGGAACGGTAACTTCGATTTTTATGCGGTCCATGGCTAGGAGTTGCGCGGTGCGGGTTGGATCAATTTAGGTAGTTTTTCGGCCCAACCCGATGTTTGCGGTTTTTGAAAATTTTAGCCCAAGCCCAGCCCGACAATCATCAAAACCGCACTTTGCGGTCTGATTGGGTTAGGGCGGGTTGGGGCGATTTTTGCAGTCTTTAGTATAAAGTCTATCACCTATACAATAAAATAAAAAAGAAGTTAAGTTCAACTATTCTAAATACGCAAAATTTGTAATTTTGAAATAGATATTTTAAAGTCACAAATAAAATTCTACATACAAAATAAATTAATAACATTCATTATACGATTCTCTCTCAAGTTTCAAATAACATTTTACAAAATAAAAGCCACAAGGCATTGAAGAGTTTGAACTTTGAAAACTCTTTGTTTCCCTCTCTTATCTAATTTTTATTTCTTAAGTTTTGATTATAAAAAAAGTATCTTTATATAATAACATTATTATACAATGATAATATATTATTATATCATATATACATATTATACTAATTTATTGCAAAGGAAGCGGAGAAAACATTTTATGAGTTTATAATAAAAGAAGATTATTAGTTTTTAATGGAAGAAATAAGATAATTTGAGAAATTAAATAAAGATTAACACTATAAATTGAAAATATAATGTTACTTTACATATTTTCATTAATCCATTATTATAAAATTTAAAACACTAAAAATATGTGTATACGAACTTAATTTATTTGTAGGAATATATAATGTTATGTTCTTTTGTTCTTTCTTTTATTTGTATAGTTTTGTTGGAACACGATAAGCAAAAATATAAAAATGTGAGATATTAGAAGGATATTATTTAAAATAAAATAAGATATTAGGATGAATATAAAACCATATTGCAACAATACGATGATGTAAGCTATTTTAAGTTTTTGCATTTAGTATTTGTATAGAAAATACAGAAAATTATCAATAATCAAGAATTACTTGAATAATTGATTTCATTTACATATGTATTAATTTATACATATATTCTATAATACTAATAAAGAATATCGTAATTGTTGTTATTGTCTTTAATATTAATTTATGTAGTATCCAAAGTTTTTTATATATATTTATAAAGAATTCTAGTTTTTTTAAATTATTACGATTATTGCGGTCGAGCGCGGTCTATGCGGTCAACATAAGTATAAAACCAAACCCGATTGCTAAATTGCGGTTTTCTTTTTACTAGCCCAAGACCAACCCAACCCACCCTTAGCCCGCTAATTGCGGTGCGGTTTGGGTTGGGCCGGTCGGTTGGGGCGGCCCAACGGTTTGATTGAACACCCCTATCCATGGCCGTCTATATGACCGTTCCTAACTAAATGAATTATTAATTTTCTTTTATATAATAATAATAATTATTATTAAAATATATATTTAATTATTAATAATATTTTTGAATTTGGTTATATAATTATTATTTAAATACAAAAAAGTGCATAGTTTGGAAATAAATATTATATTAAATAAAAATATTATCCAATTTAATTACAAAAATATAAAAAAAATCCTAAATCTACACCCCGTCCCTCTCGTCTTGGTCCATATCGTCATCGTCTAGAGGGGGGGGGGGTCTATAGGAGGCCATGACGGGCCGACAACGGAGTTGTTGGTCTGCATGGTCTTCATTATACCCATCATATCCATCATCTCCTCCAGCCGGACCATGCGATCCTCCAAGTTCGACGCTGGCGCTGGCTGTGGTGATGGCGAAGTAAAGGTTTGGCTAAGGCCGTGGGCCTCAGAACAATGACTGAATATCCAAGCTTGTTCTTGGCCCCGACTGTAGCCAGCCACAACTCTTGCTCGGTTTGCGCCACCGAGCCCTCCGATTCGGTCCGACGATCCCCAAGATCAGCCGTGGCCTGAGACTGGTGATCCTCCAGCAACTTCTGGAATGTCTCCTGCAAAAATAGTAAATTATTATTATAATTATTTTCAAAAATTAAAAGAAAATAAATTAGAAAAGGTAATTCAAAGCTTACCCCCACCTCCACTGCCCTCGGGCCGCACCAGCCACCGTCGGCCCTCTTCTTGTAGCATCTGGAGAATAACTCCATCTGCTTGACTGGCCGACCGAGCTGCGTCTCCTGTGAAAACAAATGAGGAATAGTTATTATAATTTTAATTTAATAATGATGAATACTTTTAAAAAGATAAAATTTTTTACCATCTTCCTCTTGTGCATACCAACGGAGGCAGAACCCCCTCGGTACACAGTACGAGGATGCAGTTGGGTTGGCCGACTGGTTGGCCTTGTTCTTGGTGCACTCGTCCTTAAACTCCTTCCTGTCCCAGTACAACAGGAGTTGCCGCCAGACTTCGTTCGCCAGGCAGATAGGCTTCACCAGAGACCGTCTGGCGAGGACGAACTTCTCGCGGAGTAACTTTCCTGCAAACATGTAGAAGATCTTGAACATGGACTCGTCGTCGCAGTCCCACCAGTACGTTATCTGTAAAAAAAATCATAAAATATTTAATATAAAAATTTAATTGATACCGTTTAACTGAAATTAATGTTACTTTCAGGCTCTCGAACCAGAAATGCTGGTGCTCCGGCGGCACCTTGCGCAAACAGCCCCAAGGGTGGGGATAGTGTCCTCGCACCACCACGTACATGCGCTCGTATATCTTCCGCTCAGCCTTGAAATTATATAATAATTAGTGTGACATAAAAATAATAATTTAAATTACAGAAATATATATACCTGGCATCGGTGAGTGTGATATACTGGCACGCAGATATGGGGGGGGAGTGGTGGGGCAGGTGGGGTGGGGCAGCCCATGGAAGGGCCGGATCTACCGTCGGTGCGGGAACAGATGGTCCGGCAGCCTCCTCGACGGGTGCAGTAGTAGACGGATCGGGCTGCTGATCCGGGCCTGGTGCTACAGGTGCCTGCTCTGCCGGTGGTGGTGGTGGGGGTGGTAGGAATACTGCTTCCCCACCTTGGGAAGCAACACCCGCCGGCGGTGTGGCCGCTGAGCCACGATCGCGGCCACGACCACGTCCACCTCCTCGAGGTGGGATATCCTGATCAGACATGATCTACATGTTTTTTAAAAAATATTAGTGGTATGGATTTTTAACAAAATATAAGTATCAATTTATTTTTTAATAATGATAATTTTCAAAATTTTCAAAATAAAAATGTAAAGTAAGACCCAAAATTCTATATAAGTCCCACAATTAATCTAATAAATGGATACTAAATCACAAAATTTTAAGAAATTTTCCCTACAATGTATACTAAATTCCAAAATTCTTTCGTAAAATGTATACTGAATTTTACATATATTTCCTCAAATATATTCTAAATCTAAAAATTTTACCCTAAATTTGCACTAAATCCTTCTATTTTCCTATATACTTATACTAAACCCCAAAATTCTTTGGAAAAAGATGATTTATATTATATGTAAATTTTATTTTACTAGGAAATTTTAAAAAAATAAATAAAAATAAATAAAAATTGCAGAATTTTTTTTAAAATTACGGAAAATGAAAAGAATTTTCAGAAAATTTTTAAAAAATTACAAAATTTTACAGAAATTACAGAAAATTTTCAAAATTTTCATAATTTTTTAAAATTATAGAAAATTTTCAGAATTTTTTAAAATTACAGAAAATTTTTAAAAGTTTACAAAGTTTTACTGAAATTACAGAAAATTTTCAATAAAAATATAAAGATATTACAGAATTTTTAAAATTTTAAAAGATTAAAAATTTTCAGAATTTTAAAACAGAAAAATTAAAAAATTACATCGAAATTAACAAAAACAAAACAAATATTACAGAAATGACACTAATTACAAAAATTAACAAAATTACTCTGAAATTACAACACTAATTAATAGGAATTACAAAAATTACAACATAATTACACTAATTAAAAGAAATTACAGAAATTCACATAATTACCAAAAAATTACAGAATATTACAAAAAAATCCCCTAACTAATAGAATTTACAAATAAATCCCCTAACTAAACAGAAATTATAGATAAATCCCCTAATTATACAGAAATTAAAAAAAAATCCCCTAACTATACAAAAATTACATACACTTCTCTACCATTACATAAATAACAGAAAACTCCCAAAACATTACAGAAAAAATTTAAAAAAAAAAAATCAAAAAGGATTTTTTGATACCCTACTTGGTAGTTGAGGCTGGCAGCGTCAACAAAAGGTGTTGGACGACAGTGGTGGCGATGGGCGTAAGTGGCGGTGATGAACGACGGTTGGGGCGGCGGACGGTGGAGGATGAGGCGGAGGTGGAGGGCTGATTCACTGGTGGCAGAGGTGGCGGACGATGGAGGATGAGGCAGCGGCGGAGGTGGCTGAGGAGGTGGAGGTGGAGGTGGAGGTAGAGGCGGAGGGAGAGTGGGGGTGAGAGGGTGAGGCAGAGAGAGAGATTGAGAGTTAGAGGGTGAGGCAGAGAGAGAGAGATTGAGAGTTAGAGAGAGAGGCAAAGGCAGAAAATTGAGAGAAAATCCGCCAAGGGTTGAATTTATATTAGAATTTTGGAACGGTCGGATCTTGTACAAACCGTTCCTATGTTCAGTCCAAATTTAAAATACGACGCCGTTTCTGTCTTAAAACGACGATGTTTTAAGACTTAGTACTGATATTGACCTAAATGGGAACGATCATTTATCTATATGATTTTAAAAAATATTTATTAATTATAAAATATTTTATCGCATTTATTAATTAAAAATATATCTTAAATCATTTATCCCATTTAATTTTAAAAATAATTATTAATTTAAAATAATTTTTCTCATTTACTAATTGAATAGTATATCTTAAATCATTTATCTCATTTAATTTTAAAAATAATTATTAATTTTAAAAATATTTTAACTTTTTTACTATACATTTTCCCTCCCCATTTTCACATAACTCTAAATTTTCCCCCCTTTTCCCTCCCTCTTTTCCCCTCTCCCCCTCCCCCCTTCCCCATACATTTTCAGCCCAAAATTCCCCCCCCCCCCCTCCCTCCTCCTTTTCTCTCTTTAGAGCCGTCTGCCGCCGGCGCCGCACGCGACCGCCCGCCGCCGTGAGATATTTTATCTCTTCCTTTCCTCTCTTCTCTTTCTCCTCTTTTCTTTCTTCTACTTTTTTTTTTTTTTCAGTTTTTGTTAACTTCCGCCTGCCGCCGTGAGTTATTTTATCTCCTCCTTTCCTCTCTTCTCTTTATCCTCTTTTCTTTCTTCTACTTTTTTTTTCAGTTTTGGTTAACTTTTTTCACCGTCGCCCGCTGCTGCCGCTTGCAGGTTCAACTTTAGTTTTATTTCATGTCCAGAACTTCTAATTCCCTACATGAATATATGCTATATTGAGTATTGACTAAGTCATATTTTGTTCTATTTTGTTATAAAATGCATATTGCGTATGTTATATTGAATATGTGTTGGTATAAAATGTATATTAAGTGTGTGTTTAATATAAAATTGTGTATGACAATGTAATATATTGAGTATTTGGTTGATATATTGAGAATGTGGTTGGTATGTTGAGGTGGATGGGAATGATAATTGTATTGATGAGGTTGGATGAGTGTTGTTGGTTATGATTGTAGATTAGGATTTATATTAGGGTAAATTATATCTGCCTCCCCTGAAGTTTGGCATATTTACAAATACCCCCTTGTTGTTTGAAAAATTACAAATACCCCCTGAGATTTGTAACCATCTAACAAATAACCCATTTCCATCAATTTTTATGGGTGAATTGACCAAAATGCCCTTATGCACCGAATTATTTTATTTAATTCTTAAAAAAAATTTGGACTACAATGTATAGGGAGAGGTTTCTTAAGTTTCCTACGCACAGGAGCAATAATACAATTTGCCTTGGCCGATTTTTCTATAATTGTAATAAAAATTTCAAGGGCAAAATGATCAATTTCAGGCCTTTGGTTAAAAATTACAAACCTCAAGGGGGTATTTGTAATTTTTCAAACAATGAGAGGGTATTTGTAATTATGTCAAATCTCAGGGGAGGTAGATGTAATTTACCCTTTATATTAACATAAACTCATCTAAACTAATGTACCTAAGTTATATCACAAGTTAAAAGTTCAACTAAACTAATTTAACTTAGTTAACTCACAAGCTAAAACCTCAACTAAACTAATGTAATTTTGTTAAGTTTCAACTTAAAATCTTTAATTAAACTAATTTAACTTAGTTATATCACAAGTTAAAAATTCAACTAAACTAATGTAACTTAGTTAACTTTCAAGTTAAAATCTTCAATTAAGCTAATTTAACTTAGTTAACTCACAAGTTAAAAACCTAACTCTACTAATATAATTTTGTTAACTTTCAACTTAATATCTTTAACTAAACTAATTTAACTTAATTAACTCACAAGTTAAAAACTCAACTCAACTAATGTAATTTTGTTAACTTTCAACTTAAATATTTAACTAAACTAATTTAACTTAGTTAGATTACAAGTGAAAATTTCAACTAAACTAATATAAATGACTGTGGTAATTATGGACATTTGAGAAGAAAAAGACATTTATGTGGGAACTAGGAAGTCTTTCTTTCACTGTTTTGGTATTGAACATTTTGTGACTGTAGAGGAAGCAAACACATGTGTATGATTATAAGCTTAATCTTGAAATATGTGGAGCTTGTGGCGAATCCCACTGATGCTGCTATGTAAAAAAAACATGATTTTACATATACTTCTCACTACAAAAAAAATACGGGAATTGGACGGATATAACCGATCGTTCCAACTACCGTTCCAAATAGGAACGACAAGTGGAACTATTGTGGAACGGGAAACCGTTGATGACCTCAGTTTCGCGTTAATGGTAGTCCAAACGTGTAGGAAGGGCAAGACCGTTCCTATTTGTGTGCCAACATATGTGTGCCAATACGTAATCCAAATACCGTTCCAAAATGGGACCGGTTATTTTCGTATACCATTTGGAACACTTCTGTGAAAATTAGAACGATTACTTGACCAGGAACACGTACCGTTCCTACATGTGTTCCAAAACTCGCGTCTATTTTGAACGGTTGCTCGACGGTTTCAATATGTAGTGCTAAATGAGACCCTTTTATGCCATGAGCAAAAATGTAATGCAATGACCGTTCCAATTTGTGGGTACTTAGGAAATCTAGTGTTGTTACATTAACCGTCCCCAAATGTGCTCCAATTAGGAGCGGGCTCCTTATGTGTGACTAATCCCGTTCTTAATATGACAGAACAGCTATATTACAAAGGTAATATTATCGTTGTTACATCCGTTCACGCGGCCGTTCCTAAAGCTGGATCAACGGCTACATTTCAACGGCTAATTGTGTGTTCCAAATAATATTCCAATGCCCGTTCCAATATTTTTCAATATATATTGCCCCCTTCATTCTCATTGTTCTTATAATTACTCTCCAACTCATTTCTTCTAACTCCCTCTGTTGATTATTTATACGTAGAATCGAACATATCAATTATCTGCGCAAATTTTGCATTGATATTGATAGGTATTTTGCTCAGGTAAGAAGTTGAAATTTTGTAATGGTTAGTTATATATATATATATAGTATATTCTCGTAATTTAATTACTATTGTGAATTGCTTGTGTACGTAGGACCAATCATGTTAAGACAGTTGAGGAGATGGATGTATGATCGAGACGTGCTGGGTGTGACGCTGGAGTTTGAGGATGGTGTTACAATATTTCTAGAATGGGCCCAGTCTCAACGTGCATATATGGACGGAGAGAAGATTAGGTGTCCTTGCCGGAAGTGCAAAATCGAACGGTTCAAAACACCAGACGAGGTAAATTTTGACTTGTGTATGAAAGGGTTTATGCCAGAGTATTATAATTGGACTTCACATGATGAGGAGAGGGTGCAGGAATACTTTGAAGCATTGACAGCACCCCCTGTGCAGCAGCAACAAATGCTACCTATTCAGGAGGAGGGTAGTTCGCATTGGGGTGATGCGGCTCAGATGGATTGGGCGCGAAGAATGGTATTCGATGCCGCCGAACCGTCTTTCTGGTCTTCATACAACTAGGAAGGACCAACTGATGATGGTACTCGGTATTGTCCATCTGATGTGGGTCCTAGTTGATATTGCGATTCGGGCTTTATGATTATGTGTCTGGCTTGTCAGACCATTTTTTTTTATGTAGTTCATGCTGCGGACCAACCGTTGTGGAACGGCTGCACCACCTCTCAGTTGGCGTCAATTGCTTCTTTGGTGAATACCAAGGCCGAAGGGGGTTTTTCCGAGTATATATATGATCGCTTATGCCAGTGGGCTGATACTATAATGCCCAGCGATCACATCCCCGCCGATTATTACAATACGAAGAAATTGATAAGAGAATTGGGTTTACCAGTTCAGAAGATTGATGCTTGAAAAAACGGTTGCATGTTGTACTGGAAGAACGATATTGATTTGGAATGTTGAATGTTTTGTGGAGACGCTAGGTACAAGCCCACCAGAGAGAGAAATCCTAGATGCAAAAAGGCCCCGTATGCCATTCTTAGGTATCTAGCGCTTACCCCTCGGCTGCAGAGGTTGTATGCGTCGGAGGCCACAGCAGAGCATATGACTTGGCATACGAGCCATCAGATGGAGGAAGGATCCATGTGTCATCCGTTCGATGCAGAAGCTTGGAAGCATTTTGACCGGACGTATCCTACTTTTGCAGCTGAGCCTCGTAATGTTAGACTTGGGTTGTGCACGGATGGGTTTGTACCGCACGGCCAGTATGGTAAAACTTACTCATGTTGGTCCGTGATACTTACACCGTACAATCTCCCACCGGGAATGTGCATGAAGTTTGAGTATATGTGCCTAACGATGGTGATCCCTGGCCCATCGAATCCTAAACGTCTTATCGATGTCTATTTGGAGCCGTTGATCGAGGAATTGCAGAATTTATGACATGTGGGTGTACGTATGCGCGACACTACCACAAACAAGGTATTCATGATGCGGGCTGCATTGATGTGGACAGTGAACGACCTTCCTGCTTATGGGATAGCGTCTGGATGGAGTACCGCCGGTGTTATGGGGTGTCCAGTTTGTATGGAGGACACACGGGCATTTTATTTACAGCACGATCGGAAGGCATGCTATTTTGACTGCCACGGGCAGTTCCTACCACCGGATCATCCTTATCGCAGAAACAAGAAAGCCTTCACTAAAAATCAAATGGAGAGGAAGATTGCATGTCCAAGGCTAACTGGAGAATAGATCCGAACCCGTGTCGATTCGTTTAGTGTTGCAGTCGAACAACCGTTGAGTTAACCGGAAGGCTACGGTGTCGACCATAAGTGGACGAAGAAAAGCATCTTCTGGGAGCTTGAATATTGGGGGGCGCATCTGATACGACACAATCTTGATGTCATGCATATTGAGAAGAATGTTTTCGATAATATATTCAATACTGTGATGGACATCAAAGGGAAAACGAAGGACAATCTGAATGCACGGAAGGATCTCAAGATTATATGTAATCGACCGGAGCTAGAGGTGGACGAAAGGAGACCGAACGTGATGCCCAAAGCGGTATATACACTGACGAAGGATCAAAAGAAGAAGATATATGAGTGGATTCGTTGTCTTAGGTTTCCTGATGGGTATGCCTCTAACTTGGCCCGTTGCGTCGACATGAAGGAGTTAAGGATGCACGACATGAAGAGCCATGATTGTCATGTATTCATGCAGAAGTTGATTCCGTTTGTCTTCTGTGAAATGCTTCCAGAGCACGTGTGGGGGGCCTTGACTGAAGTGAGCCTTCAATTCCAGATCTTATGCTCAACAACACTAGATGTGACCAAGGTAAAAGAATTGGAAGATAGTGTAGCCATCATCCTGTGCAACATCGAGAAAATATTTCCTCCTTCTTTTGGACTCAATTTCTACACTGAACGTCACAATGTCGAGAAGTCAACAATGAATTGTGGTGTTTGTGTGAAAATATCATCATATACAGACACGGATTCTGACTTCTATGGAATATTGGAAGAGATAATTCAGCTAGATTACCCACTAATTCCGAACATGCACATTGTATTGTTTAATTGTCGTTGGGTCGATCCGGTCAGAGGCATGAAGATACATCCTCGTTATCACATCGTTGATGTCAACTTCAAAAATCTCTACCAAAAGAATTAACCATTCATAATGGCTCATCAAGCAGTACAAGTCTACTACGTGGATTACCCGAGCATGAAGAGAGACAAAGTCGACTGGAGAGCTGTTTGCAAAATCAATGTTTGAAGAGTAATCGATGACTCGCGATGGACCGATATCGCCTATCAGATGGATAAAGTCGTACCTAATCCAGATGTGGGTACAAATAACCAAACGTTTGAACTGCATGACCCAACGGGAATACAACTGGTCGTTGATCATGGAGTAGGGACATCGCGCTCGCCAGACAGTGAATCCGATCATGAAGATATCTTTGACGAGGCTGAGTCCTATGAAGAGACTTACTGAAAATTCACACCCTCGTTAATTTTTTTATAAACCTTATTATAAGCATTGTATTATATATATATATATATATTTTTATTATTTTAAGAAATCAGATTAAATTTTAAAAATTGAAACAGATACTCGTTTGTACGATCGTTCCTACTACAGGTACCATTTTTTGAATAGGCAAAAAAAAAATCTGAAATTTGGATTAGGAACGATCCTAATTCCCTACGATCGTTCCTAATACAGGATCATTTTTTTAGAATAGGCGCCAAATCAAAAAATCGAGGGAAATTTGAATTAGGAACGATCGGATTTTCATATGACAATTTGGCACCTAATTAAAAAATATTGAGGGAAATTTGAATTAGAAACGGTCGATATAAACCTAAGACCGTTCCTATTTTAGGTACACTTTTTCAATTGGCGCCTACTGAAAAACCAAATGTTTGAACTGCATGACCCAACGGGAATACAACTGGTCGTTGATCATGGAGCAGGGACATCGCGCTCGCCAGACAGTGAATCCGATGATGAAGATATTTTTGACGAGGTTGAGTCCGATGAAGAGACTTATTGAAAATTCACACCCTCGTTAATTTTTTTATAAACTTTATTGCAAGGATTGTATTATATATATATATGTATTTTTATCATTTTAAGAAATCAGATTAAATTTTAAAAATTGAAACAGATACTCGTTTGTACGACCGTTCCTACTACAGGTACCATTTTTTGAATAGGCGCCAAAAAAAATAATCTGAAATTTGGATTAGGAATGGTCCTAATTCCCTACGATCATTCCTAATACAGGATCATTTTTATAGAATAGGTGCCAAAACCAAAAAAATTGAGGGAAATTTGAATTAGGAATGGTCGGATTTTCATATGACCGTTCCTCTACAGGTACAATTTTTCAATTTGGCGCCTAACTAAAAAAATTGAGGGAAATTTGAATTAGGAACGGTCGATATAAACCTAAGACCGTTCCTATTCTAGGTACAATTTTTCAATTGACACCTATTGAAAAACCAAACGTTTGAACTGTATGATCCAACGGGAATATAACTGGTCGTTGATCATGGAGCAGGGACATCGCGCACGCTAGACTATGAATCCGATGATGAAGATATCTTTGATGAGGCTGAGTTCGATGAAGAGACTTATTGAAAATTCACACCCTCGTTAATTTTTTTATAAACCTTATTGTAAGCATTGTATTATATATATATATATATTTTTTTATTATTTTAAGAAATCAGATTAAATTTTAAAAATTGAAACAGATACTCGTTTGTACGACCGTTCCTATTACAGGTACCATTTTTCGAATAGGCGCAAAAAAAAAATCTGAAATTTGGATTAGGAACGGACCTAATTCCCTGCGATCGTTCCTAATACAGGATCATTTTTTTTAGAATAGGCGCCAAACCAAAAAAATCGAGGGAAATTTGAATTAGGAACAGTCGGATTTTCATATGACCGTTCCTACTACAGGTACAATTTTTCAATTTGGCGCCTAATTAAAAAAAATTGAGAAAAATTTGAATTAGGAACGGTCGATATAAACCTAAGCCCGTTCCTATTCTAGGTACAATTTTTCAATTGGCGCCTACTGAAAAATAGGCTCCAACTTCGAATTAGGAACGGTCATACTAATTGGGTGACCGTTCCAAAGAAAGGTCCAAATTTTTGTTTTGCCGCCCAATGAAAAATTGGTGGGAAATTAGAATGTTGGAACGGTCATGTTATACTCGACCGTTCCTATATGAATTTCTTACCAACCGTTCCTACTGAAATCCCGACCGTTCCAAATTTAGTTCCTATATAGTGTATGTTTGCTAATTCTGTCCATATCTCAACATCCGTGAGCCGGATCGGACACCATTTTTAAACATATACAAGATTATGAATATGAATTGATATCCAACGGTCTGATTTTTAATCAGCAACCCGGATTTAAGGATTGTACTATTTTTATTACGATGAATACTGACTGGATACGATATCTCGAGAATCGCACACCGAAATTTTTTCAAAAACTACATTCAATTATATTCTTTTGTGTGTTATATAATATCTAACGGTCTGATTGGAATTTTGACGGTCTAATTATGCCGTGCAGTACAACAATATAGGATGCAAGTTACATCGGTAATTTACTAACAAGCATAAATATACAAATACACTTCATATTGTGAGCGTGTGTCTATTTTTTAGAAATTACTAAATATTTTTAAATTTTTTAAACATCCAATTGTATACGTTTATTCAATCATATAAGTGTACGGAACGTGTTTTTCTTAATTTATATTTATTATCTAAGTAGGTAAAAACAACGTTGCAGACATATAAGAACGGTTTTATATGGAAATAGGAACGGTTACTATTTCCATGTCGCAAACAACGTCGTTTTGTCTTTTAGAAATAGTATTAGTAACACATGACATAATAAATGACCATTCCTATTTAGGTCAATACCAGTACTACGTATCAAAACGACATCGTTTTGAAATTTAGGAACGGTCGTAGTAACAGGGGACGTATTAATTGACCATTCCTATTTAGGTCAATGTCAGTACTAAGTTCTAAAACATCATCATTTTGGTACCGAAATGACGTCGTTTTCAATATTAGGACCGGACTTAGGAACGGTTGGTACAATGTCGACCGTTCCAAAATTCTAATATAAATTAAACCCTTTGGCCGATTTTCTCACATTTTCAGCCTCACCTTCTCAAATTCTCTATCTCTCACTCTCGATCTCTCTCAAAATCTATCCACCGTCCGCCGCCTCTCCCTCCGCCTACGCCCACCGTCTGCCGCCTCTCCCTGTGCCTCGACGCCCACCATCCCTCCGCCTGTGCCTCCACCACCCTCAGCCTCTGCCTCCACCTCGACGCCCACCGTCCGTCCGTCCGCCTCTACCTCCACCGTTGACACCCACCGTCTGCCGCCTTTCCCTCCGCTGACGCACACTATCCGCTGCCTCTGCCTCCTCCGTTGACGCCGACCGTCCGCCGCCTCTGCCACCACTGACGCCGACCGTCCACCGCCTCTACCAAGTAGGGTCTAAAAAAACCCTCTTTAATTTTTATTTCATTAAAATTTTTCTGTAATTTTTTTATGTAATTTATGTATAGTTAGGGTGTTTTTATGTAATTTATGTATAGGTAGGATTTTTATGTAATTTATGTATAGTTAGGGGATTTAGTTGTAATTTCTGTTAGCTAGGGGATGTAGTTGTAATTTCTGTATTTTCTGTAATTATTCTGTAATTTTTTTGTATTTTTTGTAATTAATCTATAATATTTTGTATTTTCTGTAATTTCTGTTAATTAGTGTAATTTAGTTGTACTTTGTTGGTGTAATTAGTGTTATTTAGTTGTAATTTTTTGGTGTAATTTTTTGGTGTAATTTGTTGTTAATTTGGGTGTCAATTTGTAATTTTTTATGTTTTAAACATCTGAAAATTCGGTAAATTTCTGTAAATTTAAAAAAAATTCAGAATTTTTCTGAAAATTATGAAAATTTTGAAAATTTCAGAAAATTTTCTGTAATTTTAAATTTTTTTGTGAATTTTCTGAAATTTTAAAATCTTTTATGCCATTTTCTATAAATTTAAATTTTTTTTAGAATTTTCTGTAATTTCTGTAAAATTATGTATTTTTAAAAAAAATTTCTGAAAATTCTTTATATTTTCTGTAATTTTAAAAAAAATTATGATATTTTTATTTTTTTGATTTATTTTTTTAAAATTTCCTAGTAAAATAAAATTTACTCATAATATAAATCATCTTTTTCAAAGAATATTTGGGATTTAGTATAAGTATATAGGAAAATAGAAGGATTTAGTGAAAATTTAGGGTAAAATTTTCGGATTTAGAATATATTTTAGGAAATATATGTAAAATTTAGTATACTGTTTAAGAAAGAATTTTGTGATTTAGTATACATTGTAGGGAAAATTCTTAAAATTTTGGGATTTAGTATCCATTTATTAGATTAATTGTGGGACTTAGTATAGAATTTTTAAAATTTAGAAAATTATCTCCCTTAAAAAATAAATTGATACTTATATTTTGTTAAAAATTCATACCACTAATATTTTTGAAAAAAAACATGTAGATCATGTCTGCTCGTGATTTCCCATCTCGAGGAGGTGGACGTGGCTGCAGTCTTGGCTCAACGGCCATATCATCGGCGGGTGTTGCTCCCCAGGGTGGGGAAGCAGTATTCCGCCCCCCCCCCCCCCCCCCAACCGGCAGAGCAGGCACCTGCAGTACCAACGCGAGATCAGCAGCCCGATCCGTCTACTACTGCACCCGTCGAGGAGGGTGTCGGACCATCCACTCCCGCACCGGCGATAGATCCGACCCGTCCATGGGCTGCCACACCACCACCCCCCCCCCACCTGCCCCACCACTTCCGCCACGATCCGCGCGCCAGTATATCATACTCGCAAACGCGAGGTATATGTATATCTTTTTTTTAAATTTTTCTGTACTTTAAATTATTATTTTTATGTCACGCTACTTATTATATAATTCCAGTACAAGCACATGAACGCGGTGGTGCGAGGACATTATCCCCACCCTTGGGGCTGTTTGCGTCAGGTGCCACCAGAGCACTAGCATTATTGATTCGAGAGCTTGAAGGTAACATTAATTTCAGTTAAATGGTATCAATTAAATTTTTATGTTAAATTTGTTAACAATTTGAGTGTATATTTTCTTATTTTTTTAATAAAGATGACGTACTAGTGGAACTGCAACGACGAGTCCATGTTCAAGATCTTCCACATGTTTGCAGCGAAGTTCCTCCACAAGAAGTTCGTCCTCACCAGACAGTCTCTGGTGAAGCCTCTCTGGCTGGCGAACGAAGTTTGGTGGCAGCTCCTGCTGTACTGGAATAGCAAGGAGTTCAAGGAAGAGTGCGCCAAGAACAAGGCCAATCGGTCCGCCCACCGAGCCGCATCCTCTACCGTGTACCACGGTGGTTCGGCCTCCGTCGGTATGCACAAGAGGAAGATGGTAAGAAATTTTATCTTATTTAAAGTATTTATCATTATTAAATTAAAAATGTAATAACTGTTTTCCATTTCTTTTTACAGGAGATACAGCTCGGCCGGCCAGTGAAGCAGATGGAGTTATTCTCCAAATGCTACAAGAAGAAGGCCGACAATGGTTGGAGCGGCCCGAGGGCAGCGGAGGTGACAGTAAGTTGGAAATTAAATTTTCTAATTTATTTTTTTTAATGTTTGAAAATATCAATAATAATAATAATTTACTATTTTTGCAGCAGACGTTCCAGAAGTTGCTGGAGGATCACCATTCTCAGGCCACGGCCAATCCTGGGGATCATCCGGCCGAATCAGAGGGCCCGGTGGCGCAGACCGAGCAGGAGTTGTGGCTCGCTGCAGTCGGGGCAAGAACAAGGGTCGGGTATTCGGTCTTGGTTTTGAGGCCACGGTCTCAGCCAGACCGTTACCTCGCCATCACTCGCATGGTCCGGCTGGAGGAGATGATGGTGGATATGATGGGTATGATGAAGACCCTGCAGACCAATAACTCCGCTGTCGGCCCGTCGCGGCCTCCTACAGACCCCCCCTCTAAACGATGACGATATGGACCAGGACGAGGGGGACGGGGAGTAGATTTAGGATTTTTTTTATTTTATTTTTTAATTTAATTGGATAATATTTTTCTTTAATATAATTTTTATTTCCAAATTATGCATTTTTTTACATTTAAATAATAATTATAAAACCAAATTCAAAAATATTATTAATAATTTAGTATATTTTAATGATAATATTATTACTATAAAAAAACTTAATAATTCATTATTTAGGAACGGTAATTTAGACGGTCAGGGAGCACATATAAATCGTGATTACCGTTCCAACATTGTCCGTTTTAATGAAGTGATCGTTCCTATCACCGGATAAAAACCCATTTCAAATTAGGTGACAACCGTTCCTAAAAGCGAATAAAAATGAATTCCAAATTAGGGACAGACCGTTCCTAAAGTTATTCCAAATTTAATGATTTCGTGGTTTGATTTTCGTTCTAAATAAGATACCAAAAATCGTTCGAATGTTGTATTCCAAAATACGAGTACAAAATCCGTTCCTAGGTTCCTTAGCAAAGAAGGTCTAATTGTGTTCCTATGACCGTTCCTTACTCTAACACCTACTTTATAGTTGACAGTTCCAAGACGTATTCCAGAAACAGTGCAATAATGTATCTCCAACTTATGTCAATTCCAAATAGTGTTCTAATTACCGTTCCAAATAGCGCGATTTACTTTTGATTTGACCGTTCCAAACATTAATAAGGTGTTCCAAATACAAAAATTATAAATTCATACATGCAAAGGTAATTAGGAATGGTTAAAGCGTTGTATGCCAAAAACAGTTCTAAAATTGGAACAGTCGCCGTATGTCCGTTCCTAATTATTAGGAACGCCGCTCCTTTCAACGGATAGCCTCCCGTTCCATAACCGTTCTTAATACCAACCCAAAAGAATCCAGTGATTCATATACTGTTCCAATAGTTAAGCAAAACTATTCCTATTGTTGTTGTAATTCCTGCATTTTTTTGTAGTGTCTGTGTTTTTTTGAGTATTATGTAAAAAAGAGCATCGATAAAGAAAGAGCACGGAATGTCGTTGCAAAAAATTATTGCAATATTGCAACGACTTCAATTGCAAATGTCGTTACAAATAGAATGATTTTGCAACGGATTATAGCTAAATATTTCGTTGCAAAATTTGCAACGGAATGACGTTGCAAACATTCCGTTGCAATATTGCAACGACTTTTCATTGCAAATGTAGTTGCAAATAAAACCTAATTTTGCAACGAATTGCCATCAATTTTGCCACGAATATACCATCGCAAAGTCGTTACAAAATATAAAAAGTCAACTTTTTAAATAATGAATTTTGGAACGGATAAAAAACCATGGCAATATTTTGCAACGAACAAAAAAACCGTCGTTATATAGCAGTGGTACCTATAGCAACGGAAAATTTTTCGTTGCAAAATTCCCTGGCAAATCTGTTTTGCACGAATTTTTCATGAAATCCGTTGTTATAGGTCTGTTTTTTTGTAGTGTATGTTTGTGTAAACATATTATGTGATTTATATTTTTCTATGATAAATATTTAAAGTATTTCGGCGCCTTGCTTTAATATTTCATTATAACGTATATGCAGTAGGTTTTACATATCGAAATGTAACATTTTATGGTGAAATAATGTAATATATTTTTATATTTTCATGAGAAGTCCTGTAAAAAGGGATGTGTTTTTGCTTTTCTCTAAAATTTTCAAAGGTATTATCTTGAATGTTAACACATTATTGAATTTTAAATTTATCACGGATGTTTGTTCTTTATTCTAGCCACTAGACTTTCTACACATAAAAAACAAGCAAAAGAAAAAGATCAGATGAGCCCAATAACTTGAGCAGGAACTGTCCCTTCAAATATCCTTTGTCTTGCTTCTGTTGCCTGCAGTACCCATGTAAACATTCATCAGCTATACTGATAATTCATACAAGATATAGAGAACTAGTAGTATAATAGTATAAATATAGGGGAAATAACATTTTTCATCCCATAATTTGGATTATTTTTACTTTTGATTCCATTGAATATGGGATTCTCAATTTTGGGCCTGTAATTTTCAAAAAGTAGCACATTCGATCCCATGACACTTTCCGTTAGATATTTAACAGAAAGTGTCACGTGACCGTTAAGTGCATGAGACCAAAACTGTTACTTTTTGAAAGTTTTGGGACCAAAAGTGAAAATTTCATAACATATGAAATCAAAAGTGATAATCCCATAACATATGGGACCAAAAATGTAAAGGCCCTAACGGCCACGTGCTAAGCACCGGTGTTTTCCATTAAAAAATTTAACCTAAAGATGGCATGGGACCAAAAGTGCTACTTTTTAGAAGTTACGAGACCAAAAATGAGAATCCCGTAATCAAAGGAATAAAAAATAGGAAGATCCTAAATAAACATGAACCTGTTTCTCCCAATCTATGAGGCTTGTAACAATAGAAAGTAAGAAACATTGAACTGCTGCTCCCACTATGGTTCCAATCCAAAGCCCTTTGCCTTTAAAATGAAGAGCAAATCCCATGAGCAAAGCCATTGGAATTCCAACCAGATAATATGCTCCAAGATTGACATATGCCCCTATTCGCTGCCACCCGCTACCTCTTGCCACTCCTGGAAATAGGAAAATGTATTAATTAGATGCCTTAAGAAAGCTATAGAAAAAGAAAAAGGAAAAACTGACCACGTGACTGTCACATGCTTATTCCGTCAAAAAATTAATGGTTAAGGTTGACTTGGGACGAAATTGCAAAAGCTTTTGAGTTAGAGGATGCAATTAATGTGGTGAGATAAAAAGGGGAAATAGTATTTTTGGTTCCATAAGTTAGGTTGTTTCCTCTTTTGATCCTGTAACTTAAAAATATTACAGTTTTGGTCCTCATCCACTTTTTCATTTATTTTTTAAGCATTTTTTTATTTGAGGAAAAATTCCATTTTTGTTAGAGAAGAGAGAAATCCTCTTTCCTTACCCTAATTTCCTTCAAAATTTATTTTTTTTTTCAAAATAGTTATATCCCCATCCCCACCAAAGTATTGTCAAGTTGAAAAACGTGTCAATTTTTCCTCCAACAAAAAGTACTTAACGTCCACGTATTGGGCATATGGCCGACGCCGTTAAAAAAAGAACAAAAAAGTGGATGGACCAAAAGTGAGAATTTTTGTAAGTTACGGGACCAAAAATGCCAATCCCATAATGAATTGTACCAAAAGTGAAACGGGCCTAACTTGTGGGACCAAAAATGTTATTTTCCCAGGTAAAAACATATTGGAACTAAAATCACAATCAACGTAAATTATGGGACAAAAAATACAATTTTATCGGGAAAAGACACTTCTAGTTAATTAGATAATTAGATTTGTTAAGAGGGATTTGGATGGATTTATAAGTTTTTTTTTTATTAAATATCTCATAAAATACTTGAAAGTATAAAATTTTAAAAACTCTTGGTAAATTTTAAAAAAACTGGCTAATAATGTCCAAAAATAAATTGATTGATTTTGTAAACTCTCTTTTGTATTTAAGACAGTAAGGGGACGTTCTCAATTTATTTTAAAATTTCAACAAACTTCTTTGTTTATAGTCATTTTAATTAATGGATTATCAATATATATTAATTATTAAATTCATGATTTTCTTTAAGGCATCCAAAAAGAAATGGAAGGGGATGTTATATGAGCTGATAAAATAATTTAATGAAACTAGACTTTCTTTAAAAAGGGGTAAATTGCATAACACCTTCCTGTGTTATGGTGAAATTTTGGCAAATTCCCATGTATTAATTTTATAGACCCAAAAATCCTTGTGTAATATTAAATACAATACAAAACCCCATTTTCGTCAAAAATTAATGGAGAGTGCATGTCACCATCTAAAATGGGAGTGGCGACAAGGCGGGTCACCACCTTTGTGAGCAGCCGCTTATAGTATATACATTATATAAATAACTTTACATATATTTAAATGTATAATATAAATATGTGTATATTTAAATATATATATATATAATATAATATTTTTAAAATATTTTAAAATTTAGATCGTTCATTTTAACCATTGAAGATCAATAACTATCATAACAAGGGTATAACTGTCAACTCCTTAAAAGTTTTAACGCCGTTAACACCAACTAACAGAAGGGGAGAGTATGCTTTATTTCGAAAAACACAGAAAATTTTTTGCCTATAAAATTAACACAGGGGAGTTTTTAGCTAAAAAATTAGAATATAGGGGGTTTTATGAAATTTATTCTTAAAAAAGAGTAACAAGTTGTCAACTTATTTCTAAGATCTTAATAAATTTCTCTAATTAATTACGAATTTTTTCTTTACTAACGTTTTGCAAGCTCCATAATTTTATTTTATCCAACCACTTTATGAACTTATTTTAAAATAAGATATAACATCTTATTAGAGCTCTAAAGACATCTTATAAAATGTATAAGCTTATAATATCTTTTACATAAACTTAGCCAATACCTTCTTAGAGGGTTTACAGCTGAGCAGACTAAGCTTATTTATATAATTTTATAAATTCATACATCTTACCAGATGTTTTATGAGCTTATAAAATATTAGATCTTAGTTTAAAAATAAATTATTAAAGTGTTTGGATAAAGATAAAATTATTATTTAAGGTACTTATTTATAAGGCGTTACTAATGATAAATTTATAGTTAATTTAAAGAAAACTGAATTGACTGTTTAAGATTTTTAAAATAACCTGAAAAACTCCTAATTATTTATTGGATGTGACTCATATTGTTGAATGTTGTATGCTCATTTTTTAATAAAAATTATAAAATACTTTGCAACATCTTATAAATTCTTTAATATTAAATATGGGAAAATTATTTTTTTAGTGCGTTAAGTATGCCCAATATTAACTTTAGTCCGGTAACTATGTTCATTTTTTTCTAAGTCCAGTAACTTGCAAAATTAATGAAATTTAGTCTGGATTAGGGTTTTTTACTCAATATTTCGGCTATATTTTGAAAATTAACCAAAAAATGCCCACATGACAATTATTTGGTTAATTTCTGACAGCTTATACATATGTACAACCATATGTAATGTCACATGACTACATGTATAACGGCACCCTCAATGATGTCTCCCCCCTTATGCTGGTAGGCGACGGGGAGCGGGGGTCTGGGTCAGGGGGCAGGGTGTGGGGGTGAGGGTGGGTGGGGGGTTAATTTTTTTTTTAAAATAATAGTTTTATTTTTATAAATTATAAGTATATATATAATAATTGAAGTTAAAATCACCTCATTTCAATTACTTCATAAGCTTAAAAATTCTCAAAATATGTCCAGTTGGCATGCCATGTAATAGTTCCAACCAAGAAAGCAAAAATCGACCAACGGGCAACTAAATCTTATAAATTTTGCAAGTTACTGAACTTAGAAAAAAAATGGGCATAATTATCTCACTAAAATTAATATTGAGCATACTTATCGAACCAAAAAAATAATTTTCTGTTTAAATATTTATTATAAACCAAAACACATGAGGAAGATGTGTAGGAAGGAGTCACCAGAAAGTATAGCTTGCAAGCTATCCACGATGATGGAGAGACAGAGAAAAGGAGTCATTTCTTGAATATAACCCACAACACTCTTGTCCTCGCTAAAAGCATATCCCAACACACGACGACAGATGAAAATAGTTGTTGCTGCTAAAACAAACTCTGAGATTGATAGAATCAGGACAATGCATAAAATAAGTCGTGCTGCTTGTGGATTCCCAGCTCCTAGCTCGTTGGAAATCCGTGTGCTGTTGAAATTGTGGTGGAAAACTATTAAACTATACACAAGGATAGAAATCTACTAAGAGCATGTTTATCACACATGATTGGGCTTGATTGATAGCTCAATCACCCATAAATCCATGTTTACTTGAAAAAATATGGGCCCTTGATTTGATTTGGGGGCCCGTTATAATGTGAGATAAATGCATGATTTGAATACCACCTTTTGAGATGGTATTCAAATCATCCATAAATTGATCCAAATTATTATATTATCATACAACTATTTTGGTCATTTAATTCATATCCTTCTGAAATCACAAATTAATACAATTTCTAGTAAACAAGAAATTAAATAATTCTACAACATATCATAGTAAGTAAACAAAATATTATATTATCCTACAACCATTTATCCCAAACAATATCATTCATTAATTTATCACATCATAATCACATCCCAAGTAGTAAACATGTCCTAAGGGCATGTTTACTACCCATGATTAGGCTTAATTTATAGCCCAATCACTTTCAAATTTATGTTTACTTAAAAAAGTATGGGCCCTTGATTTGAATCAAGAGCCCGTTATATGAATGATAAATCCATGATTTGAATACCACCATCCAATAATTGGACCAAGTTATAATTTGTGAATTGGTTCATGTGGCCCTTCTATTGAGTATTATATTTACTTTAATATTCTCAAGTGTAGAAAAAATTACAATTTTTCCCTAGAGTCGATTTATATTAGCCTACAATTCTACGACATATCATAATAAGTAAATAAAATATTATATTAGACTACAACCATTTATTTCAAACACTATTATTCATTAATCACATCCAAAGTAGTAAACATGCCCTAAGGTGAAAAGTTGAAAACATTTGTGTTTGAGCACTGATTTACCTTGCAGCAATACCAAAAGAATAAGGTACTTGGAAATGCAATGAACTAAATGTCAGGCTGCATGGAAAGTAAACATTAGGTCAAATAATGTACTTAAAATCAATATTGGAATAGCAAAACGTACTATTAGAAGGAAAAACATACCATATAGATAGAACGGACATTTCAAGCTGCGGATTTGACAATAGCCCAGAAAAAAATATAACTATCTCGAACGACCACCATTCCAAACTATGTGACCATGTTTCACAATTAAGAATCATATAAGTTAACATAACAATTATTTTAATTAATGAATTTTGAATAAAATTTATGTAATATATATATATATAATATTGCAATTTACTACCTTGTTATATTGTAAATGAGCAAATTAACCCATATAAAAAAATACTATTTTACCTCCCTCTCTTTTTTAAAATAGAGCAGTTTACCTCCCTATCTAAGGGGATATATAGATTGTTTCGTTTAAAAAACACAAAGTGGTATTTGCTATTTCTTTTTAGCATGGGGGTGTTTTATACCAACCACATATATCACGTGGGGCTGCTTGCATTTTTTCTGTATATATAGAGATAGATATTTATATAAACATGAAAGCATGAAAATCTTGATCTAATATACCAAACCATCGAAGCAGACGGGACTCCTAATTGGAAGAATTGCTGGAGACCGAAGAGAACTTCCTTTGAGAATGGAGCATGAGTCCTCTTACATGCTGATGAATACTTCACATAAAGTCCGAGAAGTAACACGTTTAGCCAATACGATAAGCAAATGGAAAGTGCAGCTCCAACACTGCCTAGATTTAGTTTGAATACAAAAGCCCAACAAATAGGAAGATTTATAAAGAGTGATGCTAGAGAGATCCAAAGCATTGGTAAGATCAAACTCTGACTCTGCAAATATCGAATCAGAGAATGAAGGACTGCATAGGGAAATAGTGTTGGGATGAGCCAAACTACGTATTTGCCAGCTTCTTTCGAGACGAGAGGGTCTTGGCCCAAGAAAATCAATAGTTTCCCCGTGTATATCCACAAGATAGATACCGGCAAACAAACCAGAAAGAGGCCTAAAATGCCTGCGTAAGTGAAAGTTCCGACTTGTCGGTATTGCCGGGCTCCATATGCTTGCCCACACAAAGTTTCCAGTGCATCAGCCATTCCAGACTGCATGGAATTGAATGTTTTCATACTCATTTAGGGATCAAGGTTAAATGTTAATAAAAACCTGGGGGGGGCTAGGCTATATAAGAACGTCTAATGTTAAAAGAAGGAATATGATTTGTTTATATAAATCACCCTGTCTTTTGGATAATCTCATATAACCTATCAGAAATGTTAACATCATTTACACAAACCATCCTCTACGTCTTGAAAAATTACACATACAACCCCAAAAACGTTAACACCATTACACAAGCTGTTTTTTGGCTATTAGGGATGATTTCTGTAATTATGCAAAAGGTATGAATGATTTGTGTAAACAAACCATAGGTGAAGGGATGTAAATGTAATTATCCCTGAATAGAATATCTCCCACATAATTTGCATTTTCATTACTGTGAGGTAGGTTCTTAGTTAAGCGTATGTATATATAGGGAAAAACCGCATCTTGTTTCATAATTAGCCTTTTTGCGATTTTGGTCCATTATTTTTTAACTTATCACATATCCATAACTCCTAAAAATTTACACTTTTTGTCCAAGCCTAAATTACATTAAGTTTCTTATATAGACAGCATGTGCATTGCAAGGGCTCCATTAGTCTTTAGGGAATTGAGGTTGGATCCGTTGTAAATTTATCGGAATTAAGGCTTTGGCTAAAATTGCAATTTCTTTGGAATTTTCTGATGCAATGAGACACAAATCACAAAGGGGCTAATTTATGGGACATAAAATACAAGGAAAAATTATTTTTTTGGTTCACTAATCATCCCTAATAGGATTTTAATCTGATAACTATGCCCATTTTTTATTTTATCCTTTAAGTCTAAAAATTAGTAAAATTTATTCCTCCAGTTGTCGGAATTTTGATTTTTGGCCGGAAAAATAACATGACATGCCAACTGGATATTTTTTGGGGAATTTTAATCGTACGAGACTTTAGAAATGAGTTGAAAGACATGTTAGATACAATTATATTATATGTATAATTATAATTCATAAAAATAATATTATTATTTAAAAGAAAAACCCACCCCCCTTCTCCCAGCCGCCTTCCCCCCTTCCACCAGCCGCACCCTTCTCATTGTCGTCGCCCATCCTAGCGACGGAGGCCATCACCAACCGCAGCGAGGGCGACCATCGCCCTCAACCTCTAGGTGACGACGGTGAGAAGGGCGCGGCTGGAGGAAGGTGGGGGTGAGGGTAGGGGGGTTTTAATTAATTTAATTAAAAATAATTAAAAGAAAATAAAAAATTTAAAATAAATTTAATGAATATAAAAAAGTTATGAAAAGTTTAATTTAATATTTTTGAATTTAAATAATACGATTTTATACATTATTTTGGAATTTTGATATTTAAATAATGATCAGTCAACATTAATGGCCACATATCAATACACATGGTTATACGCGAGTATAAGTTGCCCTGAATTGAACAAATAACCTACCACGTGTCAATTTCCAACTGATTTTCAAAATTCCGTCGGAAAATTGCATACAAAATCCTAATTTGGATTAAATTTCATCAATTTTCAAAGATAAAATACTAAAGGAAAAAGGGACATAGTTACTGCATCAAAAATTAATATTGACCATAGTTAGCCAACTAAAAAAATAATTTTTCCCAAAGTACAATTTTCCCGTGTGTGTGTATATATATAGATATTGCAGGTCAGATGGCTACTAATGGGGATTCACAGACAGGAAGATTAAGATTCTGTAGTAGTAGAAATTTATTAGAAAGATAGGGATTAAGATCTTACAATAACACTGAATCCTGTAGCATTACAAAATGAGGTGCCAATGGACGCACTAGACAGAGAGAGTTCGTCGAGATGGCCCAACATGAAAATAGGAAAAAGGCGTGAAACAGACTGTGATATCGACACTACTATCATCGGCCATGCAATGCGATTCACCCGTTTCAGCTCTCTTACAAACTCTTGCTGATCAGAAACAACCCCACTCTGTCCATCTGTTTCTCCAACATGCTTATATTTCTGCCTGGAGAAATATGTACGACTTGGAAAAAGCAGCCACCATGGCTGCCATAGAGTTTGGGCAGGCTGATCAGGGCTTCCCATGGAAGTTACAAACTGTTTATGATCAGAAGGGATTATGCTTTATATAGATAGCAGAACTGGGACACTACATGTTATATGGGGTTAATTGCAATTTTCGTCATGTGGTTATAAAATGTTGGCATTTTAGTTCTTTTAAGTAGTTAGGGTAGCAAAATGGTCCTCTAACTTTTCAAATTTTTACGATTTTGATCCTCTAGTAGCTGGATTTTTAAAATATCGCCGGAAGAGTGGCACATGTCTCATGCATGATGGATTAAAATTAGGGGTTTTTCTGTTATTGGTTAATATTTTTCAACGTGGCAGCCGAACTGGATTTTAAAAAAGAAATACTTATTGATGTGGCTATAATAGCCATGTCGGTATGTCCTCCACTTCCAACTAGCAGCATGATGTGGCTATTTGAGCCACGTCGATAAGTATTTTTTTTTTTTTTAATTTACTTCAGCTGCCATGTTAGAAAATATCAACCAATAGTAGAAAAAGGCCCAATTTTGTTCCATTACATGAAAGGCATGTGTCGCTATTCCGACAACTTGGTAAAAATTCGGCGATCAGAGGACTAAATTCGTGAAAATTGAATAACTAGAGAACCATTTTGCTACCCTAAATATTTAAAAGATTAAAATGCTAGGAGTGTATAGTTAATGACAAAAATTGCAACTAACCCTATTATATGCATGTGTTGAGTATGGTGAACCAAATCGGTTTATTTATTTTATTAATATTAAGAAAAAAAATAACAAAAATAATTATAATATATAATATATAACAACAACGGTGTAAGTCGAACTCAAAGAGTTCGACTTCACCAATTTTTTTTTTTATAAATTACGAAGTCGAACTCTTTGAGTTCAAAAGAGTTCAACTTCAACTTTTTCTTTTTTTTTATTTATTTATTATTTTATTATTATTATTATTACTACTACGTATATTATATAATTTACTGATTTATTTATACTGATAATTATTTAAATGTACAACAAAAAATATATATTAACACAAAAAAATATAGTTACATCAAAAATATTATACTTAAATCAAAAAATGAAATTCAAAAAATTAATTATAATAATTACAATTCTTAAAAATGACCACCCGTCCCACAAGTGTGTCGATGCCGTTGGCGCCGAGGTCTTCTTATTTCTTCACCCACATTTTGTATTGGTTCATCTTCAACATTATCATCATAATCTACATTCATATGGAACCGACTTGATGATGTTGCAGAACTAGACTCCCCATAATCACAATATGCACCAAATGCTGGAAATGGAATCGGTGAGATGTTATACTCTGGTGCATATGTTTGACTCGTGTCAAGGCCAAGGTCAAGATCAACCTGGTCCATAATAAGCTTGTTGGCTCGGCATGTATGGAGCAGAATCAAACCAATCACTTTGTTGTGGCGGTTGAGGTACGTAGCAATCTTGATATACATTTAGAGGTATATGCACTGTGGATGGACCAGCTATATCTGCCCCAACAGTATCATCACCTCTAAGTGAACTTGTAGACATTCTGCTACTGCTTCTCCTTTGTCTGTGGGACGTAGACGGAGCATTATCATGTGGCGCTACTTGTTCTTTGGGCTGATTATCCCTCGGAAAACGAGAAAGCATTTCACGAAGTTCAATCATTCCGATATTAAACCGCTCATATATTTGCATAGCCTCTTCGAAATTGGTTGGTCGAGGTTGCATACTTAAATGAAGGGC
The DNA here is from genome assembly GCA_034509735.1 of Sesamum alatum. NCBI lineage: Eukaryota > Viridiplantae > Streptophyta > Magnoliopsida > Lamiales > Pedaliaceae > Sesamum > Sesamum alatum. Next base: position 7,558,445 of record JACGWO010000005.1, read on the forward strand.
CTCTGTATATTGCTCCTGAACCAATTTAAACATAATGAATTTAAATGTAAGAGAAAAATGTGTATAACATGAATCACGTTTTATTGCACAACATACCACATGTTGTATTCTTGGTGCATCTCCAGGTTGATAGCCACTCTCTACACGTCTATCAGTAGATGATGAGACGAATCGACGAGTTATTCTATCGTACCAATCCCAATATCCGTTTTCTGTATCTCTTTCGTTGGAAATGGGTGGTCGGCGCACAACCGTTTCATGTCGTCTATCCCATCTACTAACGTATAACGCGTGATGAGTCTCCCAGTGTGTGCCTCCACATGCTCTACGGGAGATGTTATGAAGGCTCATTTTCCAACTATCTATACCCTGTGGGATGTCTTGCCTCATACCGAATTGGCGAAGTACCTGTTCGGGATGATGCATTTCCACAATAACATAAAAGATTAGGGGACATATTGATGTCCACAACTAGGGGTTGAACTCATCTGAGTGGGCTAGAATGTTCTCCAAGTTTATGTGGTATGGCTGCCAAAGAAATTGAAATAAAATCAAATATGTTAAATTAGTAGGTAATTAATATTCATAAATAAATATGTGTAACGATGAGTCTTGTTTACCTGATCAGTCGTCATGTTATCTAGCATATCTCTAAATACCCGGACAGTCAACCGTACAGTGCGGGTAAAGTTGTGTTTTTTGTTCCACGTTGCACCGTGCGGTGGTATTGGAAGGAGCCGATTATTATAAGTTTGTATTGGCCCCATCGTTACACGTTCATCACAAAGACCGGGTGTTATTGGTGTGATACGTGACCAAGCCCAAATCTGTAAAATAATAAGCTTGTGTCAAAAATAAAATATTGCAATAAGTTAGTTAATGAGAAATATAAATATTTAATGTTACCTGCAGTAACTGCAACGGGCCACCAATTTGGGCTTTGCCCTTGGTACTGGCATTACACAATTCACGGAACAAGAATGCGAGCACAGCACTGCCCCAACTATAGTATCGAGTGGCGTCGATTTCCTCTAATTTCTGGACATATAATAATGATATCAGATGCCTAGATGAATCAGGGAACATCATCCCACCAAAAAGAATTAATGCCATACAACGTGTATATTGTACAACATTGGGGAACGGTGTGTTATCATCGATTCTGATCGGTGTAATGTGACGCAAAATTGTGTTTATGGACACACGCGAACCCCTAAGTTCCCCATCGTCTGGCTGGAAACCCAAATAAATAGCACAATATTCTTGTCATTCTGTCCAAGATCTCTCCTGATCCACCCCGGTCACGGCAAGTCCGTCTATTGGGAGTCCCCAAATTATTTGGACGTCTTGTAGGGTCATTGTCGCTTCCCCTACGGTGAAGTGAAACGTGTGTGTTTCGAGGCGCCACCTCTCAACTAGTGTTGTGATGAGATGCGCATCGTACACAATCCTGCTGCATCGGTACACACCATAAAACCCCATTTGGTGTAGTACTGCCAGCACCCTGTGATGTGGGGCATGCTCTTGGAAGTGTGTCCAAAATGCACCATCCGGACGTCGTGCCTTTAAGGGTTCATCTAAATCGCCATCAAGCACATCATCAGACCTGTGTTGTCTTTGTGATGACAACACGGTTTCATCGCGTGGACCATACACTTGTCTTCTGTCCATATTTTACAACAGCTTGTGACTGCAATAGTGAAAATAACATTTGCTCGTTTAGTCCACTATTTTTGTGAGAAGATGGCAAAGAGTGGTGTCATGTTAAGCAAACAACCAACTATGGACGCACTTTGCAAACAAATTGTTCCAACATTGGTTCGAAAAAAGTGTTGAACATGCTGTGACGAGATACAACCAGCACCAACAGTCTGCCTCCGTTGTAACAAACGTCAGACTTGACATGGATTCAACACGCACGTCGTCAAAATTGCCACATGAGAATGTTCATGTGGCAAATAGAGTCAATTCGGCATTCCGTGCTCGCATGCTCAAAAAATATCCGTTGCATATAGAATTAGTGCCCCATCAATGGTGAAGGACTATTATGATATAATGGCTTACAGGAGAACATATTCTAAGTCTTTTCATCCTTTGATGGGGGAAGATTATTGGGATGTTCCACAATTTGAGTTGGTCAATGACAATACTCTGCGTGGCATCATTCGTCCTGGTAGAAGCCAAACATCACGTATTCCTAACGAGATGGATTGGGCACAAACGCGAGATAGACAATAATACCAACAAAGGGAGGGTCATTCAAGACAAGTTGATGCGTCGGTGAGGGGTCGTAGAAGACAATAATAATTATATAGTTGATTTTATTTTTTTCAATAAATTAATTTTAACAATTGTAATTATTATAATTAATTTTTTGAATTTTATTTTTTGATTTAAATATAATTTTTTTGATGTAACTATATTTTTTTGTGTTAATATATATTTTTTGTTGTACATTTAAATAATTATCAGTATAAATAAATCAGTAAATTATATAATATACGTAGTAGTAATAATAATAATAATAAAACAACAAATAAATAAAAAAAGGAAAAAGTTTAAGTCGAACTCTTTTGAGTTCGACTTCGTAATTTATAAAAAAAAAAAAAAATTGGTGAAGTCGAACTCTTTGAGTTCGACTTACACCGTTGTTGTTATATATTATATATTATAATTAATTTTGTTATTGTTTTTTCTTAATATTAATAAAATAAATAAGCTGAACCAAATCTATATTCATAATTAAGGTAAGATTCAAGCCAGCAGTAGATAGTAATAATACTTCATATGTATAGCTGACACTACCATTCATTAAATGTTTTTTCTCAGTCAAAAGTGTCAACTACGTGCAAGTCAGGTGCTCGGCTAACTCGGACTAAATTTTTTTTATTGCAAATGGTGTTGTATTTTATATTTTATTTAACATATACATGCATGCACATTATATATACAAAGACGATGTCGACATTCATTATATTTAAAGAAAAGTTTTATGCAATAACGTGTATATATTTATTAAAATAGAAAATGTGAGATAATTTGAAATTGAATTCAACAACTAACATTGTACTACAAAGAGCGCATATTTAGATTAGGCATATTAATTATTGACATATATAATTGATTGTGCGTAACGTTTAAGCAATAAACTGTATTAGGTTTGACACCACCTAATTAACGTACACAACAAAGTTGGAATATATGCAGACTTCATAAGTTAAAAGTTAAGAAGCTTAATTGCATTTACCGTCCCGTATATTTGGGGTTGGCAAAATAAGGACCCTAAATATACGTTGGCAAATAGTGCTTTGGAATTTCTTTCTTTTGCAATTGTAGGACTACGGCTGCCGAATTTTTGAAGTGGCTAGAATTTACTAACGTGCACAAAGATTAGGGCTCTTGCTGAGATGAAATTGTAGTAAAACATTAATTGTCAACTAAGATATTTTCTTTTTTTTTTTCTGCCACATAAGCACTTACCTGAAAAATTTCCTACCCCATAAGCAATGACATGGAAAAAAAAGGAAAACACACTTTTTTATTTGGGTGTTCTTTTACTCAGTGGATTTTTCTTTTTTTATCTCTCCTCTACCACAAAAATAAACTTTGTATTTATATTTTATACTAGCTGTTGTGGCACGTTTCTGTGCGGTTACAATAAATAATCTTACACACTGTAAAACAGATTATAAATTAGAATAAAATATATAACTCAATAAATCAATTTAAAAAAATTAATTTAAATGTATCTCTGACAAAATAAAAAATATATAAATACATAAAATTTATAAAAAATAAAATTAGTTTTTTATAATTATAAATTATATAAAGATAAAATTATTATTTTTATATAAATATAAATTTAAACACTAAAAATAAAAGCCCCCATGTCAGCGCTTATGTGGCGGGGTGTTTTTAAAACATGCTTAGTTAGCTTTTTCTCCAATTTAAAAAGCTCTAGATTTGCACATGTCAACAAATTCCAGCCACTTTTTAAAATCCGACGGTCAGAGTCTTGTAATTGTCAAGAAAAAATTAATTTTGAGGCACTATTTGCCGCTCTCATATTTAGTGTTCTTATTTTGCCACTCTTTTAATATACAAAACAATAAATACAATTAAAGCGAAGTTAATATATACATAGGTATAAATATGGACATAAAGATAAGGGCGGAAGACTCGTAATAATATGTTTTATGCTTAATGTTGTCGGTTAAGTAAACTTTTGTTTTATATATATATATATATATTTATTGGAGATAACATTGCTCGTTTTAAATTAACCAACAATATTAAAACTAATGCTTATATATTTTCGTAAAATAAAATTAAAGGAACGATAAAATTACAATTTTAGTCACATAATTAAGATGAGAGGTCAATATTTTTAGTCCCATGCTTTACGGGATTGAGGAACAATCGCTAGTTAAGAAGATTTCAGACTTGAGAATTCCGGCCAAGTTTATTGCAAACTTGGAAAGGAGACATGTAAAAAAATTGGTAGTACTACGACGTTCAAGTTAATAAGCATTTGTAGAAAAATAAAATTAAGCAAAATAAAGTAGCAACGAATGCTTGAAAAAAATAATAAATTATTTTGCTAGAGTGCTATCGTGTGTAGGCTTGCTCAAAAAATGTCACCTAACCGAGGGGGAAAGCCTTGCTTTTATAACTAGAGTTCCCCACCCTTAATCGAGAGTGATTTGTCACCAAAGCTCTCCAAGAAAGTGAGCGGCGGAGATGGCGGCGTGTACTACGTGCGGTCCGCCAAGGTCGCCTATGTTATGCAAGGTATATATTATAATATATTGATCGGGAAAATAATATTTTTCGTTTGGTAATTTAGGATCTTCCCACTTTTAATTTTATTGATTACGGGATTCTCACTTTTGGTCCTATAATTTTTAAAAAGTAGCACTTTTGGTCCCATGCCACCTTTCCGTTAAATTTTTTAACGGAAAACACCACGTGCTTAACATGTGGCCATTAGGACCTTTACACTTTTGATCCCATATGTTATAGAATTTTCACTTTTGGTCCCATATGTTATGAAGTTTTCACTTTTGGTCCCATAACTTTCGAAAAGTAACACTTTTGGTCACATGCACTTAACGGTCACGTGGCACTTTCCGTTAAATATCTAACAGAAAGTGTCATTGGATCGAAAGAACTATTTTTTTAAAGTTATAGGACTAAAAGTGAGAATCCCGTATCTAATGTGACCAAAAATTGAAAGGCCCTAAACTACGGGATGAAAAATGCTATTTTTCCTGTATTGATCCACCCATCTTCCTCCCTTTTTTCCATCAATGCACCTATTTTTTTGGTTTACACCACTCTGATCATTTCTCTTCAATTTCTTTCATATATGTTTGTCTTGATTGACATGTGGGTGTGAATTTTTATGTATCTTCTGTTCCCGAGATTGTGACGAAATTGATCCGCCAAAATCCAGATCGCATTGTTTTTATTTTTCACTTTGTGTACTGAACTCGTGTGTATTTCTTATGAAATATTCGTATACATGTCATCATATACATATATTAGTTGTTATGACATGTTCTTCCTGACAAGAGTGAAAGTAGGCCCCATCGAGCCCTAATGGTTAGCTCCAGACACTCCCACTCAATGGCTATAGGCGGGACTATATATAAGCAGACTCTATTCTTGTTTCTCAAGCAATGAAGTCAACCATTTTTCTCAGCTAATTCTTGTTTCTCTGTCTATATCTCTCTCTGCAACTTTCTCTCGGTCTAGTAAAAACGTAACACATTAATTCATTAATATATCTTCAAATAACAGGCTGACTTTTGGTAAATTTCGAAGAGGACTATATGTGCAAATCATGTAGAACACACAGCATTGGAAGTCGACTTTGTCAGCCGACAATTGGAAAGACGTTCTTGATTTTGATGGCCTCTTTCTTATATTCCAGTATATTGGTTTTAATCCCCTTTCTTTGCCTGCAGGGTCATGGTAGATTCTGTGGAGGTCTCTTTACAAAACTGCAAGAACTTACTGATTGTTATTTCACAAAATACTAATAAGAATTAACGTGCGTTGTACTTGAGTCGTATTATCTCAATAAATTATTAGATTGTAATAATAAAATAAATTTATAATAAAAATATATTAACTAAATTTAATAGGCACTTTATAAATAATAATTATTATTGTTACAAAGTAAAGAATATAGTGTAAAAAAATAAACAATTTTTTCTACACTTTAATTATTATTTAATATTATAATTATATTTTGTTCTAATTGCAACATATGCATCTTTTTTAGTATAAGTAAATCACATTTGTATAAGTAACTTTGCGTCAAGATAATCATATACATACATAACAAACACACAACAAGATTAAAACACACTATATGTATATGTGTGTAGGATATACAATGACTAAAATTGATAAATAAAAGTAGAATATATAAATATATTAGAGTAGAATAAACATATATATTTATTTATTTATTTTTGGCTTGGTGCTTTTTAATTGTAGTTTAATGTTTGTTATCAAATATTTATTTAATAAGGCTCTTATATTCTCAGTAAATGTTGTTGTACATTAATGACCACATTACATGAACGAACAATGAAAATAAACTTTTAGATCTTTCATCTTATTAATTAGCTCTAATCAAAATGAAGCATCACAACAAAAAAATGCAGGAATTGCAACGAATCTAGGAACGATTTTTTTTTTTTTTTTCGTTTGAAACGGTAATGAGATCACTGGATGGTTTTGGACCGCTATTAGGAACGGTTATGGAACGGGCAGCCATTCGTTGAAACTAGAGGCATTCCTAATATTTGGCGTACAATGTAGAAACCGTTCCTAATTATTACCTTTGTGTGTATGAATATATAATTTGTGTATTTGGAACACCTTGTTAATATTTAGAACGGTCACATCTAACGTAAATCACGTAAATTGGAACGATAGTTGGAACACGGATTGCAGCGAACCGCATATATTGGAGATACATTTCTGCACTGATTCTGGAATACAAATTGGAACGGTGCACTATAAGTTTGGGGATAGATTTCGGAACAGTCGTTGGAACACACGTAGACCTGCTTTGTTAAGGAACGTAGGAACGAATTTGTAATATTTATTTGGAATACGTGTTTGGACCAGTTTTAGGTATTCAATTTAGAACGCTAACCATACCACGAAATCATTGAATTTGAACTAATTTTAGGAACGGTCTGGCCCTAATTTGGAATTCTTTTTTATACGGTGCTAGGAACGGTCGGCTCATTAAACCAGTAACAAGTTGGAATAGTTACGTCGATTTTTATGCGCTCCATGACCATCTAAAGGACCGTTCCTAAATAAATGAATCATTAAATTTTTTATATAATAATAATAATTATTATTAAAATATATATTAAATTATTAATAATATTTTTCAATTTGGTTAAATAATTATTATTTAAATACCAAAAAATGCATAATTTGAAAATAAAAAATATATTAAAATAAAAATATTATCCAATTTAATTATAAAAATTGTTAAAAAAAATCCTAAAATCTACCCCCTCGTCTTAGTCCATATCGTCATCGTTTGGAGGGGGGGGGGGTCTGTAGGAGGCCGTGACGGGCTGGCGGCGGAGTTGTTGGTCTGCAGGGTCTTCATTGCGCCAAATCGTATCAACCATCATCTCCTCCAGCCGGACCATGCGATCCTCCAAGTTCAACGCTGGCGGTGGCGGTGGCGGTGGTGATGGCGAGGTAAAGGTCTAGCTAAGGCCGTGGGCCTCAGAACCAAGACCGAATACCCAGCCCTTGTTCTTGCCCCCGACTGCAGCCAACCGCAACTCTTGCTTGGTCTGCGCCACTGAGCCCTCCGATTTGGCTGGACGATCCCCAGGATCGGCCGTGGCCTGAGACTGGTGATCCTCCAGCAACTTCTGGAACGTCTCCTGCAAAAACAGTAAATTATTATTATTATTATTATTATTATTATTATTATTATTATTATTATTTCAAAAAATTAAAGAAAAATAAATTTCAAAATGTAATTCAAAGCTTACCGCCACCTCCACTGCCTTCGGGCTGCTCCAGCCGCTGTCCGCCTTCTTCTTGTAGCATCTGGAGAACAACTCCATCTGTTTGACTGGCCGAACGAGCTGTGTCTCCTGTAAAAAAAAAAAAAGAACAATTATTACAATTTTAATTTATTAACGATGAATACTTATAAAAAAATAAAATTTCTTACCATCTTCCTCTTGTGCATCCCGACGGAGGTAGAATCCCCACGGTACACAGTAGAGGATGCAGCTGGGTTGGCGGACTGGTTGGGCTTATTCTTGGCGCACTCGTCCTTGAACTCCTTGCTGTCCCAGTATAGCAGGAGCTGTCGTCAGCCAGAGAGGCTTCACCAGAGACTGTCTGGCGAGGACGAACTTCTTGCGGAGGAACTTCCCCGCAAACATATGGAACATCTTGAACATGGACTCGTCGTCGCAGTCCCACCAATATGTGATTTGTAAAAAAAAAAATAAATTAAAATATTTAATACAAAAATTCAATTGATACCGTTAAACTGACATTAAACTATGTTACCTTCAGGCTCTCGAACCAGAAATGTTGGTGCTCTGGCGGCACCTAGCGTAAACAACCCCAAGGGTGGGGATAGTGTCCTCGCACCACCGCGTACATGTGCTCGTGTATCTTCCGCTAAGCTCTGAAATTACATAATAATTACTGTGACATAAAAATAATAATTTAAATTATAGAAATATTTAAATATATATATATATATATATATATATCTGGCATCGACGAGGATGATATACTGGCACGTGGATGGTGGGGGAGTGGTGGGGCAGGTGGGGGTGGTGTAGCCCATGGACGGGTCGAATCTACCCCGATACAGGAGTAGATGGTCCGTCAGCCTCCTCGACAGGTGCAGTAGTAGATGGATCGAGCTGCTGATCTGGCCGTGGTGCTGTAGGTGCCTGCTCTGTCGGTGGTGGTGGTGGTGGGGGTGGTCGGAATACTGCTTCCCCACCCTGGGAAGCAACACCCGCCAGCGGTGTGGCCGTTTAGCCACGAGCGTAGCCACGACCACGGCCGCGACCACGTCTACCTCCTCGAGATGAGAAATCCTGACCAGACATGATCTACATGTTTTTTTAAAAAATATTAGTGGTATGAAATTTTTAAAAAAAAATATAAGTATCAATTTATTTTTTAATAATGATAATTTTCAAAATAAAAATGTAAAGTAAGACCCAAAATTCTATACTAAGTCCCAAAATTAATCTAATAAATAGATACTAAATCCCAAAATTTTATGAAATTTTTCGTACAATGTATACTAAATCCCAAAATTCTTTCCTAAAATGTATACTAAATTTTACATATATTTCCTAAAATATATTCTAAATCCAAAAATTTTACCCTAAAATTGCACTAAATCCTTCTATTTTCCTATATACTTATACTAAATCCCAAAATTCTTTGGGAAAAGATGATTTATATTATAATAATTAGTACCAATATTTTTCTATATCCTTACAAAATATTATATGTAATTACACATGAATTCCAAAAAAAAAAATCACAAAAAATTACGAATGTACAGGATTTTATTTTACAGGGAATTTTAAAAAGATAAATAAAAATGACATAAAATTTTTAAAAATTATAGAAATTTCAGTTTTATTTTCAGAAAAATAGAATTATTTTTAGGTTTTTATTTTTTCAGAAAATTACAAAAAAAAATTCAAAAAATAAAAATAAAAATGACAGAAAATTTTTAAAAATGACAAAATTAAATTTTTTTGAATTTTATAGAAAATTTTTAGAATTTTTAAAAGTTACAGAAAATGTACAGAATTTTCAAAAAAAATTTAAAAATTACAAAATTTTACAGAAATTACAGAAAATTTTCAAAAAAAACATAAAAATGACAAAAAAAATTTAAAAATTACAAAATTAAAAATTTTAGAATTTTATAGAAAATTTTCAGAATTTTTTAAAATTACACAAAATGTACAGAATTTTCAAAAAAATTTAAAAATTAAATTCTTTTATAGAAATTACACAAAATTATCCTATAATACAGAAATTACAAAGAAATAACCTAAAATTACAGAAAGAGGTTAGAAATAACATAAAATATTTTAAAATGACAGGTTTTTTTTTTCAAAATTAGTGAAAATTACAGAAAATTACTAAAATTATCCTATATTACAGAAAATTACCAAAATTATCCTATCTTACAGAAATTACTTAATTTATTCAGAAAATTCAACAGTTACACAACATAAATTACAGTACAATTTACATAAATTACAGAAAATACAAAATTTACACATGAATTTACATAAATTACAGAAAAAATCAACAACAAAATTTACATGCATTTTCAGAAATTACAAAAATTAAAGAAAAATACATTGACTAACATTACATAAATTACAGACTAACCTTACAAAAACTACAGCCAGATTCTTATATGCATTTTCAGAAAACAAAAAAAAAAAAAATTTAAAAGTAGGGTTTTTGGAAAACCCTACTTTGTAGTGGTGCAGTTCGACGGCGGCGGCTGAGGCAGGGGAGGCTGAGGCAGCGGCGGAGAGACGGCGGTGGCGGGGGCGCTGGTGGAGGCAGAGGTGGCGGTAGGAGAGTGAGAGTGAGAGTGAGAGTGAGAGTGAGAGGCTGAGGGAGAGAGAGATTGAGAGGGAGAGGGAGAGTGAGAGTGAGGGGAAGAGGGAGAGGCAGCAAAATTGGTGAAAATCGGCCAAGGGTTGAATTTATATTAGAATTTTGGAACGGTCTTATTTTGTATAGACTATTCCTAAGACCAGTCCAAATGACAAATACGACGTCGTTTTGCTATTAAAACGACGATGTTTTTAGACATAGTACTGATAATAAACTTACTAGGAACGGTCATGTAATATGTCCTGTTTTACTAGAGTACCATTCCTAAATACAAAAACGACGTCGTTTGCTTACCTGTACATAGTAACCGTTCCTATTTCCATACAGAACCGTTCCTATATGTATTGCAATTTTTTTTATCTTCTTAGATAATAAATATAAATTAAGAAAAATATATGTCGAACACTCATCTGACACTACAAGAAAATATCTTAATAGCAACGAAAAATTTTGTTGCTGAAATCAGCGTCGAATTAATTAGCAAGTAAAATTCTTGTTGCTAATCTACACTCCTTAATATATATTTTAAACAAACCGTTGCTAAATTTCTCAGCAAGTAAATTTTTGTTGCTAAATTTAGCAAGTAAATTTCTTGTATTAAATAACATAGATTAGCAACGATAATTTTACTTCCTAATTAGCTCGATGCTGATTTCTTTCGTTGCTAATGAGCATTTTTCTTGTAGTGTGATTGAATAAAGGTATACAATTGGATATTTAAAGAATTTAAAACTATATAGTAATTTGCAAAAACATAGATACACGTTCACAATATGAAGTATATTTGTATATTTATGTTTGTTAGTATTTCACAGATGTAACTAGCATCCTATATTGTTGTACTGCATTGCCTAATCAAACCGTCAAAATTTTATTCTGATCGTTAGATATGATGTACCACACAAAAGAATACATTATATGTAGTTTTGAAAAATTTCAGCGTGAGGATATCGAGATATCGTTTCCGATCAATATTCATCGTCATAAGAACAGTTGCATCCTTCAATCTGGGTTTCTGATTGAAAATCAGACCGTTAGATATCAATTCATATTCATAATCTTGTATGTGTTTAAAAATGGTGTCGATTCGGCTCACAGATGTTGAGATATCATCAGAATTAGGTAAAATACACAATATAGTAACACAATTTGGAACGGTTGGAATTGCCTTAGGAACGATTCCCATCCACTTTTTGTTAGGAATGGTTGAATATAATAGGACTGCTCCAAAATTCGATTTTCCCACCAATTTTTCATTGGGCGCCAAAACAAAAAATTGGATCTTCCTTTGGAACAGCCTCCCAATTACTATGACTGTTCCTAATTCGAACTTGAAGCCTATTTTTCAGTAGGTGCCAAATTAAAAAATTGTACCTGTAATAGGAACGGCCGTGGGAATACATTGACCATTCCTAATTCAAATTTCCCTAATTTTTTTTTTAAGTAAGCGCCAAATTGAAAAATTGTACCTGTAGTAGGAACAGTCGTAGGAAATGCTGACCGTTCCTAATTCAAATTTTTTTGATTTTTTTTATTTGGCGCCTACTGAAAAAATTGTACCTGTATTAGGAACGTTCGTTGTATATAATATCCGTTCTAATTTTTAAAATTTAATCTATTTTATTAAAATATAAAAAAAACATATATATATATATATAATACAATGCTTAAAATAAGGTTTATAAAAAATTTAACTATGCACTGAATTATCAATAAGTCTCTTCCTCGGTCTCAGCCTCGTCAAAGCTATCTTCATCATCGAATTCACCATTTGGCGAGCGCGATGTCCCTGCTCCATGATCAACAACCAGCTGTATTCCCGTTGGGTCATGAGGTTCAAACGTTTGGTTTTCTGTACCAACATCTGGATTAGGTACGACTTCATCCATCTGATAGGTGACCTCGATCCATCACGAGTCATCGATTACTCTTCGAGCCTTGATTTTGCAAACAGCTTTCCAGTCGACTTTGTCTCGCTTCATGCTCGGGTAATCCGCGTAGTAGACTTGTATTGTTTGTTGAGCTAGTATGAATGGTTCATTCTTTTGGTAGAACTTTTTGAAGTTGACATCAACAATGTGATGACGAGGGTGTATCTTCATGCCTCTAACCGGATCGACGCAACGACAATTAAACAATGCAATGTGCATGTTTGGAATAAGTGGGTAATCTAACTGAATTATCTCTTCCAATATTCTGTAGAAGTCAGAATCCGTGTCTGTATAAGATGAGCTTTTGACACAAACACCACAATTCATTGTTAACTTCCCAACATTGTGACGTTCAGTGTGAAAATTGAAGCTATTGACGAAGTAAGATGGGTACGTTGTCACTTCTGCTCTAGGGCCCCAATAATGCAACTTCAACAATTCGTCATGTGTGATTCAATTTAAGTTTCACCTGCAATTCATTATATAGCAATTGAAATAATTCATAAGAGATTGAGCAGATCGACAGTCGTAATTTATAACATAGTGACACTTACACGACGCTTGAACCAATCCTTGAATTGAGTTGCCACTAGTTGATCAATTATTGGGTCCTCCAAATGGTGTTGCTCGTACAGTTCATTCAAGAATGACCTGTATCAGTAAAACTGATAATTATAAATATACATGTTGAAATTGGAATGAAGGCTTGAGAGAGTTAAGTTTGTATAAGAAACATACTCGAATACCATCCTCTGCGCCCAATCCATTTGAGCACAATGCGAACTACCCTCCTCCTGAACGGGTGGTGTTTGTTGCTGCTGCATAGGGGGCGCTGTCAATGCTTCAAAGTATTCCTGCACCCTCTCCTCACCATGCGAAGTCCAATTATAATACTCCGGCATAAACCCTTTCATACACAGGTCGGAATTTACCTCGTCCGATGTTTTGAACCATTCGTTTTTGCACTTTCGGCAGGGAAACCTAATCTTCTCCCCGTCTATATATGCACGCTGAGACTGGGCCCATTCTAGAAATGCTGTAACACCATCCTCAAACTGCGGCGTCACACCCAGCACGTCTCGATCATACATCCATCTCCTCAACTGTCTTAACATGATTGGTCCTATGTACACAAGCAATTCACAACAGTAATTAAATGACTAGAACAAATTATATATATATATATATATAATTAACCATTCAAGAATTTCAACTTCTTACCCGAGCAAAACACCTTTCAAGATCAATGCAAATTTCGCGCAGATAGTTGATATTTTTGATTTTACGTACAAGAATCAAGAGAGGGAGTTAGAACAAATAAGTTGGAGAGTAATTATAAGAACAATGAAAATGAAGGGGGCATATATATAGAAAAATATTAGAATGGGCATTGGAGTATTATTTGGCACACTAAACTAGCCGTTGAAATATAGCCGTTGCTCCATCATTAGGAACGGTCTCTGGCACGGACATAAGAACGGTAAAGTTACCGGACCGTTCCTAATAGTAGCACATTTGGGAACGGTTTTTGGAACCACCCTGAATTTCGTAAATACCCACAATTTGGAATGGTCATTGCATTACATTGTTCGTTCAAGGCGTAAAAGGGTCTCATTTAGCACTACATGTTGAAACGGTCGAGCAAGCGTTCCAAATAGACCCGAGGTTTGGAACACGTCTAGGAGCGGTCCCTTTTTCTGGTGAAATAACCATTCCAATTTCTACGTATGTGTTCCAAATAGAATACCAAAACATATCCTGTCCCTTTTTGGAATGAGATTGGGTTTATATATTGGCACACATATGTTGGCACACAAATAGGAACGGTGAAGCCGTTCCTACACGTCCTGACTCTGATTAATACGAAAGTAATTTCAGTAGCGGGTTACCGTTCCACAAAAGTTCCAGTTACCGTTCCTATTTGAAACGGAATTTGGAACGGTCATATTAAATCGTTTCAATGACAGCATTTTTTTGTAGTGCATAAAGAGAAAATACAATTAATATTGTATTATGGAATAAGCATAAAAATCCTTGTTTTTAATTGAACTTATTCTCATTGAACTTGTGGTTATTTTAAACTTGTTTCACTTATGAAATAATATATTAATCTTTTTGGGTTGTGCAAATTTTGAAAAGAAAAAATATATTAATTAGTCATTTCTTTTTTTTTCTTTTTTTTTACTCATTATGTTAACTATATTTAGAGTTATTTATAACATAATTTTCTACTAATAGCTTCATTATAAAAAAATTATTTTATTTATCATGTTGTCCAAAGAGATTCTTGAACAAAGTTCTAAATTGATTAAACCGTATATGAAACGATTTAAAGTGGAATAATAAGTATTACTTTTTTTAACTTAGATGATATAAAAATGATTATTTCAATTTTAATTTTTTAATGATCAAAACTTCAATTTATTGAATATTTAGAAGTCCAATTATTGGTCTAATTACACTTTTAATTAGACATCTATAAATATTATTTTATTGCCATACAAAATTATAGCTATTATGTAATAATGTAGAAAATATTATCTAAGCTTTTTCTATGATATTTTGATAAAGAAACATGATAAAATCAAATTACAAATACATCAGAAGAAAAAATATATTAGGAAAAAGCAAAAATAAATTATTAATTATTTTAAGTCTCTATTTTCTTTTACCATTTATCCTTTTTATATTTTCTAGAGGACCATATATGATTGATTAGTCTAATCAAGAAAAAATGAAAAGAAAATGTAGTAGTATAAAAATTTTACCTTTCTTACTTTTATGTCTTTTTCTGAATCTGAATACTTAAAAATATAAAATAAAAATTCAAAATTATTTACTCTATTGGGCTAGTTAATATGCATATATATGTACTTTTACAAATTTAAGTTTATATGACAATCGTTATAGTATTATTCATGTAAATAAATATATCATGAATAATTAATTGGATAAATAGAATTGAAAAGGTGTATATCCAAATAATATTATAATTTAATATATATTTATTTACTTATTTAATCAGTAGTTCTTTTTTATTTAGTAGCAAAGTTTTAAAGAGTTAAAATTATATATTTTTTTTCCTATAAATTCATCTTAATTTGTACTTTCGAATTATAGCAGATGGACAATATTTAAGTAGTGTAAAAAATTAGAAAAGTATCATATCATCTCCCCAATTAAAAAAAAATTAATTTAAACAAGCACAATTATCTCATACGAAGTACTTTATATGACTATCACCTATGACTAAAATGCTCTTGAAGTCTAGTTTCATACGAATTGATTTTATTTGAAAATATAATGTAATCAAAATATTACGATAGAATGAAACCACATTGCTGATTTTAATAGAGAAATTTAGAACATAGAAAGTATCCTTGATATTATATTTAAACGATATTATTATTAAAGAAAGCCCAAGTATCCCTCATTTTCTATTATTTAGTACATGATAGTTATTATATTATTGGGTATTAGAAAAATTTGTTTCCAAAAATTTTCTGAATATTTCATAAGTCTTATGGTATAGATATCAATATAATCTTATATATAAAATAAATATCTTCTATGTACAAATCTGTACTTATACTTAAAAATGAAAGTTGTCTGTGATCAAATGATGATTAAAAATTAGGACTTTTAATTTAAAATTTCAGTAAATATAACGCTAGTCAATAACCATGAAAAATCAAATGATTAATTTCATTCAAAAAAATATCACTTAATTAATAGCTCCCCTTGAATCTCCTCTTATGTTTCATTAAACTTATGATCTTCAATTTTACAAAAGAAGGTAGATAAATTTAAATTTTAGATATTTCCCTCTTATAAAATTTTAGATTTTAAAATTAATTCTCTCCATGATACTTATCGTTCATCTCTATATTTGTGATGAGAAATTCACAATTGTTTATGTGAACATCGATAATTAATCTTTTTGTTCTTTTGCCTTCTATTCAAATTTTAGATCTTATAATTATTTCACTTTATAATATTAATTTTTCATCCTTATATTTGTTTTAGTTATAAAATATTACTTTACTTTTTACATGCCTATATTTGAAAACAAAAGTTATCATTAAAATTAATCCATATTCTAAATTTACTTCACGAATGAAATAAGTTTTTTTTTGGTAGTTGTGCAAAGGAAGAAATAAATAAAGGTTAGATTTAGATTTAGATTTTTATTTTTGATCGAACTCTTATACTAATTATGAATAAAGTTGTTTATAATGTAATTTTCTTGATAATCTCTTTACTTTTTAGTTTATTCCTCATGTTGATGGAAATTAATCTAAATTGACGAATAGTATCTTATGGAATGAATTGAATGGAATAAGCATAAAAATCATTGACTAATTTTATAAGTTAGGGTCGAATTAAAAATATAAATGTACATAAATTAAATTACTTATTATTGAAAATGATGTAGTTGAAATCATATAGACCAAGTAATTTGTGCATTAAATAATCAAAAAAATCATAGACTCATTTAATTCAAAAAATATTTTTTGAATAATATTATTATGATTTTAGAATTAACATTATAAAGAAAATTAATTATAAAACCACTTATGAAATAATTATCATATTCTAAGTTTGTTTTTCATAAATAATTGATTTTAAGATAAACTTATATAATGTGCTTGTTTTTCATTGAAGTTTATTTTCGTTGAACTTGCGTTATTATACTATTAATTAGGTACCCCAAAATATTTTTTAGGGTAAATTACAGTGACACCCTTGAGGTTAGACCAAAATACACAAACACCCCCTGTTTTTTTGAAAAATTACAACTACAATCCCTAAGGTTATAATTGTATTGCACTGCACCCCTTATTTAAAGGCAAAGCTTACACTAATACACCCTGCAAAATATTACACTAATACCCCTTAGGGGGTGTAGCTGTAATTATGCAAAAGACAGGGAGTGTTTGTGTAATTGGACATAACCTCAGGGGGTATCAATGTAATTTACCTTTCTGTGCAATTTTAATATTTTTAATCAACACAAAAAATTAAAAATATATATATAACATCTCAAGTTGCTCATATTTTTATAATATCTTATTATGAAGGGTGAATTACAATGACCTTCCTTGAGATGTGGCATAATTACGGGTACCCCCTCATTATTTCAAAAATTACAAATATCCCCCTTGAGCTTCGTAATTTTTAACCAAGGGCCTGAAATGGTCCATTTTTCCCCTGTTTTTTTTTTTAAAATCGTAAAAAAATCAGCCGAGGCAAATTAAATTATTGCTCCTCTGTATAAAAAACCTAAGAAACCCTCTCCCTCCATATTTTTGTCAGAAAAAATTTAGAAAATTTTAAAAAATAATTCAATTTGCATAAGGACATTTTGGTCTGTTCACCTATAAAAATGGATTAGAAATGAGTTATTTGTTATATGGTTTCAAACCCCAGGGGGTATTTGTAATTTTTTAAACAATGAAGGGGTATCCGTAATTATGCCAAACCTCAGGAGAGGTCAATGTAATTCACCTTATTATAAAATTTAACTTACATTAAATTAATGGCAAAGTTTCCCATGGATTGCTTCCCTTGCTTTCAAAGAGATGCTTCTTTAAGTTTCTAAAGCATATCTTCTCCTAATTATATAACCTATATATTTTTTCTAGTTAGTATTAGATTTTTAACTAATTTTATTTAATGGTTATAAATAAAACTCTGTATTATGAATGGAACTCTTTATCATAATTTATGTTTCTAATAATTCTATGCCAATTTAACTATCTAAGTAATTAACAACTATTACAAAACTACTTATTTGTACACATAAATTTATAATCTAATATTCTATAAAAATGATATACTTGACCTTAAAAAAAAAGAAAGAAACATAAAATATGGCAACTCGTTAACACTTTTATAATATACATAGATATAGATAATATTTATCTATGGTTGTATGCCCGTTTTTTCTTCTTTTCCATTTTTTTTCAGAAAAAAGATTATGTGTGGTGATGGTTTAGGAGTAACATTTACACCTTTCGATATTTTTTTACAAGGAGCTATTTTTATCGTATATTGTTGAAAAGATGAAATATGTACACTGTCATTTTGTTCTATTATATTAGAGATGGTTAAAGAGTCATATAACGTACCTATTAATGACATCTCAAATGCTCAAATTACACTTTAGTCTATCTTACAACAAAAGGTATTCACTCTACATGATAAGTAATTTAATTGATTCTCATTTTTTTTTTTTTACCTATTTTACTCTTTAAAATGTTTGTTTTACATGACAATGCATTTAATTAATTTCATTTGTCATCTAACCTCTATATTTAATATGTCTAGTGACCTAACTAATTCTCATTTATATCTATACTATAAAAATTCTCAACATTAAATTCTTTCAATTTTCATGATTTTTTCTAGTGATTTCATGTTATATCATTGGGCTATTTTTTTATCTAGTAAGTGGATTATATTATGAATATAAACAAATATAATATTGGTAAATAAGTATAATGTGAAAAGTAATTAATAGGAATAACTATGGATAATGTGAAAGTAATTAATAAGAGTAAATATGTATAATGTGAAGTAATTAATAGGAATCAATAAGTATATTATTTTATATTTTTATCCTTAGAAAAATAATATTACAAGGTTAATTTAGTCCAATGAAAAAAGAAAGAAATCAAAATCCCTATTCATACTTTTATATTTTAGCAAATGGGTGGAAGCAGAGCCCCTTGCCAAGATCAAAGAAAGCAAAGTACATAAATTTATCTGGAAAAGCATAATCTGTAGGTATGGTGTGTACCTTGTATTTTTATTTCTGACAATGGTCGTTAATTTAAGGGTTGAAAATCCAGGACTGGTGTGCCGACCTGCGCATCCAGCAGCGCTTTTCACCTCTGTAGCCTAACCCCAAGCTAATGGGCAACTGGAAGTCACAAATCGAATCCTAGTGCAAGGCATCAAAACTAAACTAGAACAAGTCGGGGGATAATGGGTTGATGCCCTTCTCGGTGTGTTGTGGTCTTACAAGACTACCCCCGGGTATACCACTTGGGAGACACCTTTCGAACTAGTGTACGGATCGAAAGCAATCATACCTGCTGAAGTAGGGCTGGCAACCTTCAGAATTCAACATTATGAGCAGGAAAATAACGCACCAACCTAGACTTGCTAAACGAAGTCCGAGAGGATGCTTGAACTCGTATTGAAAGATATAAGCAGAAGGTGGTTAACGCCTACAACAGAAAGATATGAAAAATAGAAATCCAGGTGGGAGACCTCGTGCTTAGACGAGCTACCGCTCTTAAACTAGTCAAAAAGCTAGCCCCCAACTCAGAGGGTCCTTACAAAGTAACCAAGGTCGTCAAGTTTGGCGCATATGAGCTAGAAGATGTGGATGAGATAAGGATTTCTCGGCCATGGAATGCATATAACCTCAGGAAATTCTATCCAAAAAACTTCTACTCTTTGCTTATAGCTTGCTAGCTTTTGTAAATCAAGCATTATCTCACATCAATAAAAGTAAACCTTGCTCTCCCTCTTGTGTTATGTGTAGGCTCGATTTTCAGCTTCTGGTTGATCTTATAAGTCGCCCGCTACCGCACGCTCTATAAGCCGCCTACTGGTACGCTCTACAAGCCGTTCGTTGGCACACGCTCTGTAAGCCGCCTATTGGCGCACACTCATACGTAAGTCGCCTGCTGACGCACACTCTAAAAGCCGTCAGTTGGTGCATGCACATACATAGGTCGCCTGATGGCGTCTACATTACTTAAGTTCTTGCTAGTTGGCATACTCACTTCAATTTTCAACTGCCTTCTATGGGCAAATCTATTTCAGAAAAGATTAACAGGGCCTACTTAGGCTAAGTTATCACTTGAAGCCTGCGCTTACTCACTTACGATGGAATATAATTCCCCTGCTAACAAAGTTGTATTTTCCTTGGTGATAGCAGGAATGGTGGGCCTAAATGCTCATGCGCCAATAGGGCACAAGCGAGGTAATACCTCTTGTTTCGCAATAGGTTCTTGAGGCAAACTCGCTTACTCTTGTTGGCTTAAAAACTTATCTTATATGGCTAGTTGTTCCTCTGCCTAACTTGCATACTATCACGTCATCTCTCTATTTAGGGGCATATCCCCTCAGAAGGGGAGGAAAACCTTTCCTTCTATTCTGTATTATTCTAACATATGTTGGATACATTTTCACTTATGGACTGGGTACCCCAAGCAAACGGTCGTACTAAACGTAAGAAAGGCATAGAGAAAGAAAAAAAAGCATACATGCATAAGCAAAACAAATCCAGAGTATCCAAGGAGAAAAGAGGAGGAATAGAATCCAAAAGGCACTAGGTGCCATCAACAAATTATTCAGAAGCCCACACTCGGGCATTTCAAACTTCATGCAGGAGGTATCAGAATATGAAATTGTGTTTTGAACATGCTCCTTCACTCGGCAGCAGGAGGAGCACTTGAAGTGTCATCAACGGGAGGCTCGCTCCTAAGAGGGAATGGTTCCTCCATCACATGGTCACCTGGAGCTTCCGAGGCCTCCCCCCTGGTTAGCTTGCAATAGAACCTCTGCTAGCTCGTGGGGAACCTACTCGTCTGGCTCAGGAGCATCAACAAGCCCAACGTGGATGTCCAAGAAGGTGGAAGGAACGGGCTTGAGAGGGTAACTAGCCTCCACAAACTGATTTGCGTAGGTCCTGAAGCCATGGTAGTAATACTTTAGAGCCTTATCAGCAAACAGATTTTGAAAGTCTGTAGACTTTTGGAATGCTTCCATCCTGCTGGTCCACATCTCCTTCAGCACCTTCTTGCCCTCATCAGTCGTAGGATACTCTTGCAGCTTCAGGGAAGCCTGCTCCAGACGGATGTGGAGACTGTTAATTTCAGACCTTAGGTGAGCCAAGTTGGCCAGAGAGGAGGGGATTCCCTTCAAGAAGTCAGCCGCCCTGCTGCCTTCTGCCTCTTCTTGCAGCAACAAGCAACCCTCGCTTGTCCCCTGCTTTGCCTTTTTGATTTTTGGCTCAACAGGTCGAGGCGTACTGGCTCGTACAACCCCTTAGCACGCGTGGTGGGCATGGGGAGGGGATCAGCCTGGTATTTTCTCTTTGGGTTCCCGTAGATCTGAGCTGGTCGGAGTGGATGGCAGACTCTTCACAGCACGACGTTTAGCATAGGAGCCCGCTCTAGGGGACTTACCTTAAACCGAGGCCTTGCCCTGCAATATCTGGTTGAACATATCGACTGCTAGGCACACAGGTATAAAATAACAGGTCGTACATACTCATCATTATAGGAACAAAGCATAAAGCAGGAAAGAATAGCAGAAATGTATACCAATAGATTGGTCCAAAGCGACCTCTTTAGCACCAACCCATAATGGAAAAGAAAGGTTGGATGAACTAGCTTGCACGAGTCATACTGCGAGACATTCAAATGCATTACTAAAAATCTGAAGGGAGTGGGGCGATTACGGACAGAATACCTAGGGAGCTCAAGAGCAAAAGAAACCCACACAGTAGGGAAACACCAGGGAATAGGAGAGGAAATAAAGAAGTCATGACATTTCCACTCCTTATTTTTTGTACTCCAAAAAGGAGGAATGGAGCATCCCCCCTGGAAGTGATGTAAAATAGGCCAACATTGGTCTTTTTAAGCATGAAGAAAGGGTCGAGCTAAGCAGCAGAGGGGACTTCCCCTAGATTCTTAACTAAGATGAAAAAACCAACCAGAAAGCTAAAAGACTTAGGTACCAACTGGCACAAGGAACTTGGAACAAGGAAGACACTTCGACAAAGAAGCGGTGAACAGAAACATCAAACCAACCTCCAGCTGGCCACATAAAATAGGCGAACCCCTCTAGAGGGGAGTTAGGACGCTCAGCAGAAGTTGGGACCCGAATCACCCAATCATAGGTATCCCATACTTAGACATAAGATCACTTATGTATTTTTCCTTCATACAGGAACGAGAGATACTGAAAGAGTCAGTACCAGCGACAACTACCCTATCCTCCATCTTTCTCTGCTCTACCTCAGCCCCAACAGATCTTCTCCTACTACTATTCACTTCCTCCTCACCGCCCTCCTGCGGGTCAGGATGTGAGGATACAACTTTCTCCTCATCATCACCACCAGATATCTCCAAAAGATTGATTACGAATTCATCAAGCATTCACTCATCTACACCCCCCTCCGACATGTCTAACAACAAGTTAAAATGGAAGAAAAAAGAGGGTGCTTACTTAAGAGTAGAAAGACCGAAAACAACAAAGATTTTTTGGCAGATCTAGGCTTGGATCGAAGAAATTCCTGCAAGAAACTTTCAGAAGCAGAATTAGAAAATCCAATTTTTTAGGAAGGAGGGAAAGAAGAGAGGAGATGAGTCTTACCTGGTCGCATGAAGAGAGCTAAAGAAAGGGGAAAATTGCTTATATACCAGCCAAACATACATCCCTGCCAGCTGAGGACCCTGATACCCAACTGGCGGCCTTCTGCCAATTAAGGAGCGCGTGGGCTCCCAATATGGAAGGGACTCTTCTAATGCCTTACCTCTTGCAATCATTACTTATCTACCTTTTTTTTTTTTTCTAATTTTTGAATTTTCTTAAAAGGCGCGCATAGGTTCCTTCAACGGGAATGCCTTTACGACTGGGAAAAATCGGGTCCTCTCTGTTGATGCTGGAGTGGGAAGGATTATCTTTCTTTTTGTAGGACACTTTACCTACTCTAGCACTTTAGCTCTGCCACTCGAACTCCTAGAGTGAAGGGAGGAGGGGGGGCAAGGGAGTGATGATGCCCCCAAAAATCGTTCATGGACTCTAAACTCAAAATCCCATCCTCAAGAACATCCGAACAGGCCGGCCTGCCAGTAGGGAAGGTAAAAGCCCATTAGCTTACCTTATGTTTCCACTAAAACTAACACGCCCATGAAGCGAGCCCATTCAAGCTAGACACGTCATCATACAGTTTGACGAACACATCCTATAGCTTGCCAACACATTAAGATATGCCATCCTAAAATATCTCCAGGTAGTCCTTAGTGAACCGATGGCAAATCAAGATACTAGTAACAGAATTTCGGAGTTATAGGCAACCCTGGCAGGATTCAGTCAACCTAGTATATCTCCCGTCGATACTTATCCGAATCACAAACAGATTCTTCCGGAAGCTAGCCAAGTCAAAGGGCTTTTTGGAGATATCCATCTTAGATTATAGTGCTCATTGTAGAGACTTCCCATAAAATCCCCCTACCACATTCAATTCCAATTTTGAGTTGTGTTGTAACAATGGAAATGCATTTGTAGGATGTCCAGGAATTGAGCAAATCCCACATATCCATTGCTTGTATTTGTCCTACAATCAATTCTTGAACCAAAGTAGTGAGATAAAAATATGGTTTTCCAACATAGTAATGCTTACCTCATTCGCTCATTCCCACTTTGTTCGAAATTCATATTGTCTACGATTCTCGTCCATGGTAGAAATCCATTATCTTGCTGCCATCTTTTCTTCAATTTCCATGAAAATATGTTCACCACCAACAGTTAGTCTATATCAACTACTGCACAAAGGTCCCGATCAAATAAAAAGATTAACAATGGATGAAAAAGAACAACGAGACTAGAAACTAAAATAGTTCCCCGGTAACGACGCCAAAATTTAACTGGTTGTCGAGGCAATCGAATATAACTACTGAAAACTGGAGCAATCATGGAACTAGGTGAAATACCTTGGGAACTATGAATTAATTCTCCGTGTAGTCGTGGTAACCAAAGGGGTGAGGTTGTGAAATGAGAATTAACTACTCATTAATATAAACTAACTAGAATGCAAGAGTAAATAACTAAGAAGAGATCAATAGAGAGAAATCCAATTCAAGGGATTGTATTACCCAATCGTTATGTCTATCATAGGTCACAAATGGTTAATTTCACAACCAAGCATTCAACTGTTAGGATAGGTGACCGAAAAGCCAATTCGACTAGGCTTTTGTAATCCGTTTATGACAATTTCGATGTAATGTAATATTCATATGTTTAATAAGAGTGATATTGTTCATTGGCAACTGTACTTTGTTGTGTTCACTCATTTTTGTTGATTGTTATTAACTGCAAAACAAAGCCCACAAACCGGACATGTGAATCCAAGAAATTGGATTGTGTATAGGTTAGCGGTCATGAAACCAACTTCTGTGGATCGATCTGAAACAGTCTAAGTTGAGGACCTCAAGATTGGGTATCGATGGTCCGAGAGAGACTTGCACTAAGGATCGTAGTCGAGTTTCATCGGCGGGATATGGGTCGTCCATGCAGTCTTAGTGGATTGGCTGGCTCGGTGGTCGGCTAACTGAGGTGACTCACGGGAATCATCATATGAAAGTCTTTGGGGGCTTGGTCGGTATGACTGGTATTCCCGGCTCTGATAATACAAGATTAGTCCTCGGACTTGAGGAACGATGGCAGTTACATGCACAAAATGCTTGTATCTTAGGTTTGGCGAGCAACATATGTGTCTATAGACATGGTCGTTATAATCCCTATCTAGTGCAGTCAAAGTGTATAGTGAGGACGATGCATTCCAAGATAGAATCTGTCTCTTGTCAATGAGTTGACAGTAGTGTCTCCTATACACTCTGAGACCTGTGTACACTTATAATCTGTGGCCACAGTGACCGAATAGTGGGATAGGATCCCCGTGACATTTCAGTAGGGTAAACGAGGGTCTCGAGCCTTATGATAGTTTCCTAGTCCAGGATGGGAACTGACGTCAAATTTCATGCCCTAGACTGCGGCTGGGAGACGGTAGATGGAAGAACCGTACTCGTATGCACTTGGGAGCCTAAATGTTCACGCCGTGTTTTCACCTAGTCTCTAGTTCCATGAAAAGTTGCTAGACGGCCACCATGGTGATGGACGACTTCCGTTAATGGAATAATCGGGAATTTGCCCAAGTCTAACCAAGGGTGAACCTAAAGAGTCACACACGATTCACTGGAAGTGAAAGGAGTTAATTTAGAATTAATTTCGAGAGAAAAAATAATTTAATTGGATTAAATTAATTTCTTGGAGAGATTAGCCTTTATCGATTAATTGGATTAATCGGGCTCAATTCATAAATTGGATTTATGAATTTGAGATGTTGGGAATTTTTTTTAATTAGATTAAAAGGTAGAATTATATATTTGGACTTAAGTATTAAATTAGATTTAATACATAAAGTCCATTGGACATTTGGACTATTTAAATTAGATTTAAATAGGCCCATTCCATAAAGCCCAAAGAGAATGGATGGATGAGAT
Source organism: Sesamum alatum (assembly GCA_034509735.1). Taxonomy (NCBI): domain Eukaryota; kingdom Viridiplantae; phylum Streptophyta; class Magnoliopsida; order Lamiales; family Pedaliaceae; genus Sesamum; species Sesamum alatum. The sequence goes on from JACGWO010000005.1 coordinate 7,584,369, forward strand.
TCGATCTTGGAGATGATGAGATGTGTGGCCGAGATTATATCTAGAGATATGAAGACTTGGTTAAACCTCTAGTTGTAGTGTGCATGTGTGACTCTTCATGGAAAGAGTTTGTGTAGGTTAAGTAACCTAATCACTTAAATACACAACCACATACACATACACACACACAAGACACACCACTCGGCAGCTTTCTCCCTCTCCTCTCTCTCGTGCTCCCCTCTCTCTCTCTCACAAGAACACTTTTGTTCTTCTTGATACATTCAAGCAAGGACATAGATTGTCATCTACGTTAATATAATAACGTTGGTGGTGATAATCTCTTCTCCCTTTACGTAACCTTGCTAGCATGAGGGACATAGAATTTCGGTGAATCTTGTGGATCACTTTGGAGGTGCTCTATCTTGAGTACTTATGGTGGGAATCTAGAACAACACACATAGTCGAGGAAGAAACGACGTGAAGGTAGACCTATTTACGTTTCTTGCAATCTCCATATATTGTAGAGCCTCTTTCATGTATGCTTTATTTATATCACATGAATATACACCGAATGGGGGGGGGGGGGGGGGGGAGAATCAAGGGCACACCCCTTGATTTATGCTTTGATTATGTTTTTACGCTTTTTAACGACATTTATCCCATGCTTCCGCGCATGTCTCCCGGGCCGATCCACACTTTCATCAACCTTGAAATCTATTAGGATAGCCATAGTAAATTCTCATTTTCCTATTGTAACTAACTTGACTTAAGCATCTAAACCAATATTTATTATATCAAGACTGGGCAAGATAGTTTTCCATGTCAATTAAATAATAGCATTTTCATCCATGAAAATAGCTGAACCTAGATCAAACAATTGAGATAGTTGCAATTATCTAACCTAGTTTTCTCGTCCCTACAAATAAATCATGCAAAGCACATAATTAATTTGCTTGCTACTCATATCATTCATGACAATTATGGATCACTGAATTCATGATAGCAATAGAACAATTAAAGTCAAAGGCGAGCAATCAAGGTAACAACCACAATTCTTTCACCAACTTCCTCCGCCACCCACGCAATAAGGCCCACCTCAAGCGTCAAATTTAGGTATAGGTTTGGAGATATTGTTAAATCCCTTTATCTTTCTACTCAACAATTTCAAGAGGAAACAAATGTAGTATTTCAAGAAACAAGTGCAGGCTTGCAACATCGAGGGGCGATGTAGACGTGGCGAGTGTCTTTGGCTTTGGCTTTAAGAGGCCTCTCCCTCCCCAACCGAAGATGGTTCAATGGATCCCATCGGACATTGGGTGGTGGAAACTTAATTGTGATGGCGCGTCGAAGGGAAACCGGGGCCCTCGAGGGCGAGAGGTGTCCTAAGTACTAGCGACAGGGGGATGATCTTTGCATTTCAGGACTTCTTGGGTGATCAAACCAATACCTTTGCTGAGTTGTAAGCGATCATGAGGGGCCTGGGGCTAGCTTTGCAAAACGGTGTACAGAGAGTGTGGGTGGAGATAGATGTTGCAGCCGTTTTGAGCATTATTATTCACAAGGATGGAGGGAATTGGCGGCTTCAGCCCCTTCTCATGCATCTACTGGTCGCTAGATGTTAAATGAGCTTGATATTCTCCCATGTTTACAGTGAGGGTAATAGACCTGCTGGCCATTTGGCGAACTTGGCTTGCACATTGAGGGCATCTAGCATTGCTACTGCAACAAACATCCAACTATCATCGCTAATCGGAGCAGACAACCTTCATCCAAATTTTCGCTTTTCATAGTTTTAGTTTTGGGTTTTTGAGGTGGATAGGTTTGTAAAGGGAGTAAGTACTCCTCATTTATTACTTTATACCTTTGTCTACGAATTCTTTTTTGGAGATCAATAAACGGGTAGGGGTCCGGTCAATCCCCGTCTAGATACATGTGGCTTTTAAAAAAAAATCAATAGCAATCTTAATTTTTTTTTAAAAAATATATATTGTGAGTCGTCATTGGTAGACTTGCAATTTTTTCCATTTTGGGATAATCTTACATTAATATAAATAAGCCATTCCTCTCCCACCAACTCTTCTCCATTTACTACTGTACCATCACGTGTGGAGCCCTCTCAAGGAAAAGAATCCCATAGGAAAAGAAATACCCAGTGATTTTTATTAAAAAATTGATAAATATTGACCACATGCAAATATAACATATAGACCCTTTAGTATACTTCAATTAAAAGTCATGAGATCTAAATTCAAGATAATGATAATAATACGAATATACATTCTTACTGTTAAAAATATCAAATAATGCAAATTGAATATAAATTTTGAAGAATTTTCATACTTTATAATAATAATAATAATATAATCATAATAATAATAATACAAAAAATGTAAATCACTTGCCCTTTACATGGAAAAGAGACATGACTTGGGGAGTTAAATTTAGAAAAGATATTTTGTTTCAATCCTTTAGTGTATATTAATATCAAGTCATGTATATCCGATGCTGCATATATTATGTAACACGGGATAAGTGCATATTTGGTTCTCAAACATATATAGTCAGTTAAACGATTTTAGTTTTCAAGCAATTTGAGGTTGCAAATTTTGTTTTTAAACTTTTATTTTTTGGCACTTTACGTCCTTTCATTAACTCCGCCGTTAAAGTTAACGAAAATTTCAATATAAGTGAAAAAATTATTATTTTTCTCCCATTTTGAAATATTTTTCAAATTTTAGTCTAGTACACTAATTCCTCTTATTTCTTTTCGAACTTCAAGAGAGAACCCCCCCCCCCCCCAGCCCACCAAAAGAAAAAGAATTCAAGCAATATGTGTGAATGCTTCACTTCATTCATTCTTAATGCAAGAGAAAACTCCATTATTTCCTTACTTGAAAAAATCAGATATCTCCTAATTGCTAGAATGTAATCGAAATAGAAAAAAAACTGAGAAATGGGATGGTGTTAAGGTAATGGGCATCAAGAATGAAAGAATTGAAGTATTCACACATATTTTGTTAAGATTTTATAGAAAATTTGTTGCTTAATTTTTATTTTTATTTTTTGGTTTTTTTTCCTGTGAAGTTCGGAAAAAAATAAGAGAAGTGAGTGTATTGGACTAAAACTTGAAAAATATCACAAAATGGGAGAAAAAAGGCAATTTTTCCACTTATATTGAAATTTCCGTTAACTTTAACGGAGGAGTAACGGAAGGACCAAAAGTGCCAAAAAAATAGTAGTATGAGAACCAAAATTGCAACCTCAAATTGTTTGAGAACCACAATCGCTTAAATGACTATATTTGAGGACCAAAAATGCACTTATCCCATGTAACACGGTATACTATATGAAGTATTAATTAGAGCAGAACATTCAACAAATTATTTTGTGAAAAATTCAAATTTCATGAACTAATCAAAATTAAACCTAGTTGATCAAGTGGTGATTGAATTCATTCACAAATATCTTTCACTATCCCTACCAAAGACTTTTTGTAGGAAAATTTAGGTTAACATGAATAAAGTGCTAATGGTGGGAACTCTCCATGTCCACACATTCTTCCTCCAGCTATATACATACGCTGCTTTCCAGTGGAGCCCTATGGAAGAAAAGAAGCCCACTGGAAAGATGATCAACATTCAGTCCTTTATCATCTCAAACTTGCTACTGAATGAATTGCATATTTATGGAAGGAATGAGGAAAAAGAAATGATAATGGAGAATATGACTGATGTCGTGCGTGATCATGATGATCTTTCTATCTATGTAGTATGGGGAATGGGAGGTTTAGGTAAAACCACGCTAGAGCAGATGATATATAATGACGAAAGGCCGGAAAGGCATTTTGAATTGCGAATTTGGGTATGTGTATCTGATGATTTTAGCATGCAGAGATTAGTCAAAGCAATTGTGGAATCTATAGATGGAGTATGCAATATTTCTGAGTTAGATCCTCTGCAAAGCTGTCTTCAAGAAAGATTAAGTGGAAAAAGATTTTTGTTGGTTTTGGATGATGCTTGGAATGAGAACCACGAGCTGTGGGATATACTGAAAGAAGTGTTAAGATATGGATCAAAGGGCAACGTTCTATTGGTAACAACCCAGATTGAGAAAGTTGCTTTGATGGTGGCTACTGTTGGTGTACACCAGATTGGATACTTATTAGAAGATGATTCTTGGTCCTTATTTAGGCAAAGAGCTTTTACTAATGGAGATGCAGAGGAAAATCTTGTGGCAATAGGTAATTAGGTCATTGTGAAAAAATGTGGTGGCGTGCTATTGGTGATTAAGGCTCTAAGAAACCTAATGTGATTCAAAAGCCATGAAAGTCAATGGTCAGCAAGTAAGGAAAGTGAAATCTGACAGCTATCATATGATGAAAATGGTATTTTACCAGCCTTAAGGTTGAGTTACTACAATTTAGCTCCGGATTGGAGGCAATGTTTTGCTTATTGTTGCTTATTTCCTAAGGATTATGAGATGGAGAAGAAACAACTCATCCAGCTTTGGATGGGAAATGGATTTGTCCCCTCTCAAGGCCAAAGTGATTTGAACCTCACTGGTCATTTGATCTTCAAGGAATTGGTTTGCATATCATTCTTGCAAGATGTGAAGACAAATTACATGGGTGAGGTGATATGTAAGATGCATGACTTGATGCACGATTTAGCAATGTTTCTCATGGGACATGAACCTATATCCCAGAGCAAGACAAGGTGATAAAGATTCCTAAAATAGTTCGTCACTTGTTTTTTAACTTACTGTGTTCTTCGGCAATTAAGGATAACAAGGGCAACAAGCTGGAATTTGCAATTGATGGATCCAATTTGAGGTCGCTTGTAGGACCTCATGGAGATCCAGCTGCTTGGAATAGAACTACTTCTTTCTCCGTCTTAGACCAACAATATCTAAGAGCTTTGCACATGCCTCTTCGCTATAAAGTCGGAAAAGTACTAAATTCTATTTGCAGATTGGAACATCTTAGGTATCTCACCATATTGTGTTTTAAAATAAAAAAGTTACCCGAATCCCTGGCTCAACTTCTCAACCTGCAGAGATTGAAGCTTATATGTTCGGAAGGGCTTGTTGAGCTGCCTAGAGGTATGAAATTGATGAAAATCTTTGGTTTCTACAGATGGAAAATCATGACTCCCTTCTTTATACACCGCCTCGACTAGGTGACTTAATTTACTTGCGGGAATTAAGCATCTTCATTGTAGGTCAAAACACATCTCACCAGATAGACCAACTAAAGGAGTTCAAGCTTGGTCGGACCTTGACCATAAAAGGGCTTGCAAACGTGAGCAATATGGAAGATGCCAAAAGAGCCAACTTGATGGTGAAGAACAATCTAACTTCTTTGAGCTTATTGTGGCCACATAAGATCAGAAACAACTCCGTGGACCATTATGAAGAAGTTCTACAAGGTCTTCAACCTCATCAGAATCTTGAAAACCTCTATATCAGTCATATCAAGGTTCCTTGTTTCCGAATGGATGTCAACTCTCGCTTTAAAAAATCTGAAAGAAGTTTCTTTGAAAGACTGTAGAAGATGTAAACAACTTCCATTGCTGGGGAAACTGCCCTCTCTTACAAATCTGAAACTATATAGGATGGATTCAGTCAAGTGTTTGGATGTTGAGTTTCATGGAGATGGAGAATGTGCCTTTCCTGCATTGGAACAACTAACAATCTCAAACATGCCCAACTTGGAGGAATGGAAGATAGGGAATGAAGTAGAGAGTTTTCCTTGCTTAGAACAATTGATCATATATAAAATGGTGTCCTAAGCTGTCAAACTTACCATTTCTTCCAACTCTCAGGAGGTTGTCTATAATCCAAAGCAGGCAACACTTTTTGGATCCCTAAGTTTTCTTACTTCACTTACATCACTCAACCTTTTTGGGTTTTCGGAATTGGATGTTTTTCCAGGAGAATTCCCACCAAATCTTGAGTATCTAGATATTGGTTTACTGCCGATACTCAGGACTCTGTCTAATGTGTTGGATGGTCTATCTGCTCTCAGATTCTTGCGTCTTGAACGTTGTTCTAATCTTGAATCTATGTGCGAGGAACTTAACAACCTTAATTCTCTAGAGATACTACATGTCAATGAGTGTGACGTTCTTAGATCATTTCCATCAGTTATATTGGACGACTTGCCTTCCCTTAGATCGTTATCATTCCGAAATCGCAAGAAACTGAAACCATTGTCAGGGCCACTGAGAAGGGCAACAACCCTGCGGGATTTGAAGTTATCTTGGCTACCAGAAATGGAACATTTGCCAGGAAGCATGCAACTATTCACTGCTCTTAGGGAGTTGAGAATATGGTCTTGTCAGGGTCCCAGGGATTATGCTGCTTACCGCACTGGTTGGGGAGTCTCGAGTCACTGTCAACATTGGAGATTGAAAATTGTGAAAATTTAAAAATTCTTGCCCGATGCCTTCAACAGTCTCAAATTGCTGAGGAAGTTGGAAATATGCAAATTCCGACAATTGGAGAAGAGGTGCAAGATACCCATGGGGGCAATGTTTTCAGAACCGGACCGGAGATCAAACCGGTCAAGTTACTGGGTCACTGGTTCGACCGGTCAGACCGGAATAAAAAAACCGGTTGACCCGGACTTTATTATATATATATATATAATATATCAATACATTATATATCAATATATTAGATAAATATAATTTATAACAACATTTTATGAAATCGATACAATTTATAAATAAATACAATCTATAATAATTTAACAATAAAAAATCAAAATCTCTTGAAAGAAACAAATTAAATCAAGATTCAAACTAACAAGAATTTAAAATTTAAAACCCCCCAAATATATTATTTATAAATTGATAAAATAAATAAAATTTATATCGAAATTTTAACAATTGTTGTCTTCATATATTTTTTCAATAAAAAAGTCCAAAAAAGATTGAAAAAACATAGAGAAAAGGAGAAAGAAATAGACGAAGAAGTAAAATTGATTTATTTTCTCTTTCACATTGAAAAAGTATAGGCAAAGCTTGGTCACTTTATCATAATTTAAACACTTTCTCATGTCCCACATTGAAAAAAGACAAGGCAAGCTCAAACAATTGAGCCTATAAATATGTCTCTCCCACATTGGAAAAATATAGGCAAAGCTTGGGCATTTCCTCATAGTTTAAACACTTTCGCATGTCCCACATTGAAAAAAGACAAGGGAAGCTCAAACAATTGAGCCTATAAATATGTGATATTCTGTTTGAGTAATTGTTCATGAAACACTTGCCAATATATTTTTTTTGGCATTTGTTTTATCTCTTTGTGTATTTCACTATATTATTTTTTAGTGAAATATATGTTTGATTAGTGAAATATTAAATCATAATTTTTTTTATAAAAAAAAATAATAAAACCGGGTTGACGGCTACCGAGCGAACCGGTTTTGGCCGGTTTTGACCGAATTTGACCGGTTCATCCCGGGTTTGACCAACACGGTTTTTAGCCCTTGAACCGAACCGGACCCTTGGCCGGTTCCCGGTCGGACCGGTTGAACCTACCGGTCCGGTCCGGGTTTGAAAACCTTGCATGGGGGCGGACTGGCCAAAAATATCCCCTGTATAAGTATCAATTATAAGGTCATCCAGGACTTGGGATCAATAGCTAATAATCACAATTAGGTATGATTTGTTTCCATTTGCATTATTACCTTCTTCAAGTTTGATAAATAATAAAATAGATGTATATTTTTATCAATACTAGTCAGAAGCACGTACGTTGCACGTAATTCGTATTATATCAATAAATTGTTACATTGTAACAATAAAATAAATTTATAATAAGAATATATTAACTAAATTTAATAGGCACTTTACAAATAAAAATTATTATTGTTAAAAAGTAAAAGAATATAATTAAAAAATAAATAATTTTCCCTCCACTTTAGTATTATTAAATATTATAATTTTATTTGTTCTACTTGCAATATATGCATCTTTTTTAGCATAAGTAAATCACATTCGTATAAGTAAATTTGGGTCAAGATAATCATATACATACATAACAAACACACAAAAAGATTAAACACACTATAGGAAAAATTGCATTTTACGTCCCATAACTTACATTGTGTGCGATTTTGGTCCCATTAAATTTTGACGTAGCAATTTTAGTCCCATAAGTCCAAAAATGTTGCAATTTTAGTCCCATTGACAAAATCCGTTAAAATGTTAACGGAAGGAGCACGTGCATGGGATTAAAATTGCAACATTTGTGGACTTATGGGACTAAAATTGAAACGTTTGTGGACTTATGGGACTAAAATTGCAACATTTTTTAAGGGATTTTGTCAATAGGACTAAAATTGCAACGTTTGTGGACTTGTGGGACTAAAATTGCTACGTCAAAAATTAATGGGATCAAAATAAAAAAACGGTGTAAGTTATGGGACGTAAAATGTAATTTTCCCACACACTATATGCATGTGTATGTAGGATATACAATGACTAAGATTGATAAATAAAAAAATATATAGTGATTGATTTTTTTAATAAGAGAAGTAATGTATATAAAAATTTAAGTCTGTGCATCATTTACGATATATAAATATATTAAAGTAGAATAAACATACATATTTATTTATTTATTTTTTACAATGCTTTTTAATTTTAGTTTAATATTTGTTATCAAATACTTGTTTAGTATGGCTCTTATATTCTCAATAAATATTGCTTTACATTGATGATCACATTACAGGAACAAACAATGAAAATAAACTTTTAGATCTTCCATCTTATTAATTAGCTCTAATTAAAATAAAGTACAAAATGAAAATACTTAATATTGTATTATGGAATAAGCATAAAAATATCCTATTTCTAATTGAGCTTTATTATCATTGAACATATGGTAATTCTAAACTTGTTCACTTATGAAATAATATTTTAATCTTTTTGGGTTGTGCAAATTTTGAAAAGAAACAATATATTAATTAGTCATTTCTTCTTTTTTCTTTTATGTTTTTACTCCTTATGTTAACTATATTTAAAGTTATATATACATAATTTTCTACTAATAGCTTCATTATAAAAAGATTTTTTGATTCATCATGTTGTCCAAAGAGATTATAATAGCGAAAAGTTCTAAATTGATTAAACCTTCTATGAAATAATTTAAAGTGGAATAATAAGTATTAAATTTTTTAACTTAGATGCTATAAAAATAATTACTGCAACTTTAAATCTTTAATGATCAAAACTTCAATTTATTAAATATTTAAGAGTCCAATTATTGGTGTAATTACATTTTTAATTAGACATCCATAATATTATTTTATTGCCATATAAAATTATAGCTATTATGTAATAATTCAGCAAAAATAATCTGTCTTTTTCTCTGATATTTTCATAAAGAAATATGATAAAATCAAATTACAAATACACCAGAAGAAAAAGTATATTAGGAAAAAGCAAAAGCAAATTATTAATTTTTTTATGCGTCTCTTTTTCTTTGATCATTTATCCTTTTTATATTTTCTAGAGAACCATATATGATTTGATTAGTCTAATCAAGAAAAAATATGAAAAGAAAGTGTAGTAGTATAAAAACAATTACCTTTCTTACTTTTATGTCTTTTTCTAAATCTGAATACTTAAAAACTAAAATAAAAAAAATCAAAATTATTTACTCTATTGGAGAAGATAGCTGACTCTCCAGGCTTTCTAGCAGCATACGTCTCTCAACAAGAATTTTCCGCAATCGGATGCACGAGCCTCTATAAAATGACTCATTGCGCAGTCATTTTTCAAGCATCTTATTCTTCACTTTGCAACTCCACTCTCACCCGTTTTCATCTATTTCTAAGTTGTTTTCAACTCACTTTCACATGATTTATCACTAAACTATATTATTTTACCATTATTCTCACTTATTTCAAGTTTTTCATTATTTTATTCAGTAAGAACATTACTGACTTAAGCATCAGAGTGCTAACCCCTCTCTACAGGTTAGTCTCCCCATCAATCTTGAAATTTTCGTGAAGGTCCCTTGACATTTTGTGATGTTGCCGGACCCTGATGTACATCGTATATAATAGAAGAATTGTTAATTGATTGCACAAATTAAAAAATAGTTTAATTTGATCGTAAAAAAACCAAATAAAAATAAAGTTGATTTGAGTGACAATTGAAGTAAAGTCGAGTAGAGGACATAAATCTTCTATGTTTGGATGAAAAGTACTTAATATTTTTGAAATTAAGAGAATTTCAATGATGTAAACTTGGTTAACTAAGTTATTAATTTGGCTTCGAATATGTCAACTATAGCATAAGTTTAATTACTAAGAGATACACAAAATGTATTAAGTGATAAAAAAGCACCCAACCTATCAATTGATAAAAAAATGAATAAATTTAGTAGCAAAATGTATATAATTTACTATACCTACACAATCAAAAAATTTATCTTCCTTAATTAAAATTTTTCGTAGAATCAAAATTAGAATTATATTTCTCAATAACTGCACCAAAATAGTTGACGTAATGATACAAAACAAACAAAAGTCACGAGGAAAAAGTGAGAAATAAAATAAACAAAGCTTACAAACAATACAATGAAATTATATATTGATTAAGAACATTCATAAAAAATCTTCATAGTTGTCGTTATTATAAGACATATAATTATTATTACATTAGTACTTGAAAAATAATTATTATTAATTATGTTTTCCAAAACAATTCAAAATTGGTAACATATTTATAATTATATTCTAAAAAATTAATAAAAAATAAAATAAATGTTAATTGTTCACACGCAACGCGTGTGCACCTTGCTAGTTTTTGAGCGAAAAACGATAAATATATATTACTTCAAATCAAAAGATAGTACATATGGGGAGGTTACAAAACGATATCTAGTAATATATGCATCATTATACACTATATCTTCCGCAAAACTTGGAACATCTATACAAGTTTGAGTAATTTTTTCTTTAGCCGCCCTTTTCGCCAAAAAATCTGCTACTTGATTCCCTTCCCTATAGCAGAACATCATTTTAACTGAATCAAATTCAGTTAAAATTGTCAAAACATCCCTGATTAAACTGATGAGGCCCTGATACACTGGTTCCTTCCTACAAAGAGTATGAAGTAATGTTTGAGAGTGAATAAAAATCTTGAAGAAGTTTCATTCTTTAATTTGAGGCCTTATTTGTATGAGCATGGAGACCGTTTCAACATTACTTGCAAATCCGTAGATCGCAAACCCAAAAAAGAATTGTTAGCTGTGGAATTATAATTTTACGCTACATTACAGACACCTTTGATATAAATAATTGTTGGGTGTCATTTCCTAGATAGTAACAAAACAAGCTTAAGTAATCCGGAACATAGAAAAAAATAATTCAAACCACGTAAGTTTTGTGTCTTAAAGTTTCTCTTTTTTCATAATTTCTACAGACATTTATAATTTGTCAAGATTGATTTTCTGACTTTGTCATAATTTAATTTAGATATGTACATAAACATAAAGTGCATATGTCTCTAAGCATTAAATGCACTTTTGAACTCGTAACTTCGGTAATTTAGTATTTTTATCATTTAATTTTCTAGGACAGCATTTTGGTCCTACATCATTTTAATTTTTACGATTTTAATCATTTTGTTTGGTGGAGTTCACCTCCATCGATGAGAAGGGAGAACTCCGACGAAAGAAAGACTGAAATCGCGAAAATTAAAAACATGTAGAACCAAAATACTACCCTAAAAAGTTAAAGGACGACAATATTGACAGAAATGGACCAACAGGAACAAAAGCCTCAATTTTAAATTATTACGTGAAAGGCACATGCATTTTTTCAACGAGAAGGGTGAACTCCGGCAAGAAAATAACTAAAATCACGAAAACTAAAAAAATATAGGACCAAAATACTACTTTAGAAAGTTAAAGGACGAAAAATCAAATAAGCTAAATTAAAGAACTAAAAATGTATTTAAAGCCTATCTTTTAACATCAAGTGTGTAATTTCAGAAGTAGTATATGTATATATCTCTTTTGAGAAGGATGTATATGTAAACCTAATGGACAATACGTTACCAAAGACGTTTAGGAATATTTGAGTCAATACGGAAAAGTGTTAGCGGTCGGAACTCGGAACTTTCCTACGTACTCTGCTTTCATGTGGATCCCTATGCAAGAAAAAAACCCCAAAGAAGACGACTTTGGTCGTTGACTTCGCTTTACACTATCAACATTGATTCAGTCCTTCATAATTTGCTACTGATGCATTCTCATCTCATCCAACTTTTCTTAACAAATTATTCCTACTTGAAATATTTTTGAGTCTGAAACTATGGCAGATGGAATTGTTTCTGCTGTTGTTGAGACAATTCTTGGAATCTTGAGCTCTGCGGCACTCCAAGAGATTGGTGCTCTTTGGGGCTTGAAGAATGACCTCGAAAGTCTTGAGAGCATACTCTGCACAGTCCAGCTTGTGCTGCAAGATGCTGAATTCAAGCAAAGGAAGAGCCGGGCGCTACAGAGCTGGCTACGGAAGCTGAAACATGCTGCATATGCTGCTGAAAATGTACTCGATCGGGTAGCCACTGAGGGCCTCAAACGAAGAGCGGATTCTGAAAGAGGTATGCAGCATAAGCTAAACTCATTTCTATCAAAGAGAAATCCATTGCTGTTCCGTTTGAAAATGGTTAATGAAGTAAGAAATATAAGAGGAAAATTAGATGCCTTAGCAAAAGAGAGGTTTGATTTCCTTGTAGGAGATGGTGTTGTGGAAAATCGATTTGGAGAGTCAATTGACAGTAGACAGACAAGCTCACTGGTGAGTGAATTGTGTATTTATGGAAGGAATGACGAGAAAGAAATGATAATGGCGAAGATGCTTGATGCCGTGCATGATCAAGATGATCTTTTGGTCTATGCAGTATGGGGAATGGGGGGTTTAGGCAAAACCACACTTGCACAATTGATATATAACGATGCAAGGACGAAAGCGTGCTTTGAATTGCAAATCTGGGTGTGTGTATCTGATGATTTTAGCATACAGAGAGTAGTCAAAGCAATTATAGAATCTATAGATGGAGGGGTATGCAATATTTCTGACTTGGATCCATTGCAGCGATGTCTTCAAGAGAGGTTGAGGGGGAAAATGTTTTTGTTAGTTTTGGATGATGTTTGGAATGAAAAGCATGAGTTGTGGGACAGACTGAGAGAAGTATTAAGATGCGGGTCGAAGGGCAGCATTCTAATTGTAACAACCCGGATTGAGAAAGTTGCTTTAATGATGGCTACTATGGGTGTACACCAGATTGGATATTTATCAGAAGACGATTCTTGGTCCTTGTTCAAGCAAAGAGCCTTTAGTAACGGAAATGCAAAGGAAAACCTTGTGCCGATAGGTAAGGCAATAGTGAAAAAATGTGGTGGTGTGCCGTTGGCTATTAAGGCTCTAGGGAGCCTGATGGAATTTAAAAGTCATGAAAGTGAATGGTTAGCAATTAAGGAAAGTGAAATGTGGCAACTATCAGACGATGAAAATGGCATTCTACCAGCTTTGAGGTTGAGTTACTACAATTTAGCACCGGCTATGAGGCAATGTTTTGCCTATTGTTGCTTATTTCCCAAAGATTATGTGATGGAGAAGAAAGAGCTCATCCAACTTTGGATGGCAAATGGATTTGTTCCTTCTCAAGGCCAAAGTGACTTGTACCTCACTGGTCATTTGATCTTCAACGAATTGGTTTGCAGATCATTCTTGCAAATTCTGAGGACAGATTATAGGGCTGAGGTGACATGTAAAATGCATGATTTGATGCACGATTTAGCAGTATTTGTCATGGGACAAGAAACCTATATCCTGCAGCATGACAAAGTGATAAAGATTCCTAAGACAATTCGTCACGTACTTTTTAACTCATGGTCTTCTTCGGCAATTAAGGGCAACAAGCTAAAATTTGCAATTGATGGCTCTTTACGGTCACTTGTAGTATCTTGTAGAGTTCCACCTGCTTGTATTTCTTCCCTCATCTCAAAGCAAGATTGTTTAAGAGCCTTGCATGTGTCTGTTTGTGACCGCATAAACATAGTCCCAGATTTAGTTTGCAAGTTAGAACATCTTAGGTACCTTACAATGTCGTGTGATAATATCAAAAAGTTACCCGAATCCCTGACTCGTCTCCATAACCTTCAAACATTGAAGCTTATGAATTCATTCACACTTCTTGAGCTACCAAAAGGGTTGAAAATGATGAGAAATCTTTGGTTTCTAGAAATGGAATCCTATCTTTCACTTATTTGTACACCGCCTGGACTGGGAGATCTAATTCACCTGCACGAATTAAGCATTTTCATTGTGGGTCAAGACGCATCTCACCAAATAGACCAACTGAAGGAATTGAACCTTGGAGGGAGCTTAAGCATAAAAGGGCTCGAAAACGTGAGCAATGCAGAAGATGCCAAAAGAGCCAACTTGATGGTGAAGAATAATTTGACTTCTTTGAGTTTATTGTGGACGAATGAGGCAAAAAACAACCACACAGGACATTATGAAGAAGTTCTACAAGGTCTCCAACCTCATCAGAATCTTGAACGGATCTATATTCAGTCATATCAAGGTTTCCGATTTCCAAAATGGATGTCAACTTTTGAATTAAAAAATCTGAAGGAAGTTACTTTGGAAGACTGTCGAAGATGTGAACACCTTCCACTGCTGGGGAAATTACCCTCTCTTACAAATCTAAAACTATGTCGGATGGATTCTGTCAAGTGTTTGGATGTTGAGTTTCATGGGGACGGAGAATGTGTGTTTCCTGCATTGGAAGAACTAAGAATCTCAGAAATGCCCAACTTGGAGGAATGGAAGATAGCGAATTCAGTAGAGAATTTTCCTCGTTTAAAAGATTTAGATATATGGTGGTGTCCGAAGCTGTCTAAACTGCCATTTCTACCAAGTCTCAGAAGTTTGATAATATTTGAAAGCAGTGCAACGCTTCTTGGATTCCTAACGTTTCTTACTTCGCTCACATCACTCAACCTACTCGGGTTTGCAGAATTGCCTGTTTTTCCAGGAGGCTTCCTACAGAATCTCCAGAATCTGCAGATTGGTTCATCATTGATCAAGAGTATATCAAATGTGTTGGATGATCTATCTGCTCTCAAAACCTTGAGTCTTTACGGTTGCTCTAATCTTGAATCTCTGCCGGAGGAACTCAAGAACCTTAAATCTCTGGAGGAATTAGAAGTCAAGGGCTGTGACGGTCTTATATCATTTCCAGCAGTTATATTGGAAGACTTGTCTTCCCTTACATCGCTATCATTCGAGAATTGCAAGAAACTGAAACCATTGTCAGGGCCACTAAGAACGGCGACAACCCTACAACATTTGACGTTAAATGGGCTCCCGGAGATGGAACATTTGCCAGAAAGCATGCAACTATTCACTGCTCTAAGGAAGTTGAGAATAATGTGTTGTCATGGATTATGCTCCTTACCACACTGGTTGGGGACTCTCGATACACTGTCACGATTGGAGATTGAAAATTGTAAGAAAATGAACTCCTTGCCTGATGGCTTCAAGAGTCTGAAATCAATGAGGAGGTTGGTAATATGTGAATGCCCACAATTGGAGATGAGGTGCAAGAAACCAAATGGCGAGGACTGGCCAAAAATATCACATATCCCTCGTATACGTATCAATGAGGAAGTCATCCAGTGGTTGGATCAATAACTCATGACAATTAGGTAAGATTTGTTTCCACTTTCATTACCTTATTCAATTAGGAAACCATGTACATTTTTTTTCCTCTTTTGGTGATTAAATTGACCCTGTTATGAAAACTATGTGAAGTATAAGTTTTTTTATTCACTTTTTTTTCTTTCCTTATGTCACTTTAATTTACGTTTCTTCTTTCCTCTTTCTTTTTTAAAGTTTATATCATTTTTCTCGGGCAAAATGTTTTTTTTATCCCGTAAAATTAGGATATTATTTGTTTTGGTACTACAACTTAGGTAGGTGGCTGTTTTAGTCCAATAGAACACGTGTTTCAGTTTTTTTTTTTTTTTTTTTGTCCCAAAATGTCATGTGTTGTGACCAAAAAAATTAAAAAACTTATTTTATGGGACTAAAACAACCACCTACCTAAGTTGTGGTACCAAAACAAATAATGTCCTAATCTTACGGGACCAAAAAAACATTTTGCCCCATTTTTCTCCTTCTTTGCTTGTTTTTTTTATTATATTATTTTATGTTAATTTAAATTCTTTTTCATTTGCTCTATAAATTCTTAGAAAAAAATTTAATTTTTGAAAAATTTAAGCACACGCATCAAGTGAGCTAGAAAAACGCTAGTGTTAATTAACTTACAAATGCATAACTTTTCTAACTTCTTTATTATTTTTCAACAGTTATGATTCCTTGTCCATTTCTTGTTTAAGTTTATGTATAAGCTATGATGCTATATGGAAGAGAAGAATGGAGTAAGTTAGATCAAAGGCAACAAGTTAGGCTCGATTCCGATCAGCCTCTTTATTCCCAATTATCTTGAACTACACAGGTCCAAATTTAGATTTTATTGTAGAAATAAAAACTGTATGATAAAACTTTGTAGTTAGAGAAGAAGCTAAATCCTTATTTTTAATGGGTAAATTGAAGAAAATATTCAGTTGTCCTGGTTCTACGGTAATCCGCCCAATTTTGTTCTTGTGGAATATGAAACTAGACATATGGAACATTATATTTTGAGAATAGTATGATTATTCATAGAGTATATAAGTTTTGAGATAATTTTGAAGATAGTGTCCACGAATCTACTGGGGGAAATAGCATTTTTGGTCTCATAACTTAGGCCCCTTTCGCTTTTGGTACCATCCATTACGGGATTAGCACTTTTGGTCCCATAACTTACAAAAATTAGCAGTTTTCGTCCTCCCCCGTTTTTCCATTAGTTTTTTAACGAAAATGGCCATTTGGCCGTTAACTTTTTCAAATTGAACGAAAAATTGGTGCCCTTTGTGCTTGGTATCATATTTGGCTGGAATATAACTAATATTGAGAGCTAAAATAAAAAATTGAAGGAGATTAGGGCAAATAAAGCTGATTTCTATCCTCTCTCACAAAATACAATATTTCCTTCTTTAATTTTATTTGTGTTACAATTTATCATTTTCTACGAACTCTATAAATATTAGGATAAGTGCTGACCCATTAAAAATTCAAGTAACCCAATGTAACCATATAAAGTACATAAATTATATAAATTGCATAAATTACAAAGATTCAAGCTCTTGTAATTGAATATGTACTTGATTTCTGTAAATATTCAAGTAAATATTTATGCAATTTATGTAATTGAATTTTATGCAATTTATGTAATTAAATTTTGTAATTTATGCAATTAATGTCATTTATATGCTTACATTGGGTTACTTGAATTTTTTGTGGATCAAAACTTGTTCTAATATTTACAGAGTCCGTAGAAAATGATAAATTGCAACACAAATAAAATTAAAAGAAAGATTGTTTTTTTGTGAGAGAGGATAGAAATCACCTTTATTTGTTCTAATTTTCTTCAATTTTTTATTTTAGCTCTCAATAGTAGTTATATTCTCGCCAAAAATGATACCAAGCACAAAAGGCGCCAAATTTTCCTTCAATTTGAAAAAGTTAACGGCCAAATGGCCATTTCCGTTAAAAAACTAACGGAAAAACGGGGGAGGACGAAAACTGCTAATTTTTGTAAGTTATGGGACCAAAAGTGCTAATCCCGTAATAGATGGTACCAAAAGTGAAAAGGCCCTAAGTTATGGGACCAAAAATGCTATTTCCCCTTGCAGTTCAGGCTAGGCTGTACTAAAATGCAAATAACTATTTCTGTATGAAACCATCTCATGTTATTCTTGTTGAAAATGAAACTAGATACCTATTAGAGTAATTATTTTAAAAATAGTATGTGTATCAAATGGTTTTTTTTTGGTCTGGGTAGAATTTGTAAGTAGGTTTTGGATGTTGTCAAGATAAAAAGCATGTAAAGAACCATGAAGGGTTATTAATAAAATTGATTCCTAAAATTTAATAATATACATTATTGTAAATCCTCGGATTTCTAATTTATTATACTTGAAGATTTCCTTAAATCGACCAATTATAATAAAAGTTATGATTCAATTAGTGAGAAATACTAGTACTGGCAAGATTAGCATGATTTGGGGGCGATATGGGAGTTTTAAGAAATATAAATACTGATATTTGTATAATTAAGTAATTGAATCTTGTTTACCCTTAATATTTTATTAAAAATTTACAACGTTCTCGATTCATTGATTATACGTATTATAATTTATTATATGACTCGAGGATAAAGTACAAGACTAAACACCTCATGTTACTAATGAAATTATTGAGATTGATGTAAGTATAGTTAATTGGATATATGTATTTATATAAATACATGTTTGTTTGTACACTATTGGAAATTGTCGCGTGCTTCATTCCCCCCACCCCCCATTTTTTTTTGAGTTTTGCTTGTTATTAGTATTAATTATACAACATTATGTTGTCTTGTTACTATTATTTTGCCTAAGCATTTCATTTCTATTTATTTTTTCAAATTGCATGCTGGTATAATAGTTGTTAGTTACTTTTAAGAAAAAAATTATTAGTGTAGCTTAATAAACTTACTATTAGAATATTTTCTTTTCAAATAATAATGTTCTATAATGGCTTAAATGCATTTTTGGTTCCATAATTATGAACTTTTAATATTTTGGTCTTGTAAATTATAACTGTGCTAGCAATTTATAGTTCTGTATGTTTTTTAATTTTTGCGATTTCAGAATAAAATTGGGCAAAAATTTCAAGGTAATATTCATCACTTTCCATCCAACTGGGGGTGCAAGATGAGCCGAGCCAGCTCACGAGCCGGCTCGGGCTCGGGCTCGAGCTCGAGCTTGATCATTTCCAGCTCGGGAGCTCACACTCTTTTTTTATTTTTTTAAATTTTTTTATTTATACATATTTTTATATATTTAAGTACATTTCAATATTATATTAAGTTTATATTAAAAATTCACTATTATACTAGAATTATTAGTCAATATATCTTTTAGTTTAATTTTATATAAAAATAATAAAATATGATCTTTTTATTTATATTGTCTAGAAACAAGCTTATATAAGCACCATTTTAGTAAGTTTTGATATTATTTTTTGTAAATGAATATTTAGTATAATGCATATGCATTTTATTGTTATAATTTAAAATCCACTCCATAAAATGCATTTATTTCAAAATTCATCATATATTAGAATTATTTGTCAATAACTCATATTTCAGTTTTAGATGATATTAAAATATGGTATTTTAATTTATATTATCTAAAAACAAGCTTAATCAACAATTTAGTATGATTTGATAATTATTTTGTAAATAAATATTTAATATAATGCATATGAATTTTATTATTATAATTTCATTAATATCTACTACAACAAAATGCATTTATTTCAAAATTCATCATATATTATAATTATTAGTCAATATCTCATATTTTAGTTTTAGATGATATTAAATTATGGTATTTTAGTTTATATTATCTAAAAAAAAGCTTAATCAACAACTTAGTACGATTTGATATTTTTTAAATAAATATTTCATACAATTCATACGAATTTTATTGTTATATTTCAATATTCATTACAACAAAATGAATTTGTTTCAAAATTCATCATATAATTAGAATTATTAGTAAATATCTCATATTTTAGTTTTAGATGATATTAAAATATGGTATTTTAATTTATATTATCTAAAACCAAGATTAATCAACAATTTAGTATGATTTGATAATTTTTTTAAATAAATATTTAATATAATTCATACAAATTTGATTTTATATTTCATTATTCACTACAACAAAATGCATTTGTTTCGAAATTCACCATAAAATTATAATTATCAATTAATATGTGATATTTTTGTTTTTGATGATATTAAAATATGGTATTTTAGTTTATATTATCTAAACACAAGCTTAATCAATAAATCAAATAAATCATTAATTTTTTTAAAAAAGAAAACAGAAAAGGTAGTAAATTAATATGTAAAAGTTTTTTAATAAACAATTTTTTTTCAATGAGTTGCTTGTATCCTGTTAAAAAATTTAAACCATTGGACTAATAGGGTTGTTGAGATTTAACTGAACTTAATTGGTGGGTGTTACTTGTTAGTTCAAAAATTGAACTTAATTCTTTTCATTGATTGCTTTTTTTTTTTTTGGGCTTTTAATGAATATTTTCTTCCTAGCTCTTATTTAAATTTTTTAATAATATATTCCAATTGTAGAATAGTTCATATATTTTTTTCGTTATTTTAAAAAAAAATAATCAAATTTGAGCTCGTGAGCTTGAGCTCGGCTCGTGATCTACGAGCTCGAACTCGAGCTCAAATTTTCGGCCAAGCTCGGCTCGTTTTCAGCCTACATCCAACTACAAAAATTTCAATTGATTTTGTTTTGAAATCAAAAAATTAAAAAAGATGAAGGACTATTTTACAATCCTAACAAGTTACGAGACTAAAATGCCAAATGACAACTATAATTGTAGGACCAAAAATCTAATTACACCATTTTATAATTATGTTAATCACATTTCAAATATCGACATATATTTAAGCTTGATTCTTTATTATATGTTTTACATTATTTTTTTAACTTCTCCACTTTAGCTAGATTTCATTTGTAGGGGGTGAGGATGGCGAGAAAGAGGATATTTTCGAAAGGTTTTTTTTGGAAGATTTCTTTCCTATTGCTGAAGAAAAACGTAGGCTGAAAGGCGGAAAAATAGAAAGAAGCTGGAAATTTAAAAGGGAAAGCAATGGAAAAAATATGATGGTCGTTGTGGTCTTGGAGCAAGGGGTTGAAGGATGTCCGCCTCGCCGATTAGTTTATTTTTTTTCCTCCTTTCTAGTTTATGTTTTCATTTAGGACTTTTTCTTTTTCTACCAACATATTGTGTAACTGATTCTCTTCTCTGACTCAAGGAAACGTTGAACCCAATTGTTATATTTTAAGGTCTTGTTTTTATCTGATTTTACCAAATATTTTTGTCATGATTTACTATTAACAGAATAGTTATTATTTATAAATCTGACAATTCGACTCAATATTAATTGTTCTCTTGCTATCCATGAATTCATTGATTTGTAATTGTCATGAATGATTGGTATGAGTAGCAAGCAAATTAATTATGTGTTTTGTATGGTTTATTTGTAGGGACAAAAAAACTAGGTTAGATAATTCTTTGTTTTTTTTTTTTTTTTTTACCAACGTGCCTGTGCCTAGGCAGGGGGTTTGACAGACCCCTACCCGTTTATTAGAAAATCATAGGCCCCATGTACAAAATAAAATAGTAAATGAGGAGTACTTAACCCTTTACAAAAGAATAAATAAACTGCTATCTAAACCTAAACTTAGGCATGAGCGCGTCAAGACGAATAAGGACCGCAAGGCGACCACGTGCGGTAGTGAAGAACGACGAACTCTGAGTTGGCAAGCTTGGTTGGCGAGCAAATCTGCAGGCTGATTACCTTCTGGATACGTATGCGAAAAATGCAGCTACATTCTCCTCTTAACTAGCCGAAGGCGTGTAAGGAGTGGTTGCAGACGCCAATCTCCCCTGTCACGCTGAATAATGTGAAGCACTGCTAACGCGTCCAATTCGACCCACACAGGAGAGCAGCCGCGTGCCGCAGCGTGCTCAAGCCCCCAAACCACCACAAATAACTCGACAAAAGTGTTTGAGTGGCACTCTATGTAATCATGGAAACTAAAAACTAGGTGACCCTGTGAACCACGCAAGAGACCGCCCGTCCCTGCCGGGCCGGGGTTGCCCGCCGTCCCATCACAACTAAGCTTGTACCAGGCTAGTTCTGGGGCTGTCCACTTCACCATCTTCGGAGTTGGGGCTAGTGGGCGAGGAAAAAGAACCCCCACCGTCTAGCAAGGCCCAGGTCCCCCTTCCATTGCTCTAGCCTCATCCCTTTGGACTCGAATAGATGCCACAAGTAGGAAAAGACATTCTGAATGATCCCCCGAGAAGAAAAGTGTGCCGCATTGTGTCTAGCATCATTATGTATTCTCCAAGTGTGCCAAAGAATGAGCATTGGGATGAGAAATTGAACATGCCCCCGCTTGATGAAGGGGGACGAGAGATTCCAATGCTGGAGTATGACAAAACCTGCTCCGTGTTCGGCAAAACAACGTTGAATGTCCGAGCAAAAAACTCCCAGACCGACCTCATTGTCAGATTGTGCAGGAAGAGGTGCTGGATAGTTTCACTGCTGCTGCAGCAATTGCATTTGGACACCACCACCAGGCCCTTTGCGCCGAGCCGCTCGTCTATGGGAACGAAACCATGCAGCACACGCCACACAAAAATTGACAGTGCCGGGGCAAAGGTTTGGTGCCACAGATCGCTACGGAGTAGCCGCTGCACTTGGGCGTGTGGGACCTCCTCCCATGCCAACTTTGTGATGAATTTCCCATCATGCTGCAACTTCCAGCAAAGTCGATTCTCTGCTGCGGGATCTAACGAGATTTGAGTGATTCGTCTAACCACGTCGGGAGGCAAAACGCGAAGGAGCTTCTGTTGATCCCACGCCCCATCGAGCCAGTAGTAATTAACCTGCTCGTGCAGCGAAAAGGAAGGGCAGACAAGCTCCCCAAGCAACCCCTCACCAATCCAATTATCGTGCCAAAAACAGAACTCCCCGTTACCAAGTGCCCAAAAGACGTGTGATTCAGCCAACACCTGAACCTGTTGGAGGCGCCGCCAAGGACTGGACCCAGTGGAGTAAATTCTAGTGGACACCGGACATGATCTCTTGCAACACTTCTTGCGCAAGACCTCGGACCATAAGGACAAAGCTGTTCGAAATCTCCACCAAAGCTTAGGCGAGAAGGCCTCACAACATCGGAAAAATTCTGGATACCTAAACCCTCCCTCCTCCAATGGATAGCAAAGGTACTGCCATGAGGCCCAATGGGTTCTCTGGCATGAACCCGACGAGCCCCAGAAAAATTTGTTCAACATTCTCTCCATGCCTAGCAGCACACTCTTAGGCGGTTTTATCACATACAAGAGATGGAGAGGCGTCGAGGCCATGATAAATTTAATCAATTGCAAACGGTGCCGAACGACAGATATTCTTTTCCTAGCCGCCAATCCGTGACGCCGTAGCAGCCATTGTGTGATGGAACAACTCAATCTTCTTCATCCCAAGGAAAATTGGAGCCCCACGGTAAATAAACGGGAAGGACTTGAGCGAGAAACCCGTGACCCGCTTAACACGCCGCTTCACCATTGCCGGGGCTTTAGGTGCTACAATAAAAGAACTTTTTTCACTGTTGATCTTCTGGCCGGACAGAGTCTCGAAGTGATGGAGAAACTCCATGATTTTTTGTAAGTTGCGTTCGTTGGAATTAGTGAACAACAACACATCATTGTCGTAAGCTAAATACGACACCCCCTCGCTTCCATTGAAGAGCAGGGCAGATCTGATGACAATAGGGTGTTGAGTCCGCGTGATAGAACCTTTGAGGCGAGGACGAAAAGGGTCGGTGATAGTAGGTCACCCTACCGCAGACCCCGGGATGATTTAAAGAATCCGCTAAGTGCCCCATTCAACATCACCGAAAACCAACAGTTCCAAGTGTAGTTCCCGATCATTATTAGCCATCTCTCGGGAAATCCAAGCTGACCGAGCACCTCCTCCAAGAAGTAGGTTCACCCTGTCGTATGCTTATGCCATGTCCAATTTGAGCGCCGCATTCGACTCCCTTTTATTGGTGGTGATAGAGTGCATGATCTCCTGAGCAAGTAGAATATTGTCCCCAATCTGGCGTTGAGGGACGAAACCACTCTGGTTTGCCACTATGATACCCGGAAGCAAAGTGCGAAGCCGGTCATTGAGGAGCTTAGTAAGGATCTTGTTGGAGGTGTTACAGAGGCTAATGGGCCGATATTCACTCCACGACGAGAGGTTCTTGACCTTCGGGATGAGCACAATAGACGTGGCAATGAAGCATAGTGGCAATGGCGTACCCAATAGAAAGTCTTGGACTGTGTCGAGGACATCCAACTTCACAATATCCCAACACTTCTAATAGAAGACGACATTGAAACCGTCTAGGCTCGCCGTGCTGTCTGAGGCCATTGCTAAACCACCCTATGCACCTCCTCCAGCGATGCATCACGACACAGATCAGCCACAGCCTCCAATGAAATGTGGCGAGGAATGGTTCCAGTGGGGAGCTGCTCCATGCGATCAGGCTCAACTGAGAGCAGCGCCTGGAAAAAACTAACGGCCAACTCATTTAAACGCATCGGTTGCGTGATGGTAGAGCCCGCTTCTTTTTTACCATAGAATGGAAAAATTTCATGTTCCTGTCACCGTCAAGAACCCACTTACATACCGACTTCTGACGCCAATAATCCTCCTCAATTTTAAGTGCATGCTGTAGACACACCGTCATCCTATTCATTTCAACCAAATTGGCATCCGTGGCGAGACGTCATACTATTTTTCGGCCCTCTGAAAAGCCTCCTCAGCCTTTATTACGTGTTGGAAAATGTCGTCGAATGCAACCCTGTTCCAGTATTTGAGGCGCTGTTTGACACGGTGCAGCTTCTCCACGAGCTTGGCCATACCCGAGAGCATAACTGGAAGTGCCCATGCTGTCGCTACCACTGACATAAAATCTGGATGCTGAAACCACATATTCTGAAATCGGAATGAGGACAGGCCGACGGTGGATGGCGAGCGGACCTGCATGAGGAGCGGGCAGTGACAGACAAAGAACGCGGGAGGTGAGTGACTGTACAGTGTGGGAAACTATCCACCCACTCATTGGAGAAAAGGATACGATCCAACCATTTCCATAGCTGATGGTCTGTCCAGGTGTACAGGCTACCCTCAAACCCCACGTCGATGAGGTCGGTATAAAAAATAGCTTCATTGAATTCTTCGATGGAATGATGCATCGGGTACGTCCCATTCGAGCATTCAGAGACGGAAAGAACTGAGTTAAAATCACCGCCTATGACCCACTGTTGATGGAGGTCCCCTACAGTACGCACAAACTCCCAAATCGCCCTCCTCGCCAGTTTATCACATTTGCGGTAAACCAGTATACAGAGAATCGGCGCCCTAGCAAGGACATGGAAAACTGCAGGTGGAGAATCTGATCCTCATCATGAAGTACTTTGAATCCATAGAATCATCCAACGCACACCAAATCTTATTATTACAATTCTTGACCACATTATTGAAACTTGCGACGACGCCGAGTCATCGAGTCATCCCATTGCTTACGCGGATCAATGAGCCCAACCAAGTGCAGTTTATGTTTCTTCTTAAATCAACACAACATCTGATGTTTATTACCTATAACTCTAGTGTTCCAGATAATGGCATTCATCATAAAATCAGAACGAGGTGGAGTGCTCTCGAGCATGGCTTTTGGTAACAACTCTTTCATGACGGCTCGTAGAGACAACACAGCGGTGACGACCTTTGGCTTTGGCTTCCACAAATCCATCTTCATCCGCCGCATCCTTGTGGCTATTCTCATTCAACGACGATTCCTCATGTTCACGTACATCGTCGTCCACTAGCCTCAGTGCCTAATTCTCTTGTGTAGTGTTGTGGTGCCCTTCCTATTCAAAGACACGAATGGTTCAAATGGGGTTCGTATCCTCATATTAAGAATTTCCTTGGCCTGCCTCCACCTAGTGCGGCAATAGGCCTACTATCTCTGCCCCGACGCCTTCTTTCCTCACAGTGCCACATTAAGTGGCCCTCAGATTCACCTACCGTCTCAGGACTCAACATGGTGTCAGTGGCGGAGGCACCCTCGATTGTCCCTACGATCGCCCCCCACAATTGGGGAGATGAGGTACTTTCCGTATTCTTATCAAATGCGATTGTTGGAGCTCGCATTCACTGCATTTTGCTGAGGCAAAACCTTCCAGCCCTATAGCCTCCCCATCACGTCCTCTGCCACGGTCCCTGGGCTCCGAAGTTGCTGAGGGGATATTCTTTTTCTTGTTGAGTAAAATTCGAAGGTCAGGCAGTTCTAAGGCTGCCTCTTTGCCTTTCTGCTCCTTTCCTTCGCGGCATTCTTCAACCCCGTGACAAAAATGACGGCAGCGGGAGCAGTACGTAGGACATTTCTCGTAGAGGATCTGCCAGGAAACATATCACCCCTTTGTGCCAATCGAAACCAAAGTGGGGCGATCCTTCAATAAATCCACCTCTACGCAGACTCCGTCTGCCGTCGCCTCATCCAATTTCAGCGGGGATCCTACCAGGCTAGCAATACCAAATAACACTTTCTTGTGGAAGAGATGGATCGGAAGTTCAGGGAACCAAATCCAAACAAGGACAACTGACGACTCAATCCGCGGATTGAAATCCGGGGACCATTTAAATAACCTCATCGAAAAACCATCGATGAACATGATTTGCTTCATCTACACGCGGGTCAAATCCTCTTCGTTGTTGAGCTTAATAATGATATGCTTGATATTGATGACTCCAATCGAGTACGCCCCTCGTAGTCCAAATTTTGATAAATAGGACCGTATGACGTGCATGCTAGGATAGCCATGCGAGAACTTGCTGACCAGGGCAAATCTCAGATGCGCAAAGAGTTTTTCTATCTCCTCCCATGAAATTAATGGCCCGACGACCATGGTAGAGGCAAGGTTTCCCAAAGTGTTCATCGTTGGCAGAAAATATTTTCTTTGCAGCTCGGGGGAGAGTGGCTAGCCCCCACCCGAATGATCGCCATTGACAACCGACAGAAACGAGCACCGGCGGTCAGGGGGGTCCGGCGACTTCTCTGTCAGGGGATTAAGGTTCGGGAGAGTCTTGGTGTCCATATAGTCATTTTTTTACTAGGTTAGATAATTGCATCTCTCTTAATTGTTTGATCTAGGGTCAACTATTTTTACCGAATAAGTTTTGATTTAGATGTTTGAGTCAAATAAGTTAAAGTAGGAAAATAAGATTTTATTATGGCTATCCTAATAGATTTAAAAGTTGAATGTTTGGTTGTGAAATTAATCTTGTGTGACCAATGATTGATATAACGATTGGGCGACACACACCCTTGAATTGGAATTTCTCTCTATGGATTTTATCTCAGTAATTTATTCTTGCTTTCGATTAGTTTATAATAATTAGTGGTCAATTTTTAATTCACAATCCCCCGTTTTTGGTTATTACAACTAGACTGAGAAATTAATTCATAGTTCCCTAGGGATTCACTTGGTTCCACTGCTGCTACAATTTTAGAATCAGTAATTAATTTGACAGCTTCGACAACCAGTCAAAATTTTGGCTCATTGCCAAGGAAATATTAATTTTTTAGTCTCGTTGTTCTTTTACCTCTAGTGATGATTTCCTTGTTTGTATGTCGTGTTCTTCTGGCACATGTTAATTTCAGTTCAACCCTTAAATCGAGAAAATAACGCATCGTTTGAGGAAGAAGACTAGGCAAAGGAGGATTCAGGCCAACATTGACATAGATTTAACTGTTGGAGGCGAGTCTATCTTTGAGGAAACTGAGAACATGATGGCAGTCTACAAGGAGATAAATGCACCAAAACCCAATCAACAACCTTTATGCATTATATTTTCTTATGCTAATGTTGACTTCGAATTGAAATATGGACTAACTCATTTCCTTCTTGTTTTTCATCGCCTTGCAAGAGAAGACCCGCACAAGCATTTGAAGGAGTTCCATGTGGTGTGCTCGGAAATGAAATCCCACGGGGTAACTGATGAACAATTGAACTTGAAGGAGTTTCAATTGGTCTGAGGAAATGTCAATGACAGGCTATACTATCTTCCGTCTAGATCCATACAGACTTGGCCAGAAATGCAAACCGGTTCTTGCAGAAATTCTTTCCCACATCTAAAGCCACCCACATTGTGAAGGAAATATGCGACATTAGGCAATTCAATGGTGAGTCCTTGTACCAGTGCTTGGAGAGGTTCAAAGAACCCATTGCTAGTTATCACACCATTAAACTGCCGAGCCACTTCTGATTCAATACTTTTATGAGGGTTTTTATTGGAATAGATAATGGCATGGTAGATGGAGCCATTGGGGAGCTTTAATCGACAAGACTCTGGATGAAGCACGTAAATTAATTTCTATCATGGCTGAGAGTCATAGGCAGCTTGGATACCGCATGGAGAGAGGTGTCTCCAAGGACAGGAGCCTCTCATCTACGAGCACCCTACAATCATAAAGGTTAGGGTTCAGTCTCTCTAACAGGTTCGACAATTCAATACTTCGACAATGAATAGATGAGGGCCTAACGGGAGGAACGTCTATTGGCCATGGGAAATCCCACCAAATGGGTGGCAGAACAAAGAAATATCTCCATTTTCAATTCTTAGGAGCATTGAGTGCAAGCAAAAAAAGCATACCCTGTGACAGGCGAGAAGTGGAAAATAACAGGTTCAGACTTTTTTAGCTGGAATCAAGAATAAAAATTCTCACCTCAAGGCATTGCCCCGTGATAACTTAAAACTCTGGCAAAGTCAGCTAGTAGGTAGAAGGAGTTAGGAGTGAGCTGGTTTAAGGGGACCCCAAAAGCTCAGGCCACCTCACTAAAGAAAGGAGGAACACAAAGAAGAGCGCCCCCCCTCCCCATCCCCCTGGTAGCTGCACGATAAAGAAATATAAATTGTTAGGTAGGGGGTATTTTGCAAGACGCTTATCGAGGTGATGGAGAAGTATTGTGAAGGACTTAGAGACCTCGTATTCTTCCCTCAGCCTCTAGGCATCCGCTTCCCTGAAGATTGAGGGCACTTTGTCCCTAATACATGTTTATGGGAAAATTATAGTTCAAAATGATCTAACTAGACTTGAACCAATCCTAGACAAGTATAAGAAAGGCGATCAATCACATAACAAACATAATTATATTTGCTATGTATGTTTGATCAATCTGAACAAATTTAGAGGGTGTTTGACTAATCTTATTTAAAAGATGTCATAAGCTTATAAGATGTTTTTAAGCCTTATAAGATGTTAGATCTTACTTTAAAAGTATGTTTATGAAGTGTCTGGATAAAATAAGATTATGGAGCTTATAAGATGTTAGTAATAACAGATTTATAATTGATTTGACGAAATTTGTTAAAATCTTAAACTAAGAGAACGTTTGGCTAAGCTTTTCTAAAGTATCTTATAAGCTTCTATATCTTATAACATGTTTTAAGAACTTATAAGATGTTGGATCTTATTTTAAAATAAGTTCCTGAAGCGTTTGGATAAAATAAGATGTTTAAACTTATTATAGAATATTTTCACATCTTATAAGATGCTAGGGTGTTTGGCATAATAAGGTCTTTTTATTGGTAATGACCAAAAAAGAATATGATACTATTAGAATCAAATAAATTGTTATTTCTTGACATATTTTGTATTTAAATATTTTAAAAATAATTTCATAAATAGTAAACATTAATTTAACTCCAAATAAAAATTTAATATATAATTATTTTTAAAAAATATAAAAAAAAAAGATGGATTATGACCTAAAGTTTTGAATAAAAATAATATATATATATATATATATATATACATTCATGCTAGTCGAATATCAATTGATATATAATTGATATTTTCTGTGTTAATGCAATGACTATTTCTAGTCGTATAATTTATATTGTCTTGAATTTATATTTTTTAAAGTAAATATAATATCAATAGTATTTTTCTTTAACAATAATAATTTATTCACTACTGAAGCATTCTCTTTTTTGAATGCAAGAAAAATTATATAGCAATAAAATTCTTTAAAATTTTAAAGAAAAAGAGTGTGTGTGTGTGTGTGTCTATGTGTGGGTGTATGTGTGTCTTGGGGGGATTGTGTGAATGAGGATATTTTTCTCAAATAACATATTAATCTTATAGAGCTTATAAGATATTTTGAAAATAGTTGGATAATAATAACTTTTTTTTTAAGAGTTTGTAAGTCCAAAACATCTTATTTGGAGATCTTAAATTCTTCAAAAACTTGCCAAACAAACTTTAGGAGCTTATAAGTTCCTAAAGATCTTTTAAGATGTTTTGAGGAGCTTATAAGCTTAGCCAAACACTCTCTAAGTTGGCAATTATAACTCTTTTATAAAGAGCTTATAAGCTCTTTTTTTAAAAGAACTAAATACTTTGTAACATCTTTTAAACTATCAAACATATTATAAGATGTTTTAGAAAATTTATAAGGTCATCCAAACACCCTCTTAATTTGGATAAAGTTTTCTCAAATATATCGAGGTCTCATGTAGAAAAGTCTACTCATATATATATATATATGTGTGTGTAATAATAAGGGAAATTTAGTTTTTCGATCCGGTAAGTTTACCCAATATTAGATTTAGTCCTATAACTATGTCCTTTACTTATTTAGTCCTGTACGTTACGAAACTGATGACATTTAGTCTGATTTAGGTTTTTTAACAAAAATTTCAGCATTTTCATCGAAATTTGCACATGTGCCCCGGAATTTCCAACTGAGCTAGGAATTGATGTGTGATGGTGACGTGGCACACAGATGAGTTATTTAAATTTTTGTTGCACATGGGATTCGAACTTCGGTCTCTCAAAACCCCAAGTACTACTTATACCATTTGAGCTACAACTAATATAAATATTTTCCGCTCAACCATGTTTATAACCTATGTATCTGAAAATACTTTAATATAAACTTAATATTAATATTACTTAAAGTTATAAAAAATTAAACCTAAAAGTATTGATACTTAATGATATAGTTAATTTTGTTAGTGAAAAGAGGATATAATTAGTATTGATATTTATCGTAAGAGTGGAATATTAACAAGAAAAATATATATATTAAAGACAAATTATATATTTATTTTCATATGTTAATTTATATATATTTTACATAAAACTAGCATATATAAAACTGCTAATATATAATATTTAATATATTACTATATTAAATTTAACATATAAGCAGTTTTAAGTGTATAAATCATAACATATTTATTAATTTAATAAGAATTTATAAATCCTTCAAAACATATAATATATTACAACAAATTTTAAAAATAAAAAATAATTATGTAAAATTATAGAAATTAGCATAGGAAAATTTAAATATATATATATATAATATCTATACTAATGATATTCTTCTTGAATAACAAATAAACTATATCATTAAATATCAATATTTTTAGGTTTAAGGTTTTCTACAATTTTTAGTAATATTAATATCAATTTTATATTAATGTATTTCCAGATATATAGGTTATAGAGAATGGTTGAGAAAAATATCAAATAATTATAGATACAATATTTTTTATAAACCCTAAATTGAACTAAATGTCATCAATTTGGAAACTTACAAGACTAAATAAATAAAGGACATAATTACAGGACTAAATCTAATATAAGGTAAACTTATCGGACTAAAAAAATAATTTTCTCTAATAATAATACATAGGATAAATTACATCCATACCCCATAAAATTTAAAATAATTATAAGTGCATTCATGTTAAATAAGAATTACAATTACTTTATGTGAGATTAATTTGTTCCGATTTACATATAACTCCACCGACAAGTTACCAGCGAATTTCTTGGACCAAAAATATCTTTTGGACGAAATTATAATATTTTGAAAAATTCACTAAATATTATGATTTATTATACTATGTGATCAAATATTATATTTTAGTTTTTTTTTACTAAACTAAGCCGTTTTTACCTTTTGTAGCCATTGGAAAAAACTTTAAATCAAAATGTATAATTCCCTATTACTATAAATGGCCATATACGGCTAGTCTATTAAAAAAAATGTAACACTTAACCATAAATTGTACTTTTATAGAAACCATAAATTATATTAAATCATGACATTTGACCTCATTAATTTTTTAAAACATTACAATTTGATCATTTTGATTGGGAAAACTAATCAAATTACAATCAAAATTTTATGAGGGGTGGTTTTAAAATTGGGATAATTACACGACCCTTCCCTGAGTTTTGGTTAATTACACGTAGACCACCTGTGGGTCGAAAAATTACATGGTTTCACTGACGTATGTTTTCGTCTAATAAATAGATCTCTCTGTTAGTCAAAATTCACGGAATTTACAGATATTAACAAAAAAAAAAAAATTGAATCAAAATTCATATTTATCTCGATTAACATTTTTTTTAAAAAAAAAATGAGCAATGAAATATTATAAATAGTCAAAAGCATCCCTACAACCAACTGTTGAACATCAACACTTCTGCAACAGTAATCAACCAAAGCAGTAAAGAAAACTCTTAAAATAATAATTTTCTAACAACATAACAATTTTTCCCTAGGCATCCAACAAATCGTGCTTCTTCCTTTTCATAACACATTTGCATCTTAGTTGCCAAATAGTCCAACAAAGCATAAAAAAAACTGATTTCTTTCGACTACCTCAACTTGTTGAACAACATGAATAACCCAATCAGTAACACTAGCTAGCCAATGTGATACGTACAACCATGGAATCAGCGTGAAAGCCCACATCTGTCTTGCCACAGGGCACTCCAAGATTGCATGCCGAATAGACTCCACCTCTGCTCCACAGTTGGTGTCAATTCCTTTTCTACGCCGCAAGAGATTATCCAACGTTGGAAGTACTTCCATACACAACCGCCATATAAAAACCCGCACTCTTGGAGGCACCCAGCACCCACAAAATAGACCACGTGACTGGTCATTCTGCCCCATTGTAAACTCCGTGCCTAAAGTCGATGCATGCAAGCGATCCCTCATAGCCAAGGCCTGTTTGTAAGAACTCTTCACTGTGAAATACCCCACCTTGTGAAATTTCCAGCTCCAGCCCTCGTCTTCCCTTCCCCCCCTGATCAGCTGCACGCACACACCCTTCCTCAAGCAAACCACAAGCACATGAATACTTCCCCAAGTCCATAATTGTCTGTTCCCAACAACGCGTTCCAGAAGCTACCATACTGCAAATATTTAGCTTTCCATACCTGACTAAGAAACGAATCAGGACGAGTAAGAATCCTGCATCTACGCTTAGCCAACAGAGTGAAATTAAACTCACGTAAATAACGTAACCCAAGACCCCCTTTAGCCAATGGATGACACAATTTATACCACGCCACCCAATGGACTCTCTTATCATCTCTACTATGCCACTAAAAACCCACTGCAGCCGCTTCCAACTTATGCAGTAATTTATTTGAAAGTTGGAAACAAGATATTGCATAAGTAGACAATGATTGCAGCGGAGATTTAATGAACACCCCCTACCCTACCTGACACAACAACTTCAAATCCCAACCAGATGTTCGATCCCACACTCTATCCTTGACATATTTGAGTAACAACCCCCATGACCTACCCCCCACCGCCGGCAACCCCAAATATTTATCATGATGAGCCACAGGCCTAACCCCCAACAATGAAGCTAGATGTATTTTCACCCCCTCCCTTAAACCCCCACTCACCATTATACTAGACTTCTAAAAAGTAATCTCTTGCCTTGGCGCCCTCGTATACACCTCCAAAATACTCCCAATCTCCTTCATTTGCTCCTCCCTAGCCTCCACAAAACACTAGTGTATCATCTGCAAATAACAAGTGTGATGCGGTTGGTGCTTGCAGAGCTATGGACACCTCAACTAAACGCATCTCCCGCTCAACTGCTTCAATCATACTAGATAAAGCCTCTGCACAGAAAATAAATAGATAGGGGGAAAGAGGATGTCCCTGGCATATACCTCTTTCCAGCCAAAAAAAAAAAAAAAAAAAAAAAGTAAGTGGTCACCGTTCAAAGTTTAAGAGTGTGAAACAATGGTAACAATAACATAATAAGATCAAGCCTAATCAGAACACCCCTAAGAAAAGGCCACTCTATCCTATCATGGACTTTGCTGATGTCCAGTTTTAAAGCTACACATGCCACTTTTGAATGGGTTAATGTTTTTAAGTAATGATTCAACTCGAAAGCTAGCAACACATTATTAGTAATCAATTAACCCGGAATAAAAGCCGATTGTGTATGAGACACAATAACATCAAGAAAATTCCTTATACGATTAGCCACACACTTAGAAGAAGCCTTAATAATGACGTTACAAAGACTAATCGGATGCAACTGAGACACGGTCTTTGGTGAATCACATTTGGGAATAAGAAGAATACTAGTAAAGTTGAATTTATGTAGCACGACATGATTATTCAAAATACGAAGTACAACATTACACACATATTGCCCAATAGTTATTTGGCCAGAATTTCTAAAAAAGTAGTGGAGGCAAACCATCAAGATCGGGGGATTTACATGGGAACATACCGAATACCGCAGTCTTAACCTCATCAGCAATGAATAATTTAGGTAGTGATTGTTTGATCTCCGAAGTAACCCGTGGCTGTATGGATGCTAACACCTCATTTATGCAAGACTCTGATGGTTGGGAAGAGGCAAAGATACCACGAAAGTAACGCAAGAGAATCCCATGAATATCAATCTCACTCTCCCTCCACACCCCTTCCGCATCCTCCAGCCGAGTAATAGTATTTTGACGGCGTCTAAAAGATGCATACGCTTTAAAACTGTGTATTGCCATCTCCATACCTCAACCAGAGTATTTTTCTTCTCCGCGTCCACTTTAACATCTCTTGAGTATGCTTATTCTCTATTTACTTACAAATCCGATCTATCTCCTTATGCTCCTTTGGACCGATCCATCTACTCTCTTCCACCTACCTGATATCCCAAGTGGACTTAATGAAATGTTCCATATTCCATTGAAGCAACTTAAGCCTACATTCTTGTATCCTATGAATAATCGGTTTCCCGAGTCATCCCCTACTTGTGCCACCTATGCCTCTTTAACCACCTTCCCACATTTGTCAGACTTCAACCACTTTGCTTCAAACCGATAGTAACTCTTACCTTTTGTCCTATTGTATCCCCTTTTGGATCCCATTGAATGATTAACATAGCATGATCAGAATATGGATTTGACTCATGTGTAACCAACATATTTACCAGCCAGAATTTCCACAAGCCCTGTCCAATCGTGCCCACACCCTCTATCTCCCGACACCGATTACACCAAGTAAATTTTCGTCCTCTATAACCTAAGTCACACAAATCATCACCTATTAACGCCCTTTTAAAATCCTCCACTTCCCCCCAAGGCCGATCTACTCCAGTCTTGTCATGCTGATATAGTATTTCATTATAATGCCCCGCACAAAGCCACAACACATCCAACTGTGTGCCTAAATTACCAGTCTATCCCAAACTGTCTTTTGTTTCGCTACATCCGATTCCCAATAAAATATCGTGATCGCCAATTAGCACAATTAGTACCCACTAACACATAAACATCAATATGATTATTTGAAAAAGATTGCAACTACATAACTGCATCTTTTCTCCAAAATAACACCAACCCACTCAACCGACCCATTGATGGTACGCAGAGCCCAAACATGTCTAATCTATCCCGCACCCGTTCAAATCAAGCCTTCCCACGTTTTGTTTTAATCAAAAAACCAGTAGGGGTCAAACCACTCGAATGCAATCTTTGAGTTTACGAACTATCGAGGAACCCCCCAAGCCTCGATAGTTCCAAACTATCACAGTCATGCCGGTCGGCGGGGCTGTCGAACAACCTCCGTCGATAACTAGTTTCAACATCTTCATCAATCAAACATTTTGTTAATGGCGTCTCCCCTGTCGACAACCATCGATTCCTCTTCACACTACTAGTCCTCAGAATCTGCCCATCCCCAGACCCACCCCCACCTCGACTCCCTTGAGCCGCCCTTCTTGCCGACCCCCTCGCCACCTTAAACATAATAGGCACTGACACAAAAGTCTCCTCTCCTACCGATGATGACTCCGCATGAAACTCCCCACCGACATGAGGACTGGGCAATTGGTTTGAACGAAGATCACAAGGTGTACCGGGTTCAGCATTAGATGATGATGCTAGAACAATTTTTTCAGAACCATCCTCCACATCTGGTGATTCTGACTCAGCAGTAAACTCCAACACATTATGTTGCCCAAGTTGTATCTGCCCTGTATTTGCTCTAACTCGATCGGGTCAGACTGGCTATATGCTATAGGACCCGACATACAGTAACAAGGTTTCGCATTTGGGTTCTGCAATCCAATACATGGTGTATGTGACACCTGCTGGACTGAAATAGAAAGATAGGTCTGCTCGTAAAGTAAATTATTATTGCCCATGACATGCACTGAACGCAACTCATGGGAACTAGAGTTGGGTTGATGGGCCTCGGCCAAATGGCCCAAATTAATAAGCGGTTGGGTTAAAATAGGCCTCAAATTTGAGCCGAGCCGGCTTCAAGTGGATGGACCCATGCCCAAGATAATACCCTATTGTAGCCCAACTATCTCTCCCCCAACCTTTCTCCCCACTTCATTCTTCCACGTCTGCACCCCCTCGTCATCCCCCACCGAAAGTTTTCCTTGTTGCTGATCAACCCTCTAGTCACCACCACTGACCATCCCAAGTTCACCACCCTCATCACCCTATGTACAACCCGAAGCCCCTCTCCCCCCTAACCAGAAAAAAATTGATGCCTCGCGTCAGTGATCCACTTCCCTCCTCCTACTATTCGGTCGGCCAAATATCCCTCCACCACCCCAACCCCCGATTGGGAGACTCGCCCCTGGGACAGACCCACTGCCCTTGATTCCCTAAGCCACGACCCTTAACGAATATCCCCTACTAAACCTCCTTACTGTATTATCGTCCGCTGTTGACAATCTTTCATAATATGCCCGAACATAATAGAAAAGGTTTGGCAAACGATCATATATAAACGTCACCAAAATCTCCTCGCCACCTACTGATCCCACCTTTAGACAACGTATTAGTGGCACACGGACATCCAGCGAAACTCGAATCCGCATCTTTGGCCCCCTCCCCCATGCAAAACGAGCTTGTGTATGATTAGAATCCATGAATTCGCCAATACGGTTCCCAACAGCTTCTGCAACAGTCCTCATCATAATTCAAATCGGCAACCCATGAACGAAAGCATAAAATGACACCAGTTCAAGTCAACCTCCCTTGGATTTTACGATGTACAAACCCGATTCAAAATGATAAGATTCCTATCAAACATCCAAGGACAACCATTCATCTCTCTATCTCAATCAACACTATGATTAAGTACCAGAAGAAAACGGTCATCATCCAATAATTGAACCGACATCCCTCGTATTAGCTTAAATAGATTATTCAATTCAACCAAAGAACATCTGTTGGAATGCCCAAGTGTAATTAACCACCCAACTAGAAGAAACCCCTCCACCACTGTATTCCTAACCCACTTTGCATCCGGCAAAACGAGACACCCCTGCTCAACCTTTGTCAAAACCAACGCCTTACCTAAGCTCTCCATACCCAGTTCCATCAGAATCTGAAAAATGAAGATGCTAGCAGCCGCACAACCAGCGAGCCGCCCCACATATACAACCACCCTCACCGAACCACCCACTACATCTGAGAAAAAACTGCAAGGAACCAGTGACACAATAATGAAACAAGGAAGCAAGAAAACAAGGGATAAAATCAACGAAATAAAGACAAGGATTGTGAGGACTAGCAAAATTCATGATAGTAAGAACCTGGCAAATTCGAGAAGAAATCTACCCATACAAACCCTCATAAACCACACTCAGCCAAGAATCAAGACTCTCCCCTCATACTAGATATAGTCATCTTCTCATTAGAAATATAGTCTCTTGAAGATCAAATAAATCTTTTCTAACCAAACTACTCTTGAATTATAAGGGTGAAAATGTACCTGCTCACATGCATTAGTGTGTGTGAAGATGTATAAGGGCAGTTTGATAAGAAAATTTTTTTTTTTACCTACAATAAGTCAGTATTAAACCAATTTGGGAAAATATGGACTTTCATTCAATTTTTTACTAATATCAGCAAATTCAATGAATTTTGACTGACAGAAGATCTATTTTTTGGACAAAAACAAACACCATGGGTACTAAATGTGTTTACGTGTAATTACTCCAAACTTCATGGGAGGACAATGTAATTATCACTTTAAAATATCACATGTATAATTTATCAGGACCTTACTAGATGGAGTTACATTTAAGATGGAGTAAACCTCAGTGGGCTAATTATAATTTTTAATTTAGCAGTAATATATTTATAATTATGGCAAACCTTAGGAGTGTGAATGTAATTCACACTCGATATTTTGTGTAAATATGCAAGGATATTTTGTCTTTTATTAATAATTATTTTCTACTTGTTTTTTTTTCCTGGAAACACATGAGGGTATTAATCATTATACTTTCACACCGTTTCGGCAAGTAATGCAAGGTTCTTCAAATTTCAAGTGGGGTAATTATAATTTTCAATCTAACAAAGAGGTATTTATAATTATAACAAACCTCAAGTGGGGTAATTATAATTTCCAATCTAACATAGATATATTTATAATTATAATAAATCTAGTGGGAAGCGGATGAGAGTTAACCTAATACAAATCTTGATTTTCTTTTGTCCAGCATATATGTAAGCAGATCCACATTTGATTTGGAAATTGTAGTTGAGCCGTTCAATGATTCGCATCCTGCATAGAATAATCAGAAGATTAGTCTTTATTTTGGAGCAAGAGTGTACTTTTTATTTAATTGCACAAAATCAAATATTTATATTATAGTACCCGCATCCAATCGAGTCAAACCAACTAGTTTAATCCTTATTGACACACCTTGACTAGCAATTTTTCTTTTATTTCGGAGTTATTTTTGTTCCCTCTTAAGATTTGGTTTTTAAAATACTTTTTGGGGACTTTTGATTTAATACAACCTCCCAAGCCTAGATATACCCAACCACCATCCAAAAAATATGACAACATATCCTATTCAAACTCTAAAACATATTTTCACCTCTCCATAGGCGAGAATACACCTAACTCCACCTTCAATCACCATAAACCCACGATATTCCACGTCTAATATTATTGAATTTGAATTGAGTCGTATAAGGAGATAGAAAGAAGTCGAGGCACTCCGTCGCTGCGAATATGAGGTAGCTTCTATCTCGGAACTTTTAGTTTAATCAAGTCGTGATGAGATAGGTTTTTTCTAGTATCTAGGTGATTTATGGTCTCGAAATTGTGTGATTTATTGTAGTCTTGAGTTATTGGTGTAAAAATATTAGGACTAGCACATATCTATTTTTATGAAATCAAAATTTCAGTTGGAATTGATTGGAGATTATAGATTAATAAATGAGTTTTCAATGGAGAATTAGCCCTCTTGGTGTTCTTGATGCATGAAGGGTTTTTAGATATAGGAAAAACTCATTTTATTTTTATATTGTGCTTTTTATTCCATTAAGAACAATATTTTATGAAATCCTAATGTGTTTATGGTTTATTTGTAAGATATCAGGAATTTCTTAAGTGTAATAGATTTTATAAAATTGCTACACGATCACTGCCATAAGTTAGGCGTGAATCTGACAATTCTCTTTCTCTGGTCTATTTGATTTTATTTCTTGATGCCTTTTAGTTACAAAACTTTTTTTAAAATATTTAATAGACCATATAGAAAATAAATATTGATTTTCAGAATTTTTGATGTTAAACATAAATTTATAAAAATCTGTGAGTCATGCAATATAGCAATATTCTTTTCTGCAGAACCTTGCACTTTCAGAAATTTCTGTATTCATTAATATGAGTCTTTAGTAACATATAAAATTTGTACTATTTTTCCATGTATGATTGAATTTTAAAAATTTATTCAAGTAAATTGTCAGTCTGTTTTATAATTATTCTCCAACTCGGTTTTGAAAACTCTTACACCTATTTGTTCAACTTAATGTCTTCTAATATATTTTTATATATGTTATTCAGTATCTTTAACACTTTTTATAAAATTAGAGTCATTTACTAAGTATATAATTTTACAAAATTCAAAGAGTTAGATTGCCAGTTGGTGTTATATTTTTATCCATCTCATCTAGTGCCTTTATTTGACTTGAATCGAGTGACTAGAATTATCAATCGATATAGGTATTTATTGATTTATTTTGGGTAAAAAATGTTATGAGGCAAATTTTGTATTGAATTAGAGATTTGAGTCCATATGATTGTTAAGCTTTAGTTAAGCTATAAGTTTTTTATAGTTTGTTTCTCTAGGATTAAATAGGTAGCAGGCCTATTTTCATGGGGTCAAATGTGACTTAAGTAATTATTGATTTGTAAGAATTATGATCAATTGACTTATAGGATTCAGCAGTCTCGGAACAAGTGGTCAAATAAATGAACTAGAGCTAGAAGATTCTAGCGAGTGGTTACTTTCCTCTTACGTGATATTTTCCTAAATATTTTCTGATTTCAAAAGATAGTTTTGGATTTAAAGCAAAAAGCGAAGAAAGCATATGATATTTTTTTTGTAAGTTTGAATTTGAGATAGGTGTGGTAGGATTTTCCTGTTAAATATTGATGTAAACACTTGGTCAAATCCTGAAATTTGAAATCCATTGGATGTGTCAAATTAAGCTATTGTTTGTTATTCTTTTTGACCTCCTTTGAAACTGAAACATGGGTGACATATCTTATGTTACTTTTAAATAATGAAAAAGCATGCTCAAGTTCACGACTGATGGACAGAACATGCTCAACCGTTAACTAAATCACTGTTAATTGGGAAAAGTAGAGTTGTTTTGAACCCTCTCACTTGGGGTTAAAAATTGAGAACTTATGTCTGACCCTCTCAGTTGGGGTTATAAATAGAGAATCTCTGTCTGAGCCCTCTCAATTGAGGTTAAAATTGAGACTATAAGTTGAGACCTTCTCAATTGGGTTAAAGATTGAAGCCCGGACTATGGTTATAATAATAGTCACAAAGCATTATGATGTCTGTTATGTTACTATTGAATGCGAGCATGATTACTCAACAAAAAGGGTAGATTTACTAAAACACTTGCACTAATCTTCCAAAACTGTTCTTGTCACACACGATTATTTTGTATGCCTTTGCTTTGATCGAAAAGTTTAGAATTCTTATTCTTTCGGCAAACGCTTTGAAGTGTTACATTTTTCTCTCTATTTAATTCGATTTTGAATTTCAATTACGTGTTGGCAAATGATAGTCATGCATTATTAATGTGATATATGCTCCCATCTTGTGAGAGGCAGGGACCGTTTACTGGGCAATTAGTCGCTCACACCACTTACCATACCTTTCAGAGGAGGTGAATGAGGAGTATGGGGAGAGAAAGGATACTGAGGTTGGTAGCCTGTCAAGAGGTAAGCGCTCATGTGACGTCCATTAATAAGTTTTATGAACAATTTCCTTTTGTGAATTACTTCCACTTTGTTTAGTTGTTAGGACTTAATGCTAGAGTTAAAACCTTTAGATTTATGTATTTCCACTGCAAATAATATTTGAGATTTTATTGCTTAAGTATGACTATGGGTGATTTTGGATCTATTGTCTGGGGGATAAATTTTGGTCCCTAAACAATACCACTAAAGCAGGTTTGGTCCTCAAACTTTTTGAGGTTGCAATATTAGTCCTCAAACATTCATTTTTTAAGCACTTTCAGCCCTTCCATTAGTTTGGCCGTTATACTTGACGGAAATTCATTTTTTTTGTAAAAAAAAATATATATTTTAGTCTTATTGTGTTATTTTTCAACTTTTTGTCTAATACACTTATTTTTTTCATTTTCCTTCAAATTTAAAGAGAAAAAAAACCAAAAAATATTGAATTTAAGCAATATATTTGCTATATAATCTTCACAAAATTTATCAATAATCTATTTTGTGTACGTATAATACAATACCTAAAATATGTGCAAAGCAAAAAACAACATAAATATTGAAAAACAAACATCCTTGCATTAATTAAACATCGAAACAACAATTTAACATAACGTTCAACAATCTCAAATTGAATAGATTCTTATACAAAAATAGGAGTAAAATAACATTTTTTTTTTACCAAAAAAAATGAATTTTTGTCATGTATAACGGCCAAATTAACAAAAGGACTGAAAGTGCTTAAAAAATAAATGTTTGAGGACTAATACTGTTACCTCAAAAAGTTTGAGGATCAAAGCTGCTTTAGTGGCATTGTTTAGGGACCAAAATTGCATTTATCCCATTGTTCAGTGATGAGAGTTTCATGCTACTAAGTTTATGGACTTGGTGACATGGCCGTTTCGTGACCCCTAATCTGGGGCGTGACATAAATTATTTAACTTTAGTTATTCGAATTTTTGCAGCTGTCGTGTAGGAGACTACAAGATTATGCATAGCTAGAGATTGCTTTGGGAATATATTTATAGTTTCACAAGAAAAAAAGCGGTCCCCTTGCTTTCGGGACTTGAGCAATAATTTGAATCTGGTTTCTGAAAGAAAATGGAGATGGAATCAGATTTCAATTCTGATTTTAAAAGGGATTTGGAATAAAGGGAAATGAAGGGTATTTTAATTCTTAATTATCTTTAATTAGTACTTTGTTTTATGAAATTTAATGAACTTAACGGCTTTGCTCAAATTATATTCTATTTAATAATAATATACTATGTCAACAAATTTAGCTTTGGGAAAATGAGGTAAGCAATTGAGACATGAGTTGAGAATTATCTATTTTTTTTAAACTAAAATATATATAGTATGAAGTAGGCCTGTCAATAGGTAGAGCAAGGTCCTACCCAGGCCCATATTCTAAAAATACCCAATGCAATAATTATTGTATAGGTCTAGACTCAATGGGTCTGAGACCCGATGGGCCCAAAACGCAAATATATTTTGTCAGATCCGACTTTTCGGGCTGGGTCCAGAAACTTTTTTTTAAAAAAAAAAATAGAAAGGAAAGGTTGCAAAATTCAGATATCCAATATTCTTCTTTCCAAACACCCTTTGCATGAATCCAATCTTGAAATTCAACCCCAGTGGAGCTAAAATGGTTGAATTAACAGAACTCAACAGCCCAAGATTTGCCTCCAATCTTGAAATTCTTTCCAACCTTGCAGGAAACCATTTCACTTCTAAGAAAGAATCGATAATTCCTCATTCTCTTATGAAATAGCTTCTCAAAAGAAAATCCACTTCAAAAGAAAACCCGAAACTCCATTTTTTTTTTATAATAAACTAGGAATCATATATCAAGAATTGCAATAAAAAATAAGAAAAAAGCACCCAGAAAGCTTTAATATATGAAGAAGTGATCATGTAATCCATAAAATTTGAACAAACTTATTTGACTCAAATTCAAGCTAAACAAGCTCATGGCTGATCCAACAACCAATAGGTGGGAATTGAAATCATCCAAAAGTAGTAAGGATGTCCCTGATCAAGAAAAAGTTCAGAATGTTTATTGCTCTGGAGCAACCACCCAAAAATCCATTTACAAAAACTTCAAGTGAAGGGAGTGCGGCGGCGCTTCAGCCGGCGAAGTGAGGATGGCGACGCTTCAGGTCGTGGAGGGTGTGCGGATCTAGTCGGAGTTTGGCGACGGGGGAGTAGATCTGGGCGGATCTTGGCGGCGGCGAAGCAGATCTGGGCGGCGCTTGGCGGAGGCAGATCTGGGCGGCAAGCTTGGACAGCGGTGGCGACGGCGAGCTTGGAGAGTAGCGGCGGCGGATAATATAGTTCTCATCTTGTGAGAGATGAGAGAGTTATGATGATGGTGTGATTAGAAAATAGAGTAAGAATTGGGTATGGGTTGGATCTGGGTAATCATGGTTATATTACCTGACCCAGGCTCATTCATTTTAATTTGATGGGTCTGGGCCTGAGTTTGGGTCTGATATAATATTATGGGCCTGAGTCTGGGTCTAAACCTATTATAATGGCCTGGGTAATGGGTAAAATTGGCCTATTGACAGGCTAAGTCAGAAGTCACAACTATTAGGTTTCATCAACACTCACATCCCCTCTCAAAATACAAAATTATACTTTTATTCAAAAACATTTGAAACACACTTGGAGGGGACCCTCTGAGATCTCTCTATTTACAACTGTAACTATTCTGTTAGGCCAGGTTTGGAACTTATAGTTGTAAACGGAGAGTTTTCAAAGAGGGTGCAAGTGTAATTTCCAAAAAAAAATAAGTATAATATTTTCAGAGCGGGAATAAGTATTATTAACCCTAACTATTAATATAGTATTATATTAGGGGTAAAATGCCAAAAAATAAACCATTTAGTTTTGCGAAAAAGCAAAAACTCTCCCTGTGATAAGAAAATAGGCTAAAAAGTCCCTCGTGTTTTCTTAATTATTGCACACTCGCCCATGTCCGTTAAATGACACTAACACCGTTAATTTTTTAATGATTTGACTGTCATGGCCTTACTTCTCATAATTGTTTGATCTGTGTTAGACCAATCACAACCGTTGGATGTAGTCAACTATTTACAACCATTAGATTTTAAATTGTAAGAATCAATGGTCCAGATTTAAGCTTTGTAAATTTAAATATTATATTTAAATAGGGTTAATTACACTTACACCCCCTCTGAGAATGTATAATTACACTTTCCCCCAAAAAAGTTTTGAAATTACACTTACACTCCCTCCGAAAATTCTCTGTTTACACCTGACCCCCATCCGTTAGAGTTTGGACGAAAAATATTCACGTCAACAAAAATAATTACACAAATTTTCAATTTTTTCCATCATTTAACATTCTCATGTATATTTTTGTACTTATAAGAGGATAAGTGTAACGTATATGTATGGAGTGAGGCCAATATTATTATATTTTTTCCTTATAAATACAAAATTATTGCACGAAAATGTTAAATGAGAGGTAAAATTGAAAATTTATGTAATTATTTTTATTGAAATGAACATTTTCCACCCAAACTTTAACGAATGGATGTCAGGT
This sequence comes from Sesamum alatum, assembly GCA_034509735.1. Lineage (NCBI taxonomy): Eukaryota > Viridiplantae > Streptophyta > Magnoliopsida > Lamiales > Pedaliaceae > Sesamum > Sesamum alatum. Next base: position 7,629,344 of record JACGWO010000005.1, read on the forward strand.
GTAAACAAAGAATTTTTAGAGGGGGTGTAAATGTAATTTCAAAAATTCTTTGGGAGAAAGTGTAATTATGCATTTTCAAAGGGGGTCTAAATGTAATTAACTCTATTTAAATAATATAAAATAGATAAATGATGAATAATGATAACCATTGGATCATAAATTCTTTAAAATCAAAGGTCCACATTAATAAGTTTGAATTTATATTTTTATACTTATGAATTTATAAAAATAAGTATTGCATCTTGACGGTGACGATGGTCGTCGTCCCCTATATCGGGCAACGTTGACTCTGCCCAAAAGAAGGAGAAAGGCGCGACAACTACATCGCCTAGATCTGGGCAACTTCGCCGTCGATCAGAAGAAGGAGAAGGGGTGCCCCCTTCTCTAAACAGTAGGCGACGGTGGTCGCTGCCGTCCAGATGTGGCGACGACAACTACCGTCGCCTATATATATATCTTATATTTATTTAAAATTAAAATATTTATAATTTAAAACTTCATTTTTTATTTTAAAACTAAAATAATATTTATAGTTTCAAAATAAATTTTTATTTATATAAATATATAGTTTTCTGTAATTTTTCTTTATGAATAAATTATTTACTGATTTTACTAAATTAATAGTGTAAAAATTATTTACTAAGATGATAATATATTACAATATTTGTGAAATTAAATAATAATATTAATTAATAATATATAATTATTATACATAAATAGTAATAAAACATATTTTATTTTTTAAGAAATTATAATAAAAGATTAAATGTTATGATTTATTTTATTTATTTAAGTCAAATTGCATTTAAAGAAGTTAAATATCATTTGTGTTATTTATTTTAGAAACAAGGGAAAATTGGACATTTTGCCTAGCAAAAGTGGGTGAAAAGTTGAAAGAAACTCTACCACTCTCGCATCCGCAGGTGAATCCCACTCTCCATTAAAATTTAACGGAATGGGATTTTTTTGCTAAACTATATATATCACAGGGGATTTTTAGCTATTTCTTTAACATTGGGAGGGGGGGGGGGGAGGCAGAGTTGGAACTTCGCAAAAACACAGGGGGGGTTTTTACATTTTACCCTTATATTACATATGATTTTTTATAGTGGAAAAGTCAGAAAATTGGCTTAGCCTGTCAAAACTTAATTAATTTATTTGCTAAATAAAAATACTAAATTCATCAAAACAATTTAATTAATATAAATCATTGAAATTTAAATACAATTTACAATTATATAAATACAAGTAATCCTTATAACTATTATTGCAAATAATGAGCACATATCCAAATCTACAAGGTGCATATATATATATATATATATATATAAAAACGATGATTGACCACAATTAAGTCAATTTTGATAAATACTAATTTTTGGTAATTTTGAAATTTTTAATTGTCAAGAAAAAATCTCATTGGTTAGAAATCTCATTTATTTTACATTAAACATTAAATTAGTATTTATCTAAAAAAATCCTATTTTTAAGATTAGTATTTATCTATACTAAAATTCTACCTTCAAAATTAAGATTAATCTGTGGGTTATATAAATTTTGCAACTCTAAACTATGCACATTGTTGCATCTACAACCCTAAAGTATGAAAGGTAACAAAAACAAGAAGGAAAGCGGATCGGCCCGGGAATGCGGCGGAAGCACGGTGGAGATAAAAACGTACGGAATAAAAGAATTTAAATTGCGTTCAAAGGGTGTACCTTGAACGTTCCTGAGCTATCAATGTATAAATGGCGAATATAAACATATAAAATAAACAAGCGTTCGTGGCTATGGAATAAATAAGAAACCAAGAGCATAAATGTAAATTGGAATACCTTTCTCGATTTTGTATTTCGATCAACTACACGCATTGATTCATCCCGACGTTCATTCACGCGAGGTCCCAACGTAGAGACCCTCTAACGTAGTCCACACCACACCGGGAGATATCTCGTTTTTCTTGTTAGAGAAAAAACAGATCTAGAGGATGAAATCGAAGAATGGATTACACTATCAAATTAGTGTTCCTTCTTGATCTTACTTTGTTCTTGAATTGATCCTAGATCAATGAAGCAACAAAGAGGATTTAGAGAATAGAGAAAGAGAGTGTAGAGAGTGTTCATCTTTTTCCTAGAAAAAGATGAATAATAAAACTCTTGTTTTTTGTGATAGTATATACACACACATATATATATATATACTTTATTAATGTGGTTATTGGAAGTTACAACCTTCGTATGCACGTGACTGCCAGATCCAAGATACAACCTTCGTATGCACTTGACTGCCATGATTCCTCAAGTCCGAGGACTAATCCCGTACTATCGGAATCGGGAATTCAGTCATACCGACCAAGCCTCCAAGGCTTCCATATGACGATTCCCGCGAGTCACTTCAGTCAATCGACCACCTTGTCAACTAACCCACTAAAATTGCATAGACGACCTTCGTCTGTCGCCGATGAAACCAGCACTCACCTAGTGAATGCAATACTTAGTGCAAGTCTCAATAGGACACTCGATGCCCAGTCTTGAGGTCCTCGACTTGGAATATTTCAGACCAACCCTCAGAAGTTGGTTTCATAACCGTCATCCAATGCGTAGCCCAACTACATGGGTTATCCAATTGGTCTGTGAGCATTTGTTGTGACGTTGAAGTGTCGTTCAATGTTAGTAGTAAGCACAACAAACACAATGCCAATGATGAATACTTACTCTATTCATCATGATAATATTGTATTAATAAAGATTGACGAATAGTTCCCAAAACCGCCATTCCAATTGGCTTTCTGGTCACCTATTCTAACAATCTCCCACTTGACCTCAATGGCAATTACCCATGTCTCTCAGAACCTTATGAGAATGAGTAAGCTGCGATACCAGCTCAGTCTCATAGGTCTACTTTATTTTTCTGCCGAGAGAATACGGTCCAACCGTATCTCACCTCTTCCTACCATCGCTACCTACCGATGGTGGCTGTGTAAGAATTTTTCATGGATCTTGTGATGAGATCTCGGGCCCAAAAGGCATTTTTCCATAGCCCAGTTCTCAACCTCCAAGGCAACTACTGGCTCGGCCGTGCTAGGCACTACATCCATCCAATGGATGTTAATTTCATCCAAACCACTTTCCAGAAACAACTTCCAAAGTTGGCACATATTTGACCTTCATGATGAAATATCGTGGTATCCTGCTTGGAACCTTTCCAAGCTACCACACTCACCATTAAGTCCGAACATACATGGGTATTGAGACTAAATATTATTTACATGATTCTAGAAGCTAGTATCGCTATAGCCTTCCAAAATCAACTCTCCATAAACCGTGCATCGAGAACACTTCTCTAATCCTTATAAAGGTCTTAAAGACTTCTCTCAACTACTGTCTATTGCCTCATCGATACACACCTGATATTCGTTGTTATGTATGATGCATAAACAACATCAAGCCCTGTGCACCGAACAACATACCCATGCTGCGTACGACAAAGACGTAGGGGATGTAAAATATCTAAGCTTCCTCATTAGTCAATCGTGACTAAGTTTTCGACAGCTTGGCCCTATTCATGAAGAATTGCGTGAACAATGATTGTGTTTCTAGTGTTTCCTAACGTCTTAATTCTATCCCAAATGAATAAGACGTTACACACTTAACACTCGGAACACTATCACACTCCTACTGACCCTAATGCTCGTTATTGACCGAGTCATACATCGTATGGATTGGTCAAAACGAATATTCCAATTACATTAAATCTCAAACCAAGTTTGAATTTCAAGACAGATCCCACGGCTCCAAGCCATTGATCCAATCTCGATGTCCAACATCGCTTCTCCATCTGTCTTTTGGATCATGCTCCAATTGATTGGTCGGACCCAGAAACCTGTACCCATCAAGTATCTAAGGTATTCTGGTCATCCCTTGGAGGCTTGAAATATAGTCAGTGGGAAATAACTTAATGTTTGCAGTATTTTGCACTAGACCTGCACAAACCACACACCGAGTCTAGTCTATCTTCCTACTAGTCCCTTGACGTATGCAGGACCATCCCACATACTCCAGAGCTTTTGTAGGATACAGGCTTTTCAAACCATATCCAATATAGTCACTAGATCATGACTTTAAGAAAGTGCATGTTTCTCAACCTGGCGACTTTCAAGTCTATGTCTAGATGGTCTAAGGTAACTTCAGTGAAATACCGAGCGAACCAAGTCCAACAGGGTTCGTTTTTCTCCCTTATTAGAGACCATTCGACCATGGTCGCTTCAAGAAGAATTTCACTGATTGAGAATTCCATTCTCTTTCGGATATTCGAGAACTCCCACTGAATATACGTCCTCTCGATCTAATCGAAAGGTAACCAAATTGATCCACCACTCCAAGTCTAATATCCCGAACCTACCAAAGGTTCTTAGACTTGTGAATCCTCTTTTAGTCTTGTGTATTCAATAACCTTATGGATATCCGTTTTTGGATCCAATCTAATAGGCTACTGGCGCTCCCACTAAATACACACTCTCTCGATCTAATCAAAAGGTGACCACTTTGGTTCACCACTCCAAGTCTAATTCCCCGAACCTACCAAAGGTTCTTAGACTTGTGAACCCTCTTTTGATCCTGTGTATTCAATAATCCATAGAAGTCTTTTGAATCCAATCCAATAGACTATTGGCAAGCCCACTTTGTCTAACAAAATGGCTCTTTAGTCTTTTCTTTCTCAGAGAAGATTCGCAAGCTAGTAGATCCAAATCATCTATTGACTCTTTGGATCTTCCAACTTCCTCATCCTTAACTAAAGGAAACTGACCTAGCCATGGATGCCAAATCCGTAAGTTCATCTTGATTCTATCCACTTTAGTCATTTATTTTGAGTACTCATAATCCAATTATGGGACAGTATCAAGTGTTTATGTACCAAAACCTAGCAGACAAGAATCGCCATTCTTTGTCAAATAAAAATAATTTTGTTGATCAAATTATTGTATCCAAAATTGTCCAACAATAAATGGAACATATTTTGATCAAGCTAGGTTACATAATTCCTACAGACACAATCCTTACATGATCACTGCTAAGCTTAACTAGTCCCTAGTCTTTGCAGCAACAGTTTCGCCATTGATAGACCTTAAGATCGTCTATCTTGGCTTTCCATTCCTTATGATTACCTGCGAACCATTCACAGGTTACAAACCACTAGTATCCACTAGTGATCATGTTTATACTCAATGCAAATGTCACCTTCATTGGAGAGGGGCTTTATGAAACTCCCTCTTCTAATGTCCCTTTTCTCGCAGTTAACGCAAACATCATTCGAACCTCTGACTGTCGAACCTTTTTCCTCTTTCATTTACCCCCCGCCTAGTGGTGTAACAAGAGACATAGACTTTCAGAGTCTAAACCATCTCAGAGCGTATAGGAGACATCACCGTTATATATTGACAGGGGACAGATCCTATCTTGGAATCCACGTCCTCGCTACATACTGCAACTGCACTGGACAAGGCTTATAATGACTATCTTACAGAATGATCACCTCTCGCCAGATCCAAGATACAACCTTCGTATGCACATGACTACCATGATTCCTCAAGTCCGAGGACTAATCCCGTATTATCGGAACCGGGAATTCAGTCATACCGACCAAGCCTCCAAGGCTTCCATATGACGATCCCCGCGAGTCACTTCAGTCATTCGACCACCTTGTCAACTAACCCACTAAAATTGCATACACAACCTTCGTCTGTCGCCGATGAAACTCGGCACTCACCTAGTGAATACAATACTTAGTGCAAGTCTCAATAAGACACTCGATGCCCAGTCTCGAGGTCCTCGACTTGGAATGTTTCAGACCAACCCTCAGAAGTTGGTTTCATAGCCGCCATCAAATGTGCAGCCCAACTACATGGGTTATCCAATTGGTCTATGGGCATTTGTTGTGACGTTGAAGCGTCGTTCAACGTTAGTAGTAAGAACAACAAACACAATGTCAGTGATGAATACTTACTCTATTCATCATGATAATATTTTATTAATAAAGATTGACGAATAGTTCCCAAAACCGCCAATCCAATTGGCTTTGTGGTCACGTATTCTGACAAAACACCGCTAATAAAATAATTTGGTATTGGCAGGATAAAAATGCCCTTCTCACTTACCCCTATACTTTTCATTTTACTCCTTAAAGTATGTTTATTAAATAAATCTCTCCCCAAAACTACTTTTAGTGATTTAAAATTTTACTCAAACTTTATTTAAAAAATAATATTTAAAATTTATAGCTTTTTATAGATTATGTAATACAAAAAATATTTACAAGATCGATACATACATATATATATATATGCAAATATATTTATTATTTATGTTAAAAACTACATATAACTATGTGTAAATACATAATGCATATAATTGTATAAAAAATGTGTCATATAACTTATAAACTTTTATTCAATTACATGTACGCATAATTAAAATATATCATATCATTACTTAAAAATTTATAGAATATTATAGATTAATTATCTTATAGATTTGCATATTTAGCCGTGTATTTATATATATATATATGATTTAATATTTTAAAATTTTAATGGCAAATTTTTTTTTAAAAAAAACAAGTTCAATATATATAATAGCACAAGAAAGAATTACATAATTTTTTAAAAAAATTATGTAAAAGAATATAAGGATTGCAAATTTGTAGAGTTTATACAGATTCTGTACTAATTATAAAAATCATAAATTGGGTAGTGTTTATTTTAAATATAATTTTTTTTATAATAATTCAAATTATATTTTGGGGGAATGATTGTATTAGACATATTTTAGGGGGTGCAAATAATAAGGGAATTCTCTTCATGAAAAAATCGGTCCATATCCTGAGGGAGCATTTTGTTATATTTTATAATTTTGGGGGTAAATGCACTTTATGTATAATTTAGGGGTGCAAAATATATTAACCCTTAATTCTTTATTATAGAAAAATATATATTTATCTGATCACAAATCATCCATTTTCATTTTAATCATATACTACCTTCAAGATTAATTTTTTATCATAAAAAATATATATTTATCTTATTACTAATAATCTATTTTCATATTAATCATATACTTTTTAGTCTAAACTTAGTTATATCAATCTCTTGGTCTATCTCATGCAGTCATTTTTAATTTTAATCAGGTAACATCATTATTTTTTAGAATTAGATATTTCATTAACATAATTATTTTATAATTTTAATTTATTGGTTCATTAATACTGATAAAATAAGTTTTAAAATTTCATTCAAATTAATGTTTTTTTCTTTCTCTTTAACTTTTTTGGTTGGATTTCATTTCCATTATTGTTTTTCATGCTTGAAAAATCATAGGCCACTGCTCCATTTAAATTTTATGTTACAAAATACATTTTGTCATCTCTTCACATAGGAATTCAAATATTTTTTGTCCTTAGCGAAATAAATTTTGCATATTGCTCTATCAAAATGTTAACAATAAATATATAATAAGTTTCATAGATTTGCATTTATTGGAGTAGAAAATGACGATCATACTTGATATATGTATGAATTTTGCAATTTCAATTTTTGTTTATAATTGTTATTAAAAAATAACAAGGTGTCTCAATGTACAACATGGTAGTATATGTTTTTATTAATATAAGTGGCAACCTCATAGACTATTGCTAGCTTCTTAATTTATGCATTACAAAAGATTCCAAATTTCACATCGCTTATGTATTTTTCTTGCGTTTTATTTAAATTTCTTTTCTTCATCTTCTAGATATTAGTTTCTACTTTTTTTTATGAGAGCCTACCCTGAAGTATTCTTATATTTACTTCTTTTTTTTTTTTAATTCTATAATTTAGTTATTTGCTCTTATAATATTTTTCATTTTTGAATATCTACTTCAACTTTTTTTAATTTTTATTTTACAACTATCTATGTTTTCCTTCATATTCCATTTATTACTTTTGTTTTTTAATTGATGAATGATTTGTTTATTTAAATATTTACCTTCAGCTTCAATAATTCATTCGTATTATTTTTTTTAATTTCATAATTTCTTTCAATCAAAATGATTTCTCGACTTAATCTAAATAATTTATCCATTCGCTATTTTCATTACAAAAAAAAGCGGGAATTGAAACGGTAACAGGAACGGTGTTTTTATTTTTTGGAACGGTAAATACTTCACTTGAACCTTTTGCACTGCAATTAGGAACGGTTGAGGAACGGGAGGCATTCCGTGGCAATAAGAGGCGATCCTAATTATTAAGAACGGTAACGAGGCTACTGTTCCTATTTGGGAACGGTTTTTGACACCTTTTGGTTCTACCGTTCCTAATTACCTTTGTATGTATGAATTTATATTTTTTGCATTTGGAACACTTTATAAATATTAGGAACGGTAGCATCGAAACTAAAATCGCGCAATTAGGGAATGGTAGTTAGAACAGTTTTTGGAATATTCCCCTTATGTTGTAGATTAAATTAGCATGGTGTCTGGAATACATGTAGGAACGGTTAGTTGTAGAGATTAGGATCGGCAACTGGAATATATTTTGTCGCGACACTTAGGAACGGTTTTAGCACTCTAACTTTGGAATACCATTTTGGACCGATTTTTGGTATTGTCTTTAGAACGAAAGCCTAACCACGAAAGAATTGATGTTGGAATACAAGTAGGCACGGTAAGTCCCGTCTTTAGGAACAGTTGACTTGTATAGTTGGATTGGTTATTTCATCGGCATTGGGAACGGTAAGTTTTTGAAACAGTCAAATATAGGAACGGTACTTTGCACTGATTAACCGTCTAAAGTACCGTTCCTAAATAATGAATTATTTATTTTTTTTATATTAATAATTTTTATCATTTAAATATAAATTAAATTATTAATAATATTTTGACTACATAATTAATATTTAAATATGAAAAGATGCATAATTTAGAAATAAAAATTATATTAAATACGAATATTATCCAATTTAATTACAACAAATCAGAATAAAAAAAAAATACATAATTTACTCCTCGTCCCCATCGGCCTCGTCCATCTCGTCAATGTCTGGAAGGGTGGGGTCTCTAGGAGGCCGTGATGGGCCGCACCGGAGCGACTGGTCTGCATGTCCTTCATCATGCCCATCAGGTCCGCCATCATCTCCTCGAGGCGGCCCAAGCGACCCTCCACGTGTGACGAAGGCGCTGGCTCTGGCACGGGCGGTGGCGGTGGTGATGGCGAGGTAACGGTCTGCTGAGACCCAGGGCCTCAGAACCAAGACCAAATACTCGACCCTTGTTCTTGGCCCCGACGCAAGTGAGCCACATCTGCTGCTCGGTCTGTGCCATCGAGCCCTCTGATTCGGAAGCAGGATCCTCAGGATTGCACGGGGCCTGAGACTGATGATTCTCCATCATCTTCTGGAACATCTCCTGCAAAAATAATTACAATAAATTAGAAAATTTTCAAACATTTAAAAAAATAAAGTAGAATGTATTAATTACAACTTACCGCCACCTCCGCTGCCCTCGACCCACTCCAGCCGCCGTCGGCCTTCTTCTTGTAGCATCTGGAGAATAACTCTATCTGCTTCACTGGCCGGCCGAGCTGCTCCTCCTGTAAAAAGAAATGGGAAACAGTTATTACAATTTTAATTTAATAGTAATAAATAATTGAAATAACATTATATATCTCACCATTTTTCGCTTTTGCATACCGACGGAGACAGATCCCCCACGGTACACAGTAGCGGATGCGGCCGCGGCCACGACCACGACCGCAGTCATGTCCACCTCCTCGAGGTGGAAAATCCCGACCAGACATTATCTAAAAAATACATGTAAGTATCAATTTACTTCAATAATGAAAATTTTTCTAATATATATGCAAACTAAATTCTAAAACTGTATATATTTATACTAAATATCATAATTTTACCTTAAAATTGCACTAAATCCTTCAAATTATCATATTTAAAAAAAATCAAATTTCTAGATTTTTAAAAAATTCAAATTTTCAGATTTTTAAAAAAATTCAAATTTCCAGATTTTCAAAAAAATTCAAAATTCCAGATTTTTAAAAAAATTCAAATTTCCAAATTTTTAAAAAAATTCAAATTTCCAAATTTTTAAAAAATTCAAATTTCCAGATTTTTAAAAAATTCAAATTTTCAGATTTTTAAAAAATTCAAAATTCCAGATTTTTAAAAAATTCAAATTTCCTGATTTTGAAAAAAATTCAAATTTCCAGATTTTTAAAAAATTCAAATTTCCTGATTTTTAAAAAATTCAAATTTCCAGATTTTTATAAAATTCAAATTTCCAGATTTTTATAAAATTCAAATTTCCAGATTTTAAAAAAAAGTACAGATTTCCAGAATTTGAAAAAAATCTAAATTTCCTTATTTTCCGAATTTTCATAAATTACATAAATATACCCAAATTACAGAAATAGTAAATTTTCAGAATTTCCAAAAATACAAATTTCCAGATTTTTCACATTAAATTTTCTGTTTTATATTTTCAGTTGTAAAGCAGATTTTTTTTTTGAAATTTTTAATAATATTAGAAAATAATATCCTATATTCCATCATATTTACAGAAATTTGATTAAACTTCAAAAAATTAACCACAAAATTACCATAAATTACCTACAATTACAGAAAATTAATAAACTACATTACATTCACAAAAATCACTCAATTACAAAAATTATATAATTACATACATTACACAGTTACAAAATTACAAGAAATAATAGCATATATTCCAAATTTTAAAGAAAATTACAGAAAAATACAACAACTAACAGAATTTACAGATTACTCCCCTAACTAAACGGAAATTACGAGAAATTCTCTAACTATTCAAAAATTACAGAAATTACAGAATAAAATTACAAATATTACAACCAAATTCTTACATGCATTTTTAGAAAATAAAAATAGAAAAAAGAAAAATAAAAGTAGGGTTTTTGGAAACCCTACTTGGTACGACGACGGCGGAGGGATGGCGGCGGGGGCGCTGGTGGCGGCTGGCTGCGACGACTGACGACGGGGGCGCTGGCAGCGGCGGCTGACGCGGGGTATGGCAGTTATGGGGGGAGGCGCTGATGGCGGCCGGCGGCGTCGGTGGGAGAGGCGCTGATGGCTGCCGGCGGCGGAGGTGGAAGAGTGAGATTAAGGGGGAAAGAGAGATTAAGGGGGAGAATGTGAGGGGGAGAGTGAGATTGAGGAGGAAGAGGGAGAGGCAGAAACTGGGTAAAAATCGGCGAAGTGGTGAATTTATATTAGAATTTTGGAACGGTAACATTTTGTAGTGACCGTTCCTAAGTCCAGCCCAAAGTTGCAAAAACGACGTCGTTTTGCTATTAAAACGATGACGTTTTACGACATATTACTTATAATAAACTTACTAGGAACGGTAATGTAATATGCCCTGTGTTACAGGTACCGTTCCTAAATTGAAAAACAACGATGTTTTAATACATATTACTTATAATAAACTTACTAGGAACGGTCGTGTAATATGTCCAGTGTTACAGGTACCGTTCCTATCTTGAATAACGACGTCGTTTCTTTACCTGTCTATAGTCACCGTTCCTATTTCTATACCTTACTGTTCCTATATGTATTACAATTTTTTTGCTATTTTCTTAGATAATAAATATAAATTAAGAAAAACACGCTTTGAACACTTATTTCAAAAAAATAAACATATACAATTGGATTTTTAAAGATTTTACAAATCTATAATAATTTCCAAAAAATAGACACACGTTCAGAATATGAACTATTTTTGTATATTTATGTTTGTTAGTATTTCACAGATGTAATTAGCATCCTATATTGTTGTACTGCACGGCATAATCAGACCGTCAAAATTCCAATCGGACTGTTAGATATGATATAACACACAAAAGAATACATTATATGTCGTTTTGAAATATTTCGGTGTGCGGATGTCGAGGTATCGTATTCGGTCAGTATTCATCGTAACAAAAATAGATGCATCCTTAAATCCGGTTTACTGATTGAAAATCAGACCGTTGGACATTAATTCATATCCATAACCTTGTATGTGTTAAAAAATAGTGTCGATCCGGCTGACGGATGTTGAGATATCGGACAAATTGGTTGGAGTTGTAATACTAGGAACGGTTACCTAATAGACAACGTGTTCCCAATACCGTTCATATTATAAAGAATGATGTCGTTTTAATGCACTCACGTAGTTACCGTTCCTATTATAATCTGGAACGGTCATGTGTAAACATACCGTTCCAATAGTTGAATTTCCCACCAATTTTTTATTGGGTGCCAAAACGAAATATTGGACTACAGTTTGGAACGGTTGTAGGTTTTCACCTATCGTTCCTAATTCAAGTTTCCCTCGTTTTTTTTTATTAGCCGCCATATTTGAAATATTGTACCTCAATTAGGAACGACCCTGATAAATTTGGACCGTTCCTAATTCAAATTTTCCTCATTTTTTTTAATTAGCCGCCATATTTGAAATATTGTACCTCAAATGGGAACGGTCCTCATAATCAAAATACATCTATCGAATACAATTTTTTACAATAACTGTAATAAAAAAATTACAGAAATTTTTTGGAAAATTCAATAAGTCTCTTCATCGGACTTAGCCTCGTCAAAGCTATCTTCATCTTCGTCTTCGGATTCACTGTCTAGCGAGCGTGATGGCCCTGCTCTATGATCAACGATCAATTATATTCCCGTTGGGTCATGCAGTTCAAATGTTTGGTTATCTATTACAACATCTGGATTAGGTACGACTTCATCCATCTGATAAGCGACCTCGGTCGTCCATTGCGAGTTATCGATTACTCTTCGAGCCTTGATTTTGCAAACAGCTTTCCAGTCGACTTTGTCCTTCTTCATGCTCGGGTAATCCGCGTAGTATACTTGTACTGCTTGTTGTGCCAGTATGAATGGTTCATTCTTTTGGTAGAGCTTTTTGAAGTTGACATCAACGGCATGATAACGAGGGTGTATTTTCATGCCTCTGATCGGATCGACCCAACGACAATTAAACAGTACTATGTGCATGTTCGGAATTAGTAGGTAATCTAGCTGAATCATCTCTTGCAAAATTCCATAGAAGTCAGAATCCGTGTTTGTATATGATGAGCTTTTGACACAAACACCACAATTCATTGTTGACTTCCCGACATTGTGACGTTCAGTGTGGAAATTGAAGCCATTGACGAAGTAAGATGGGTATGTCGTCACTTCTGCTCTTAGCCCCCAATAATACAACTTCAACAATTCGTCGTTTGTGTGATTCAATTCGGATTTCACCTGTAATTAATGATATATATAGCAATTGAAATAATTGGTTACAAATTAATGAGCATATCGCATTAATTACAAGAAATCGATGATACTTACACGAGCCTTGAACCAATCCTTGAATTGTGTCACCACTAGTTGATCAATTATCGGGTCCTCCGAATTGTGTTGTTCGAACAGTTCATTCAGGAATGACCTGTTATAGTAAAACTGATAGTTATAAATATACATGTAATTGAAATTGAAATGATTCATACGAGATAATTACATTTGTATAAGACACTTACTCGTAGTACGGTGCAACTACTTTACAATTACACAAGACGTATGTCTCGATAGCATGAAGTTCCTCCCCGCTCAGCCATCTCTTCTTCGAGGCTCCACTTGCTCGGCCTGGGTAATTGAAAATGGACCAAACTATTTGATCGTCGTTGCTCGTGAGATCATCGTTCCGACCGGGTCTGTTTCGCTTGCAGAGAATGTGCGGTTCGAAGTAGTGCGAGGAGAAAAGTCCGATTTCTTCGACAATATAAGCCTCTACAAATTGACGCCTCGACGTGTGCTTTGTTTTTCACCTTTTTCTTCAAATCACGTAGGAATCTATTCATATGACAATTTATTAAAATGCAAATAATAAGTATATATTTAACAGTATTAATTATTTAATTACCGTTCAAATGGGTACATCCACCTATATTGCACGGGACCCCCAACGCGCGCCTCATATGGAAGGTGAACAATTAGATGCTCCATTGAGTCGAAAAAGGAAGGAGGAAAAATTTTCTCGAGGTTGCACATGATGAGGGCTACACTATCTTCCAATTCTTTTACCTTGGCCACATCTAGTGTTGTTGAGCATAGGATCTGGAATAGAAGGCTCACTTCCGTCAAGGCCCCCCACACGTGCTCTAGAAGCATTTCATGGAAAGCAACCGGAATCAATTTCTGCATGAATACATGACAATCATGGCTCTTCATGCCGTGCATCCTCAACTCCTTCAGGTTGACGCAACGGGCCAAGTAAGAGGCATACCCATCAGGAAACCTAAGACAATGAATCCACTCATATACCTTCTTCTTTTGCTCCTTCGTCAGTGTATATATCGCCTTGGGCATCACGTTCGGTCTCCTTTCGTCCACCTCAAGCTCCGGCCGATTACATATGATCTTCAGATCCTTTCGTGCATTCAGATTGTCCTTCGTTTTTCCCTTGATGTCCATCACAGTATTGAATATATTATCGAACACATTCTTCTCAATATGCATGACATCAAGATTGTGTCGTATCAGATGCGCCCCCTAGTATTCAAGCTCCCAGAATATACTTTTCTTCGTCCACTTATGGTCGACACCGTAACCTTCCGGTTCACTCAACGGTTGCTTGACAGCCACACTAAATGCATCGACACGGGTTCGGATCTGTTCTCCAGTCAGTCTCGGACGTGCAACCTTCCTCTCCATTCGGTTTTTAGTGAAGGCTTTCTTGTTCTTGCGATAAGGATGAACCGGTGGTAGGAATTGCCTGTAGCAGTCAAAATAGCATGCCTTCCGACCGTGTTATAAATAGAATGCCCGTGTGTCCTCCATACAAACTGGACACCCCATAACACCGGCGATACTCTATCCAGACGCCATACCATAAGCAGGAAGGTCGTTCACTGTCCACATCAATGCACCATGCATCATGAATGCCTGGTTTGTCGCAGTATAGTGCGTACGTACACCCATATGCCATAAATTCTGCAACTCCTCGATCAACGGCTCCAAGTAGACATTGATAAGACGTTTAGGATTTGATAGGCCAGGGATCACCATCGTTAGGAACATATACTCAGACTACATGCACATTCATGGTGGGAGATTGTATGGTGTAAGTATCACGGGCCAACATGAGTAAGTTTTACCATACTGGCCATGCGGTACAAACCCATCCGTGAACAACCCAAGTCTAACATTCTTCGGTTCAGCTGCAAAATTAGGATACGTCCGATCAAAATGCTTTCAAGCCTTTGCATCGGACAGATGACACATGGATCTTTCCTCCGTCTGATGGCTCGCATGCCAAGTCATATGCTCTGTTGTGACCTCCGACGCATACAACCTCTGCAGCCGAGGGGTAATCTATAGATACCTAAGAATGGCATATGGGGACTTCTTGCATTTAGGATTTCTGTCCCTGGTGGGCTTGTACCTAACGTCTCCACAGAACTTGCAATATTCCAAATCAATATCGTCCTTCCAGTACAACATGCAATCATTTTTGCAAGCATCAATCTTCGGAACTCGTAAACCCAATTCTCTTATTAATTTCTTCGTATTGTAATAATCGGCGGGGAAAGTGTGATCGCGGGGCATTACAGTATCAGCCCACTGGCATAACCGATCATATGTATGCTCGAAAAAACCCCCTTCGGCCTTGATATTCACCAAAGAGGCAATTGACGCCAACTGAGAGGTGGTGCAGCCATTCCACAAAGGTTGGTCCGCAGCATGAACTACATCAAAAAAATGGTTTGACAAGCCAGACACATAATCATAGGGCCCCGAATCGTAATATGAACTAGGACCCACATTAGATGGACAATACCGAGTACCATCATCAGTCGGTCCCTCCTGGTTGTACGGAGACCAGAATGACGGCCCGGCGGCATCGAATACCATCCTCTGCGCCCAATCCATCTGAGCCGCATCACCCCAATGCGAACTACCCTCCTCCTGAACGGGTGGCGTTTGCTGCTGCTGCACAGGGGGCGCTGTCAATACTTCAAAGTATTCCTGCACCCTCTCCTCACCATGCGAAGTCCAATTGTAATACTCTAGCATAAACTCTTTCATACACAAATCAAAATTTACCTCGTCTGGCGTTTTGAACCGTTCGTTTTTTGCACTTTCGATAGGGACACTTAATCTTGTCCCCGTCCATATATGCACGCTGAGACTGGGCCCATTCTAAAAATGTTGTAACACCATCCTCAAACTCCAGCGTCACACCTAGGACGTCTCGATCATACATCCATTTCCTCAACTGTCTTAACATGATTGGTCCTACGTATAATTCACAATAGTACGCAATTAAACGACGAGAGTAAATTATATATATAAATATATACATGCAAAAATAACAAAATTTTGCATACTTACCTGAGTAAGACACCTATCAATATCAATGCAAAATTCGCACTCGATAATTGATATGTTCGATTTTTCATATAAAGAATCAAGGGGGGGGATTTACAAATACAAAATGAGTTGGCGAGTAAGTATAAGCACAATGACAAAGAAAGGGGACATATATATAGAAAATATTGGAACGGGCATTGGAATATTATTTGGAACACAAAACTAGCCGTTGTTCTAACTTTAGGAATGGTAACGTTACCGTTGTAATATAGCCGTTAGCGCATATTAGGAACGGTATGAGGCACAACAAAAATGGACCGTTCCTACTTGGAGTACAGTTTGGACCGGTACTTGTAACACTATTGCACTTACTATATACCCGTAATTTGGAGCGGTAATTGCATCACATTTTTTCCCATGGCGTAAAAGGGCCTTCTGTAGGACTACATGTTGGAACGGTCAGTCAACCAGTCCAAATTGACACGGTCTTTGGAACCCATATAGTAACGGTACGTGTTCCCGGTCGGCCGGCCGATCCAAATTTTATACATGTGTTCCAAATTGAAGTCCAAAATATATCAGGTCCCTTTTAGGAACGGTTGTAGGTGTACAAATTGGCTCGCCATTTTTGGCACTCTAATAGGAATGGTCGGACCGTTCCTATTAATTTGTATTACAATTAGCACGACTGTGATGTCATCAATGGTTTACCATTCCACAACAGTTCCTACTTGGAGCAGTAACTGGAACAGTCGTCTCTAACCGTTCCTATTTCCGCATTTTTTTGTAGTGTTTTATCTAATAATAGCTCATCAACATCTTTTCCTTTCAATATTACAATAGAAAAAGTTAACAGAAATCTTGCATTTTTTACTCTCTTTTTCAGGAGCGGAGATATAATCATGGATTTTGCTTAAATTAGTTTATAGGTTTTTATTTGAATTAAAGTTCTCCAATTTTTCAAGTTTTGTTCATTAAATTTCATGTTCTTTTTTATTTAAAACCCTTGTTGAGTGATATGTATAGACTAAAAATTCTTGTGATATTTTCTCCACCAAATTTCTTTCATCGATTTTACTATTCAATGATGTTTATATATAGTTTTATATTAATTTTCATTCTTAGGTATCTGTTATTTTCTTTTCATAAACTACATAAATATAATTTATATTCTCACTGTCAACTTATTTGCTAATTTAGAGTTCAGGATAGGAAATTTAACCTAACAAAGGAATTATTCATTAAAGAGTAATTTGATTATTTTATAGTATCTATGATAATTAATGGCACATAGGACCCAACTACAACAAATTTTTCATGTTGTATTTTATTGCTATTATATTTTATGATTGTAGCATTTAGAATTTTTTATTATATATGTATTCTTAGCATATTATTTAGAAATATAAATATTTTTACTTTTTATTAATTTCAAATACTATTAAATTTATTTTTCATGAAGGAAATAAAAAAGTGATACTAATTCTTTTTTTTTCCTTCAGAAACTTGATTACAAAAGGGAAAATTTATTACGAATTGTATAGAAAAATCTGTTTACATCATGGGGCATATATAATAGTATCTTTTACATAATGTGTTTAAATATTAATATTTTTTATTTTATTAAAATATATTAATTAAATAAAAAAATAAATAGTACCTGAAACTTATATAAAACAATATATTTCTGTCTAAAGTATGATAATATCTTATGGTTCTTTTCAAAATGTTCAGTTCAATATCAAGTGAATAAGAATTACTCCAGGTTGGAAATTTCAACATGATAAAATGAATTATTAATTAAAAAGTAGCTCGATTATCTTAAACTATCTATGATAATTAATAGGCATGAATCCAACTACTAGAAATTTTTATTATGTGTATTATTGCTATTATATGTTATGTCCGTTTTTCAATTTAGAATGTCTGTTTTCAAATTTTTATTATGATATATATACCATTACGTAATTTAAAATTTATGAAATATTATTGAATTTATAAATTTCTGTGAATAGCACGGGGTTCATGCTAGTTTTGAGAATATTGCAAAATTACGTTAGCATTTCTATATGGTTTTATAGGACAATTATGTCCAGTTGGTTGACTATCACCTTTCAGCAAATAACCCCCTACTGTATTTCTGATCGCAACATCAATTGGCTTTAAAAAACTAGGATATTCAGCACGAGTTCCTTTTAATTTGGACAAAGATACTTTTACAAGAACTAGAAATATTTGTTCTTGTTTCCTCATCCGTTCTTCCTTCAGAACTTGATTTAGCAAAAGATCTCGCTTAATTTTGCGGTCCTTCAATAACAACTTGAAAATTACCACCTACATTTATATAATCATAAGTTTCATATTTTTTTCTTAAATCATATTTGAGCTTTTTTATTTGTCCTGAGACTTAATACAAAGACACCAAATACAATAAAGATGTGATGCCCCTAATCTATTATATTAAGTATTACTTATCATTGTTGATAAATTAATTTATTACCACCTATACAATCCATTCTCTTTTATATATTTCTTATTTGAGAATTACTTATAAAAAGTTTATTTGAGTTATCTAGGATAAAGTAGAGATTATATGAAACTTGATTATTTAATTTGTAAGAGTTAGAAAGTCACAAATTGATTAGAATATAAATTCTAGAGTACAATTTTAATATATTAAAATTTAAAGGGACTATATTAAAATTTTATAAAATTTTGGGGTTAGAAATGAAGGGCTTAAATTGTAAATTTTATAAAGTTATAAAAAAAAAAAAGATAGGATTTAGAGTGCAGCCACTTAATGTCAAGGGATGCAATTGTCCTTTTATAAGCATAGCCGGCACACCCCATCACACACACAATTCACTCATCAAACAACTCTCTCTCTCTCTCTCTCTCTCTCACACACACACACACACACACCCACCCACCAAAACAAGAAGGAACAATAACTCTCGGCTTCTTAATCTATGGGATTGCAGATGAACAATCAATTCAATTTTGTTGAGAAAGTCCAGCTGTAAACTACACTAGTCATGTGGGTTTTGCGATAAGTGTCATTTAAAATTATATTAGTATTTGTAAAATTAGAGGAATATTATATATTATTGTGCATGCTATATATATGTATAAGAGTGGTCTTTTTCTTGTGATGAACTTGAGTAAAATGTTTCTTAAAGTTGTTCATTGGTGTGAAAGAAAATGAATATGATTTTTGGTTATCTATATTGGTTAATTGGGCATTTGAAACACTATAGATTTAAGTGTTACAACGTGATTATTGCTGTTGTCAAGTGGTATTCTGGTATTCGTTATGATTTTTTGTCGGGAGCGACCTCTAGAGTCTATATAAATATCCAAGAGGTCCCACTTATTTTGATATATTTCTATTTGTCGCAATATTCAGTTTGCATGCGGTCTTTAAATGGTCTATTTTCTATATGGTTGTCCGACTGGCTTTGTGAATTTGGACAAGTGGTTCTTGCAAAGCGGTCAATGGGCCCAGGGCTAGACGGTTCGCGAGGCACGCTGGGGTAGCATTGGGCTGCTAGTTGAGGCTTCGTCGTTCAATTCCCACTTGGGTGTCCTTTCACAGACAGGCTGGATGTTGTCTACATGTGATTGGCGCCACCATGTACCTAGGCATGGCCAGTTCAATGCGGTCACAGGGTCACCCCCTGCATGGAGGATAAGGTAGTAAACGGTCTCTCTAGAGACAAAAGGGTGGTAATCACGTGATTCGATCTTCGCCTGATATGCTCGTCATAGGCTTGATCGATTGTTGCTGCCAGTCAATAAGATCTGATTTAAGTATTTTGATCGAGCTTTTTCAATATGATTATTTTCTTCCACGTGCACCCACTCATGGCCTCACTAAGCTTTTATTTATGTAATTTAAATTTCTTCCTCTAGATATAAGCGATAACGTGACAAGTCAAGCTAGCTGACCTAAGAAAGCGATCAAGATGATTGGGAAGGATGGTCAAATGATTAGGATTTGTAATTGTTCTGGTTGTACGGGTTATTAGTTTGGTGATCATATTGTGGTTACGATTTGGGTTAAGTCGCATTATGAGAATAGGGCCTAAAGTAGGGGTCCTACTTTTGGGGCGTGACAAGGTGGTATCAGAGCTTAGATTACTGTCCAGACTATATTAGGACAAGATCTTCGGACCTAAGGCATAAGTTAACATATGGATTAGAGCAGAGGTTCAAAAGGTCTAAGTTATTTGGAATTTTTGGGTTTGTTCAGTGCTAAAATTGTTATAGATCACTGCTGGGCAGACAACCAGTATGCGATTTACTACCATTAGAGTACTGAGCCGAGAAATCATGTCACTGATCTTGTTGTGGTAGTTACCTTTGGGTTGTGACAATATTGAGAGATTGGATTGGAGATTGGCTTTTGAGTATGATTTGACATCCTTGCAGACAATCTATATTTGAAAATTTGAAAGGGACTTATGTGACAAATGTGGTATTGAGTGATTGACAAAGTTTAGACATTAGTAATCATTAGTCGTAGTGTTCAATTTATAACATATGTCTTGGGATTAGTTGGTTACAATTAAATGTCATATAAGTGATATTACGGACGTCTTAAGAGATGATTTGAGCTTTCGTGATATTTGTTAGCGAGGTGAGATGACATTATTGGTGTTTAATCAAATATCTTGGGGTGAATGGTAAATTTCATAAATTTCACGTAATATACAACTATCATACAATTAAGCTTGTTTTACTAGACTATTCTCCTTATTCTAAAGACAAAAACTACCTCTAATGATGATGAATTATAATGTACAATTCTGTCGCATTTTCTCTGTTGTAAGTCTAGCAACAACCATTGGTTCCCTTGAAGCATGTTGAAAGGCCAAGAAAACTCGATTACCTGCATTTACAAGATGTCTTTCTCTCCACTTCCTAGTGGCCTACTAAAAGCCCTACTGCAATCTTTGTAAGGTCAGTACCACTTAATCAATCTTTGAATATGTCTAGTAACTCGAATAGCATATATACACTCAAAGAAGGGGTGAGAATATGATTCCTCTGCTTGATCAACACATAATATGCATTGTGCTCCACAATGATGTAACCAAGGCTTGTCTTGTGTAGTTAATCTCTCCTGTATAACTAGCCAAAGAATAAACAAATTCCTTGGAATTTGAAGAAGTCAACGGAGAAGGAGTTCTAGATGACTGATGGGAGAGTGATGAAATAGTTGTAGTACTAAGGCAGTGGTAGACTGACTAGTTATCTCCACTTTTGTACATGCCTGAATACTTGGTCAATCCAAAGTGATTTCCTATCCTTCTTCTGCCATAACATCAGGCCAAGCTCACTATTCATAAAGAAGTATTGTAGAGACTTTTGAGTTTACATTCAAACTAGTGCGTAATGGTCAACTAGGAAAGTACTGTTGTCGTATCCTGTTTGGATGCCAAAGATCCTTTCAAAGCCAAGTGTCTTCCCTCATACTAGTATCATAATGAATAACTAGAAGAATATAAGTCATCAACTTCATGATTTTCTTCTAGCGCCAAGAACCAATAGTAGTGGAAACTGTCCACACAGAGTCCTTCCTAATCTGTAGTGTTTAATTCACTTCACCCAAACTGATGTGTCCTACTCCCCAATGATTTCTCATAGGTGTTTGCAGATCATAGCTTTATTAATTTTAAATATAGATATGATCCCTAATCAACCAGCAGAGACAAGTGTAATTACCTAGTCCCCTCCACCTTTGTTTTATATCTTCCTCCTTTTCAGCCCACAGAAAGTTTCGGAGTTTCTTTTCAATCATCTTCACTATCGCAGCAGGTAGGACAAACGTAGAAGCCCAATATATTTAATCAATTTGTAATGCGAATATGTATGAGAGATATATGGTTTGAGGATGATGATTTTTGGTGGAATCATATCAGTGGTGTATATAAGAATTGATTAAGGTCTATTATAGAATTTATTAATAGAGACCACATTTGTGTATCGCATTGGGTTTATCGTGAAAATCTCAAAACTGGAAGCCATGGATTAGAAAAGTATTGATTAGATAATGTTATTCGGATGATTCAAGAAAAATTGAACTTATATAAGGCGCCTCCATATGAAATAATAAACAAAGTGTAGATGGATTTGTATGTGGGATTTAGTTTGTACTTAGATATTAATTATTGTTGATAATGTTATATTTCAAATCAATTGATCGTACTTGATTCAGGAAGGGAGTTCAATTCTCATTCATCGTAATTGATTGATATGCACATGTGCTTAAGTCTGAGTGAGTTTTTTTTGTTGTTAATTCAAATTAATCTTTAGTTGAGATGAACTGATTCACAGGTGAGTTTTGGGTGACTAGTGAAATAATATTATATGTCGAAATTAGATAAATAAGTTGGAATAGCATGCTAAAGTTGTATGCTTATATATTGTGGAAAGAACATCTCAAACCTTGATAGTTGACGGAAGTAATCTAGTGATGGAATTATTACAGTTTTGTTGGCTCGAGGAGTACATTCTGTAAGTGTTTCAAATGTACACCTAAATTCTAGTATGTCATCATATGTTAAGTTGTAAGAGGGCTAAATAAGAACCCATGCATGCTTCATAAGTATTAAATATTTATACTAGTGTGATAGGGTTCACTTAATAAGAATAGCTCTTTAGCGGACCAATTAGTGTATATTAGAATTCAGGGACCTGCAATAAGTTAATAATAATAATTATTATTAATAATAAGATCTTAATAATAATTAGTTTATATTATTGTGTATATTATTAGGGTTCACTTAATAATAATTAGTGTGTATTATTAATAAGATCTTTTTGACCTGCAATAAGTAAATAATAATTCAAGTTGGGGTAAATATGAACTTTCATTCAATTTTTTGCTAATATCAGCAAATTCGATGAGTTTTGACTGGTTGAGGGATCTATTTGTTGGACAAAAACAAACCCCATAGGTACTAAATGGGTTTACGTGAAATTACACCAAACAGCAGGAGAGGATAATATAATTATCACTTTAAAATATCACATGTATAATTCGTCGAGACCTTACTAGTAAGGGCTACATTTAAGATGGAGTAAACCTCAATGGGTTAATTGTAATTTTTAATTTAGCATTAATGTATTTGTATTATGGTAAATTTTAAGAATGTGAATATAATTCACACTCGATATTTTGTGTAAATATGCAAGGACATTTTGTCTTAATTATTTTCTACTTGTCTTTTTCCTGGAAACACATGAGGGTATTAATCATTGTACTTTCACACTTTTACGGCAAGTAATGCAAGGTTCTTCAAAGCTCAAGTGAGGCAATTATAATTTTTAATTTAACGAAAATGTATTTGTAATTATAACAAACTTAGGGATGCGGATGAGATTTACCCTAATACAATTCTTGATTTTCTTTTGTCCAGCATATATGTAAGGAGATCCACATTTGATTTGGAAATTGTAGTCTGAGCCGTTCAATGAGTGTACTTTTTATTTAATTGCATAAAATCAAATATTTAAATTATTTACCTTTAATTATGCGAATTCTCGCAGATGTCGTGTAGGAGACTACAAGATTATTCATAGCTTGACTTAAACAATAATTAGAATCTGGTTTCTGAAAGAAAATGGAGATGGAATCAGATTTCAATTCTGATTTTAAGGATTCCAAAGGGATTTGGAATAAAGGGAAATGAAGGGGATTTTAATTCTTAATTATCTTATAGTTTTTTTTTTTTTTTTTTGAATTGGAAGTGATGAATTTATTAATCAAAAGTAAAGTGATTGCATTTAATCCTGTCGGCTATCAATATCGAACAGAGACAATTACAAACAATCAAATCAATAATATCACATAAACTAGCACCTAGCTATTACAACAACAAATCATACCTACTATACAGTAGAAATAACATCTTCCCACGCAGAAGTTCGAACCCATGACCTCTAGGATCATAAAGCCTCAACTTCGCCAACTAAGCTAGGCCTCCTCGACTTATAGTAAGCACTTTACTTTATGAAATTTAATGAACTTAACGGCTTTGCTCAAATTATATTCTATTTAATAATATATACTATGTCAACAAATTTAGCTTTGGGAAAATGAGATAGCAATTGCGAGATGAGTTGAGAATTATCTTTTTTTTTAATAAAATATATATAGTCAGAAGTCATAACTATTAGGTTTAATCACCACTAACATCCCCTCTCAAAATATAAAATTATACTTTTCTCCAAATAATTTTGAAATATACTTGCACTCCCTTCAAAAATTCTTTATTTACAACTCTAACTATTCTTTTAGGCTAGGTTTGGAACCTATGTAAATTTTTTTCCACTTTAACTTTTTGTGTCTAAATCCTAATGAAATGGGTATAACTATAAATGGAGAGTTCTCAAACAGGGTGCAATTTCATTTTTTTTTTTTTAAAAAAAAAGGTATATAATTTCACATTTTTCAAAAATGGACTAAGTATAATTAACCCTAACTATTAATATAGTATTATATTAGGTATGATTTTTTCTAGTGGCAAAGTAAAAAAATTGGCTTAGCCTGTCAAAACTTAATTAATTTATTTGGTAAATAAAAATATTAAATTCAACAAAAAAATTTAATTAATATAAATCATTGAAATTGAAATACAATTTACAATTATATAAATACAAGTAATTCTTATAACTATTATTGCAAATAATGAAGCGCGTATCGAAATCTATGAGTCTGCATATTTTGAAAATATTGTAAAATCACTTTTGCGTTTCTACATGGTTTTATAGGATAATTATATTCAGTTGGTTGACTCTCACCTTTAAGCAAATACTCCCGTTACTCTGTTTCTGATCGCAACATCAATTGGCTTTAAAAAAGTAGGATATGCAATAATAATTTTAATTAAATTTAGCACAGAGTTCCTTTTAATTTGGATAAT
Organism: Sesamum alatum; assembly: GCA_034509735.1. NCBI lineage: Eukaryota > Viridiplantae > Streptophyta > Magnoliopsida > Lamiales > Pedaliaceae > Sesamum > Sesamum alatum. The sequence continues at coordinate 7,654,710 of JACGWO010000005.1, forward strand.
GATACTTTACAAGAACTAAAAATATTTGTTCTTGTTTCCATATTCGATCTTGCTTCAGAACTTGATTTAACAAAAGATCTCACTTAATTTTGCAATCTCTTAATCACAAATTTACTCATGCTTTGAAATTAGAACCTACATTTATATAATCATAAGTTTCATATCAATTTTAATATTCTTATTCATATTTGAGCTTGTTTATTTGTCCTGAGACTTGAATAACAAAAACACCAAATAAAATAGTGAAACCACTATTTTAAAATTCAAATAATGAACAATAAAAATTCGGCATAAACAATAAAGTTCTTTTATTTTTTTCACATTCTTTTGAGCACTCTCTACAAGAATCCAAAAAACTAATTTGAAGAAACTAAAATTGATTTTATTTAACATATAAAAATGGATTACAAAACTAACAAACACTACAAGAAAAACGCTCAATAACAACGAAAAAAAAATCAACGTCGAGCTAATTAGCAAGTAAGATTTTCGTTGCTAATGCATTATTTAGAACAAGAAATTTACTTGCTAATGAAATTTAGCAACAAAAATTTACTTGCTAAAAAATTTAGCTAAGAATTGTTGAAAATATATATAAGTAGTATAGATTAGCAACGAGTTTTTGACTTGCTAATTAGTTCGACGCTGATATCAGCAATAATTTTTTTCGTTGTTATTTAACTATTTTGTTGTAGTGAAAAAAACAAATTGGTCAAAAATCAAAATACATAATCCCATAATAAAAAAACATAAAACATAAAAACAAGATGGATTATAACTTTGGTGTTAGAGAAAATTACAGGATGACAGCAAATTCTCCTTCTTTGCTTGATGGGGACCGTGGATATGAAACTTCCAAGTAGATAGAGTATCTCAAAATGAGAGGTGGGAGCAATTATTTTGTAGACAAATCAAGATGAGTTTTGTTTTTATTTTTTTTAATGTTAAGGACCTAGGGACTTGATAGGCCAAGTCCAAGCCCTATTGCCTGTTAGGGTTTGGTTTCGCCCCTAAATTTATTGATGAGGCATATTTAAAGTATGTGAAAAAAGCATGATCATTAAATTATTGAGCCAATAAGTTTAGAACCCAATATCTCTATAAAATAATTTGAGCCACAAATTATTAGGGTTTTCCGCAAAAGACCCTGAAACTTTTTATGTTTTCATTTGTGATATATCCCACGTGAATTAAAATTGATAACATAAGCAATATATATAAGTTTCAGTCAAAAAATTCAAGTGAATCCTTTCGGTAACCATTTTGAGCAAGTGGATTAAAGTTGGTATCAAAGTAGATCAAAGCAAAATTGGGAACTAAATGCTACGGGCGTGGGAGTCATCTACCACAAAACTTGAATTTGCACCCCAACGTGCTACGTACATGCGGAAGCCACCTGTTAAATCTATAGGAGCACCTTTAAAACTCCCGATGCCAAGCTGTCATGGGTTATGCCACGCTGCTCCTTGGGTTCTGAAGGAGGGTAATTATAATACCCCATTCCACATGAAATATCAGTCACTACAAAAAAATAAAATATTAACGACAAAAAAATCAAGTGATAATTTTAATATTATCACTAATTATATATATTTAGTGACAAGAAGGTTTATTTTGTCACAATAATGAATTTTATGATTTTAATAATTACTATTATTTTGTAAAAATTATTATTAGTGACAAAAAAATGTGCACAAAGTTGTCACTAATACAATTAGTGACTCATGTATAATGATAAGAAATAATTATTGTCACTATATTGTATTGTCACTATAAATGAGTCACTAATTGCATTTAGTGACAACTTTATACACAATTTTTGCCACTAATAATTATATAGTGACAAGATAAAAAAAATATTGTCACTTAGACCATGTTTACCGACTCATATTGGATTAAGCCCTGTTAGATTGATGTCATTATGCAAAATGCATCCCTAATCGAATCCAACTCCATAGATACTCTATTTACAGAAACACAAAAGATAGATAAATATTCTAAGATTCATGTTCTCGAATCAACTCAATTTGAAATTCCAAATCTTAGCCAAAGGCACAAATATTACACCAAAAACGTCCAAATCAAAGAACTCCAATCATATTCAGAAATCCATCACAATCTGGACGAGAAGAGAAATTAACTGCAGCCCATATCACAAAATCAGAGCTTCTCAACAGAAACGACATTGCCAGAAATCAAACAATGAATGGCAACAAACAATTTAAAGACAAAAAAAGGGCAACTCGTATTTTTTCTTGGTTCAGGAGAGAATAGATTAACGAACAAAAACTTACAAATAATCTGAAGCGTGAAACCTTTTTGCTTTGAAAATGGTTGTTCCTATACTTTCAATTCTAATCAACGATATCTCTTATTTCTTTAGGGAGAAAAGATCAAAAAATAGTTTTGAGAAATGAGGGAGTGTTGAAGACGGGGGAATGCCAATCTAGAGAGCAAAGAATGAAATTTTTGAATCTGAGTAGCTAGAAATGAGAATGACCGATAGATTCTTTGTCCAGACAAAGTACTTGTCAAGAACAAAATAATAAAAATAAGAATAGCAGCAGCAGAAATTGCTTTACGAAAGGAGAAATCATAAAGATCCAATTTTTATTAAAATGTGATTGGAATTAAAGTTAATATTTCCAACAGAATCTTGGTGTAAAGTCCTTTTTTTCTTTTCCTGTAACACACCATTGGGTCATCATTGCGGGTATTTGGGAAGAACACAATTGAGTGTCAAGGTATGCAACAATGGAGGATGGAGGAGAGAGAGAGAGAGAGTAAAAAAGAAGCATGTTTATCAAGAAAAGAATGTGCAGAATCATTAATTACAAGTCAGACGAAAGCTGAAATTTGAGTTACAACCATGGGCATTTAAGTAATTGAGGATGGGTTTCATGGGCATTTAAGTAATTGAGGATGGGTTTTATGGGGTTAAAAAGGGTACAAAAAGTTATTAGGAAATTGTTGTGTGTTGTGGGATCCACGTATTATAATACGCCAAAATTGGTCATATTATAATAGGGGGCTTATCGGTATCAATGGCGGGCCAAGAGGTGTAATCGCAACCGCCAAGGAAGCTTGTAAACGCCCCATTAGGCTCTATTAATCGGGATATCCAGGTTAATAGGGCCTAGTAAACATTGCCTTAATATATATTTTCAGTGACAACTTTAATATTGTCATTTAATATTTTGTTACTAATATCATATTTTCTTGTAGTGAGTGTTTGTCAAAGAATTCAAGTGTATCAATCATATTAAAATGCATTCAATGGGCTTAGAGACAATTCCAACGTCCAATGGACCCGGAGCGTGACAAAAGGGGAAAAATGTAATTTATCCCATGTGATATTGCAACTAACCAAATTACCCCTTCTCTTAAAAAAGAATTAACAATTAACCTTTCTATGTTTTTTAAAATAAAGCAATTTACCATCTCTGTATTTTTTAAATTGAAAAAATTTACCTCCCTATCTAAAAGATATAAATTGTTTCATTTAAAAAAAATAGAGAGGTAAATTACCATCTTATTTTTGTGAGAGGGTGATTTACTCATTTACAATATCATCCGAAGGTTAATTTCATTAAACCGTGACAAAATTCACTAGATTTTGTCTTATCAACAGGAAGAAGAAACAAGCATCTAAGTAAAACATAATTGTGGTAAAAACGGTAGACTGTTAGTCCAACAAGTTTAGCATCACAGGACGAGAATGCTAGTTTCTTAATCACACAAGTCGATTATTATAATACAAGTGCAGATCAATATTAAGATTTTACAAATATTTTATGAGGGAGTCGAAGGCCCACTGTCCAAGATACGTTTCTCCTTGTTATTGCCAGTGATTTGTATCATTTTTTAAATTTAAATATTTATTTTAGCTCAATTGTTGAGTGGTTGGAATAATAATACATATATTGATGAGTAGACATGAGTTGGTCAGACAAAAAAATACAAATGTCGGTTAATGCAGAGTACAAACATACTTGAGTTCTTCATGAATGTTTTTTGCAAAATATAACTTGAATTGCATTTTACCCTTTGTGAAAAACATTAAACGGCACAAAACTTCCTCAAAAAAAAAAAAAAAAATGACTCCTAAAGTTTTGAAAATAAAGCCACTACCTCTTGCATGGATCAGGGTCGTATTGCTTTTTTTTTTTTTTTTTTTTTTTTTTTTAAATTCAGAAGTCGTGTTATCTTTTTGTTATTTTTCATTTTTTTTTGCCTACTAAACTTTTTACAGGGTTGGTCATTGCTGCATTTAATCCGTAGAATATAAGACAGAAATACAATATATCGACTAAATTAACCCTTTATAATACAAAAAATTAAAAAGAATTTAATTTGCCATCTTTTCTCTCCCTCGTCTGCATCTATTGCTTCTCCTTCCCTTTATCTAACCATGTAACTTTTTTCTCTTCTCCAACTTTACTCCTTCAAACTTCTTTATTAAAATCATGTTTTTCTAATAATTATTCAAGTGTAAGTCCGTAAGTAACACGATAAATAATTATTTATCACATAAAAACAATTATTTTTTTAATTTAATATAGAAAAAATGCAAGCACATGCCCTCAATGTGCGTTTACAATAAAGAAGCTTAACGCAAACCTTATCCCTCATAAGCATTAGGTATAACAACTTCTTATTCAAATCAAGTTCGACAAAATATTGAATTTAAAAACTTCTTATTCAAATCAAGTTCGACAAAATATTGAATTATTTCGAATCCGTCCGAACCTGATTTGGGTTAGATTTTCCAAATATTAGTAGCCCACTTTGTGCAGCAAATTGCCATTTAAATTTTCTTAGCAACCTGTTTTATAGGTAAAGACTGCAGCGCAGCTGATCATATTCTGCGTAGAATAGATAGATAACGATGGAAGAAGATTTCGAGGGGCAGTTGCCGGACAGAGAAGCAACGAAACGGAACGCAAAATGGCCTGATTTACTGCAAGAGTTGAAGAAGGTGAGTTACATAGCAGCACCGATGGTAACTGTCTCAGTTTTGCAGTATCTGCTGCAAGTTGTATCGGTAATGATGGTCGGACACCTCGGTCAGCTCACGCTGTCGGGCGTCGCTATTGCTACTTCTTTGACCAACGTCACCGGCTTCAGTCTTCTTGTAAGTCGTTTTCGCCATTAGCTCATCAAAATGGATTGGATTTGGTGCTATTGTTTCTATAACCTTTTCCCCTGTTTCCTTCTTGTTTTTTGCTAGTCAGGGCTGGTTGGCGGCCTGGAAACGCTTTGCGGCCAGGCTTATGGCGCGAAGCAATACGACAAGCTCGGAATCTACACGTATAGCGCGATGTTTTCACTAGCTCTGGTTTGCATCCCTGTGTGTGTTCTGTGGCTGTTCATTGAGAAACTACTTGTGTTGATGAGACAAGACCCTTTGGTCGCGCTTGAAGCACAAAAATACTCTCTTTGGCTCATTCCTGCACTGTTCGCGGCTGTAATTTCAAAGCCTCTTGTACGATACTTGCAGACTCAGAGCTTGATTTTGCCTATGCTGCTGAGCTCCTTCGTCGTGCTATGTTGCCACGTTCCCACGAGTTGGGCTCTCATATATGGTTTAAACATGGGAAGCACCGGTGCAGCCGTAGCTACCTGTCTATCGAATTGGTTATACGTGATTGTGCTGGCGTGTTATATCAAATTCTCTGCATCTTGCAAGTATACAAGATTGGTATTCTCGGTTGATGCTTTCCGTGCTATGGGGCAGTTCTTCCGCTTGGCGATTCCTTCTGCTGTCATGGTTTGGTAGTCTTTTCACTTCTTTGATCTCTTTTCGTCGTTTTTCTTCCTTTGTACCCGTGGATTATGCTCCCTAAATTTGTCTTTCTGGGTACGTGTTTGTGATCGTAGCCTGAAATGGTGGTCGCTCGAGGTACTTGTTCTGCTCTCGGGTCTTTTACCAAATCCAGAACTTGAAACATCAGTGCTATCAATATGGTATTTGAAAGTTCTTGATTCTAACTATATACTCCATCATCAAAACGATTTTATAACTAAAGATATGATCTTCAACCTTATTTGTCAATCATCAGCCTAACAATTTCGACACTGCACTTTACTATTTCATATGGGCTCGGAGCTGCAGCAAGGTCTGTTTTCGCCTTCTCCATAACTTACAATCAGCATCACTATTTCATTACCCATCTTGACACTCACATAGTTCATTCCGTTAACGTGCAGCACTCGGGTATCAAACGAACTAGGCGCTGGAAACGCACACAAGGCCAGGACAGCAGTTTTGGCTGTCATGCTCCTCTCAATCACAGAAACCATCAGTACAACCATAGTCCTCTTCTCTTGTCGCCACATTCTGGGCCGGGCTTATAGCAACGAGAAGCAGGTCGTGAATTACGTTGCTGCAATGACTCCTCTCATTTGCGCCTCCACGGTCACGGACAGCCTACAAGCAGCTATCTCCGGTTCGTTCAACGCATACGTTTCCATGCCTAATTTCATCTGCAGGGTTTTAAGTTTTGCTTTGGTGATATGCATCAGGAGTTGCAAGAGGGAGTGGGTGGCAACACATTGGTGCTTATGTGAACTTAGGGGCATTTTATCTTGTGGGAATTCCAGTAGCTGTAGTGCTTGGCTTCATTGAGCACTTGAAAGCAAAGGGATTTTGGATTGGAATAGTGATCGGTTCGACTCTACAATCAGCTATTCTATCAGTCATCACAGGCTTCACAGATTGGCAAAAGCAGGTTAATTTCTTTGCCTGATATTACTTGCTATTGAAAGCGATAAAAGAATACTACCCGAATCAGATTTATCGTGTATTTGGCTGAGTTTTTTTAAAACATTTTATAAGAGGTTTTACCGTTTATAAGATGTGTGATCTTATTTTTAAAAAGAACTCCTAAAGCGTTTGGATAAAATAAGATGTTAAAACATATAAAATGCATTCAAATCTTATAAGATATTAGAGTGTTTGGCATAATGAGGTATTTTTATTGGTAAAATGATAAAAAAGGACATGATATGGTTAGAATCAAATAAATTGCTATTTCTCGACATATTTTGTATTAAATATTTTTAAAATAATTTCATAAATAGTACACATTAGTTTAACTCCGTATCAAAGTTTAATAGATAATTATTTTTACAAAAATAAAAAAATTACGGATTATGTCCTAAAGTTTTCAGTAAAAATAATATATATATATATATGTACATTATTCATGCTAGTGGAATAGTAATTTATAGATATATAATTGATATCTTTTTTGTTAATGCGATGACTATTTCTAGTCATATAATTTATAATGTCTTGATTTTATATTTTTTCATTAAATATAATATCAATAACAATCTTATTTTTGTTTAACTATAATAATATATTATTTAATAATGAATTATTTTCTATTTTTTGAATGCAAAAAAAATAACTAGCAATAAATTTCTTTAAAATCCTAGAGAGAGAGAGAGTGTCTGTGTGCGTGTGTGTGAGAGAGAGAGTGTGTATTGTGTGCGTGCGTGTGTGTGTTATTGTGTATGTGAATAAGAATATTTTTGTCTTACAACATATTAATTTTATAGAGCTTATAAAATATTTTTAAAAAAGTTGGATAATCTTAACTTTGTTTTTAAGAGCTTATAAGCTTTTTAAGAAAAAATTTGCCAAACAAATTTTTGGAGCTTATAAGCTCTTAAATATCTTATAAGATGTTTTGAGAAGCTTATAAGTTTAGCCAAACACCCTCTTAGTCATACTGAATTAATGGTATTCCTTTAAACTATGTATTGATTATATGATAAGTATATATATGTAAGAGGGTAAACTACAACCACCTTCCCTAATGCTTGGTAAAATTATAAATACATTTTTGTTATTTGAGAAATTAAACATATCATTCTGATCTTAACGTACGTAAAAAATGAGCCCATTTCGTTAGCATCTGTTAGATTTCCTCTAGTTTTATGTTGAACTAACCAGCGTGCTCTTTTGCATTATAAGTTATAAATTTATATAGTTTTTAGAATTTTTTGAAATATTTTTATGGACTAATAAGCCTTATGGATTATTTATTTTATCCACCCTCAAATACTTTTATATTTTTTCAAATATTTTTTTTAAAAAAAAAAGTCACAAAGGATAAAAATAGTAATTTTTACCTTATCATATAGGGGACACATAATTATGTTTTATTTTATGGAAGTATTTATAATTTTCTAAACAACAAATGAATATTTATAATTATGATAAATTTTTAGAAAATATCCTTATAATTTATGCTATGTAATATTTGGATTTGGTATGACCCTATCTGAAGTAGAATTGTTATTTAGAAGATGAGATTTTATTATTTATTTGTGCAGGCAATAAGAGCGAGGGAAAGGATAACTCAAGGCAGATCATCAGGAGCAAATGAGTAAAGAAAAACCATTTAAGAAAAGTTGAAGGTAGGGTATGGTCTAAGAGAGGAGCTGAATTAGGCCCTCCATTTTTATTTTTTCTTTTCCGAACCTGTAAAAATGTGGGAAAAACGGAAGCAGCTCCCCTGCGATATTATAAATGTATAAATTATCTCCCTATAAAAAATAAAATAATAATTTACCTCACTATATTTTTTTAAAATGAATCAATTTATCTCTTCGTAATTTTTAAAAATAGAGCAATTTACCTCCCTAGACAAGGATGTAAATTGCTATTTGTTTTTCATAAAGGGTAATTTGCTTATTTGCAATATCACATGGAAATAAATTGCATTAAACCCGTAAAATGTAATATACATTTTTGATTCCCTATAAGATAAATTATGGTACCATCATTTGCAACTTGTCCTCGACTAAAAGTATAATTATTTTTATCTCTATTATCGGGCAAACTATTCTCTTTTAGTCCCAATAATTTGGGTATGCCAATTTTTGGCCTCATATCATAAAAAATTAACACCTTTAGTCCTAATAAAAAGAAAATGATCATGCCGTTAAAAAATTAACACTAAGTAGCCACATGGTTGGGGGTGATTAAGAAAATTTCAAAATTGTTCAAACTATTCGAATCAAATCGAGTTGAACCGTGTATTATGATTTGTTGAACAAATTAAAGTTTAAATTTAAAGTAAAATCACACCGCACTTATTGATTTGGTTTTGGTTTAGTACTACCAAAATCGTAAAAAATTAAATTGTTAAATATATATTATTTATTTTTATATTATATAGAAAATAATTTGATATAATTAATTATTCATTTAGAACACTTTATTATTCAATTTATAAAAGCTCAAAGTAAATAAGTTGTCAAATGTGTAAAATCCAAAACCCATTTTTATAAAGGTTGGGTTAGGCTGTTATAGTTAGAAAAAAAAAATAAAAAATAAAAAAATACGCATGATTTTCTATTTCTCAAAGAAAAATAGAAAAAGAAAAAGAAAAAGAAAACAAAAATCCTTTCGATTGGACATCTCTTTCGAAATCTCATTTTCAGACTTTACAAAACAAGTCTTCTTTACTCTTCTTCAATCCCAAGTTCAAATTCTTTTGGGAAAGGTAAATTTCCTATATAAAAAATCGAGTATTACAAGAAGTACATCAAGAAATTAAGTCTGCTCAAAGGCACCAAGGAATTTTCCATATTCCAAATAGAGCCACAGATTGAAGACTGAACGGTAACTCTTTACTAGTAATTCGCATCTTCACTCGCTCAAGAACCCCAACAGCTGTAGCCTCTGGTTGGATGACCATTTATTGAAATCGTTTACAGTTTCAGGCTTTCCAAATGTGATACACCACTGATGCATGTGTGGCTCACTGAGCCGCATTCCACAAGTGCCGACCCCTCCAACGCACACTCGCCCGCTGCACCCCTTCCTGCCAGTATAGTGATGGCCATTGAAATCGAACTTCGCTCCACAGAATGGCCAAGCATCTCTGCGCGTGGATACATTGAAAAAAAAAGAAGCTCATGCGTCTCAAGGATGTGAGAATCACATAGGACACAAAATTTCTCCGCTCCTTAGATCCAAATTTTATCACCAATTGATAGTTTCCGAAGGATAGCCATCCATAGAATGAAAATATTATGCGGGATTTTAAATGGTCCTCGTAGCAATGACGCCCATATCATGTTGGCCACTCATGGTTGGAATACGCCATAGCCTGCACTCGAATTATAACCCCCTCGTGTCCCCTGCCAACCATAGCATCTGCACCACCATGTATGGGGGGTAGGTCCATGTCTCCACAGAGACCTGCAGGCCACCGCCACTCGCCTGTTGAGATGATCGTGGCAACACTTGCATTCAATGGAATTTCTGTCACTTGTGGCGCCAGTGGGCATCTCTGAATCAGCAGACCTCGCCAGCCAAAAGGTCGTGCCACAACCAAATAAGTTCCCCGTCCCCCACTCTGTATTCAATATTTATAAGCAGCTTTGTGCGTCGGCGGACCAATTTCCTCCAGCCTCATGAACCCGCCACTTAACTTACTGTCTATATGGATTTGTTTGGGAGGCGATAATACCTGATCCATTTAACCCAAATGGAAGCACTCTCCAGCTTGACGTCCTCCCAAAAATATTTACTCATCAGAGCTGAATTCGTTGCAATAACGCTTCGAATGCCCCAGCCTCCTTCCTCCTTACTAAGACACAATTGCTGCTAAGTAACCTTTGCCATGCATGTAGAGGAGGTGCCTTGCCATAAAAATTTTCGAAATCGCCTCTCAATTTCCTTGATGATTCCTTTCGGTAGGAAAAAAGCACTAGCCCAGTAAATATGAAGCAATGACAAGACTGATTTTATCAATTGAACACGGGCGGCATACGAGTGTCCCACCTTCCCCCATCCACTAATTTTCTGATCAATTCGTTGTAATAATGGTGCACAGGCTACCTTTGTCAACCGCGAGGAGGTTAAAGGGACACCTAAGTAACTGACAGGAAGTGAACCTTCGATACACCCCAATTCCTACAAGATAACTTCCTTAACAGATGCTACAGATTTCGAAAAAATAACTTGACTTTTTCGAGGGATTAGCATGCAGCCCCGAGCTTTCTGAAAATTCAGCGAACACATGTTTCAAGCTTCGGTTTAATTCATCGTGCACCCTATAGAATAGCAACAAATCATCCACGAAGCATAACTTTACAAGTTGGAGTTCTTTGCATCTCCAATGGAATTGAAAATGCTGTGTCGATAGTACTTGCGCTTTCACAGATAATTGTAACACTTCTTTCACAAGCACAAAGAGATACGGGGAGAGTGGGTCACCTTGACACAATCCCCTCGCCCCCGAAAAAAACTTTGAGGCTCTCCATTAATACACAAAGAAAACGTCGTGGTAGTCACACACTCCATAATCCATCCTATGAATACGTCCGGAAAGTTAAACAACACTTGTGTTTTTCGTAGGAAATCCCACTCGACCGAATCACACGCCTTGTGTAGGTCCACTTTAATCAGACAGCGGGGTGGTAAATGGATCTGGTTGTACCCATCGAGGAGCTCTTGCTAATAGGATATTATCACTAATTCGGCGAGTTCAGTGTTGCATCAATCAATTTATCCAAACGCGGCTTCATCCATTGTATTAGTATCATGGAGATAGCTTTGTAAAGGATATTACAACACGAAATAGGCCGAAAATCCGCCACTTTCTGAGGTAGATGGACTTTAGGGATCAGCGTGAGCAATGTGGTGTTCATCTGTTTCAACAATCGACCTGATTGGAAAAATTCTTGAACTGCGGCAGTTACCTCATTACCAATGATAGGCCACGCTGCTTTAAAGAAAACCGCCGAATGGCCATCAGGTCCCAGCACTTTATCGTCATCAATATCAAAGAATGCCTCATCACCTCTTATCGCTGCACCTGAGCAAGTAGCCCGAGCCCATCCGAGTGATCGACTAGAGATTTGACCCACGGCCTTAAGTGACTCAATGAGATATTGCATTGTTGTCGTTGACCCCCAAGCAAAATTTGAAAATAAGAGACGAATTCTTGCCTCATGTGAGTTGGTTCAGTTAAGCGCGTGTCGTGCTCATCATTAATCTGAATAATTTTTTGCGTTGCCCGCCTCACTATAAGCTTCTGGAAGAAGACACTAGTACATTGGTCCCCCTCATTTAACCACTGCATTTTGGCCTGTTGTTGTAGCATGTGTTGATGCTGCTTAACGACCTTCATATAAATCACCTTACACCACTTTTCAATCTCAAGCAGCAGTGCATTATTCCTGAATCGTCTGAGTAGCTCCTGCGCGGTAGCCAAAAATCTTGTTGCCTGTTCCTCATTTTCCAGCAAGTCGCCTTTCGTTTTCTGGCGTTCCAAGAACACTGTCTTTAGCAATTTCAGTTTTTGGACGACAACATAAGTTTTCGTCCCATAGATTTGGTGCCTCCAAACCCCATGAACACACTGAAGAAATCCCGCAGATTTCGCTAAAAAATTATCAAATCGGAACATAGGTGCACCGTCTCTCGCAGCTCCACCATTGTACACAATCATCGGGTAATGGTCCGATGTTCTAGGCGTCATACAGCGGTAATAACTGTTCGGCCACATGGTTAGCCATGCCTCGTTAACCATCGATCGATCTAGTCATTTCCATAAACCAAGCTCCCCCGAGCTACAGTTATGCCAAGTAAAGAGATGGCCTTGTAGCGGCAATGTACATAACCTCACTTCCAATACACAATCCTAAAATTCCTCCATAGCTGATGAATGCTCAACCGAGCGGCCACTGACTTTGCTGAGGTCGAGCACCACATTGAAATCTTGCATTAACAACCATGGAATGTCATCGAGCATTGGGGCCAGCCTTTGGATCGTCTCCCACAAGAAACGCCTCGGCCCCGCTTCATTCTTGCCATAAATGAAGTGAAATCGCACATGCACTATTATGATGTCGCATAGTAGCCCTGCAATGAATTATTTGCGTGTCCACTTCTAGTATTCCAATGTATCTCTGATGCATCCCACATAATCCAAATACGATTACCCAGTCCATTGTAATCTACGTACCATGATCACCTCCGATGAATAGATGACTGAACAGGTTCCACATTACACCTTGCTACCCTCGTTTCTAGAAACCCTAACAGTGACAGTTTCAATTCCGAGATGAGTGCCATAACAACACACTGATGGTCCCTTTTGTTGAGACCTCGCACATTCCAACAGGCCATATTAATCATGAAAACCCCTCCAAAGGGCTGCTTCTGTTAGGGCCCTGATTTATTTGTTCCATATCGTCAGTCATATCATGAAGCACATCAAACGGATTGTACACTGCTATCTCCTTTCCCTTAGTGGCTTCCACTTTGTCAGCGCCGGAATTCTGCGCATCACTTTCCTATCTACTTGCCGTCGGATAAGCTCGCTCAGGCACAACCCACTCGGGGGCGTCATTCCTGACTGCACTACTCCCAGTCTCCTGAGGTACCTTCGGAATAAAAACCCTCACGGGGGGGGGGGGAGGGGTGCTGCTTCTTTCTTGTTTTCTTTCGTATAGGGCAGTGATCAGCAATATGCTCTAGAGCGCGGCACGTAGGACATCGACTAGGTAACCACTCATACTCCACATTAATTTTGCAAGGGCCTCCACGGGTCCCTCCAAATTTGGGAAGCATAATGATCAGGTGCTTTAGCAGGAGCGACGTATAGTCCAATAAAATACAAACACGAGCATAGTCAAGACGTTTGCAAAATTTTGTAACTGCATCTTGACACAACGGCTTCCCTACCCTACTCACAACAACACTAAGCTCGTCCACCATCCGATACTCAATCGGCATATGATGGAGTCGGATCCAAACAGGCACTTCTGTCAGCGCCTGTTTCCTGAGCACCATACCGGGTTCCCATTTCTGCAAAATTATCGGCTGGCCGTGAAACAACCAAGGTCTCCCCCTCAATAACCTCTTCCATTGCAGCAGAGTTATGGAATCGTATAAAGGAAAAGTTTTTTGTTGTAGCATTACTCCTGTACCCCCGCCAAGTCGAACGAACAAAATCGTTAAAATGATGAAAGTAGGGTTTTTTCCCAAGGAAAAACCCTACATCTGTGGTATTCCACTTTCTCGCCCCCTCCTCCGCCGTTGTCGGCCGAACCACAATTTCACCATTCTGTAGTTCCGGGGGAATGTACCGTGGGATTTTACGAGTGGAGTTATGAAATCCTTCCACCAATCGTTCTGCATGCATTGTAGTAGAATCCGTACGTAGCTTAACCCCCCCCCCCCCCCACAAAGATTTCTGGCCTTGAATTCTTATTTTGTTCCCCGTCCCCCTGTTGAACACGTCGAGCCATCATAGGCTTTGCGCAGGAAAAGGTGCAAGTATAATCTGCCCGGGCTGCGTGCCGCCATCACTATCCCATCTGCATGGGTGGGTTTGGCATAAATGACGTGTGAGAATCCTCACCAAACTTTGAAACCCACTTCTGCTTAAGGGTTTGGAGTGCATTTACAGATTCAATGTCTCCCTCATCGACATTCTACCAGTTTGAGAAAATCAGCAAAACGAAATTCTCTCGCAATCTTCTTCCTTTCCTCCTAATCGGTCCCATTCGCCGCCTCCGCCACCCCTAGGGTTTCGAGAAGGGATAGAAGACGTGGTAGCGGGAGTCATATTTTTTGTCAAGGAGATTAGCTTTTATTAATTTACCCGAAGTTCAAATTCTTCAAGTAATTTTCTTTTTCTTTTCTTTCTCTCTTTTTTTTTTCCTTCTTCTCTTTTTCATACATTCTTTTGTACAATAAAAAAATTAGACAAATATAATAAATTTGTTGAATTAATTTGAATGAAATTTTCGTTAAGTTGGATCTATATGAGTGATTAAATAAATTTTTTTTAGAATTTTTTATTTTGATTTTGCTAACATTAAGTTTCTATTTCTCTTGAAACTCATATTTGTATATCGAATATTTGTGAGTTAGATGTTGATCTTCAAAATGTTTTTGAAAGACGATTTGTTTTATTATCTCTTAAATATTTTGTATTTGACTTTAATTATTTTGAAAAGCTTGTTAATTACTCTTTATCACATAAAAGACTTTTACCTATGAATGTAAATTAGCTGAGATAAATTATTTGTATTTGAGATAAATTTAAGCTCTTTTTGTTATTTCTAAATTTTGACTTGATATTTGGTTTGAAAATATTTTAATAAACTTTGCAGCCCATTATAACAAATAAAATTCAGTTTTTTTCAAATAAAAAATTAGAGATATTTATTTTTATATAAATATAATTTTTTTTAAATTATAATTATTGTACTAGAGATAATTTTTAGGGTAGATTATCCCCTTATATAAAATATAAATTATTTTTAAAATACAAATACCCCACTCATTTTTGAAAAATTAACAAATACCCCTCCCCCATCAAAAGTTTGTAATTTTTAACCAAAGACCTAAAATTGACCATTTTGCCCTTGGATTTTTTGTTAAATTGTAGAAAAATCAACCGAGGCGAATTTCTTTATTACTCCTCTGTGTAAAATACTTAAGAAACGTCTCCTTGTGCATTGTAGTTCAAAAAAGTTCCAACAAATTTAAAAATTAAATAAAATACATAAGGGCATTTTGGCCAGTTCACCCGTAAAAGTGGATGAAAATGGGTTATTTGTTAGACTGTTATAAACCTAAGGCTGGTATTTGTATTTTTTTAAAAACAAGAAGGTATTTGTAATTATGCCAAACCTCGAGAGAGGTAGCTATAATTTACCCTAATTTTTAACCTCTTTTTACTATGTTTTGAACGTGAATCATTATTTGGTTTGAAAATATATTTATAAACTTTGACCGCATATTATAATAAATGAAATTTATATTTTTAAAATGAAGAACCAGAGAAATCTTATATGATAACGAATTAGGTTTGAATTACAATATTTGTATTTTAGAGAATTTTTAACCTCTTTTTATTGGTTTTGGAATTGGAATTATTTTAAAATACTTTGACCACATTTTATAATATATAAATTTAATTTATATATATTTCTATCTTTTGAGATCAATTTCTAACCTCTTTTCATATATTTTTTTAATTTGAATTATTATTTGGGTTGAAAATATTTTAATAAACTTTGTCCCCAAATTATAATAAATAAACTTGAAGTTTCTAAAATAAAATTTAGAAAATTTTTATTTTATATAAATAATAAATTATTTTTAAATTTATTGTTCATATATGAGATATATTTTAACCTCTTTTTGTTATTTTTGAACTTGAATTATTATTTAAACCTCTAAATTAATTATAAAGGGGCCAAAAGTATTATGAGTTCTATTAACAATACTAGAGTGATCCTCCTTGCTGGGCAGGGCTTCCCCTAGGTTAGGTCCCGAGCCTACCTCGTCCTTCCCCTCAGAGGGGTTTTTCCCTTGTTTTTAGCGGGATACCTCTTGGGACAGTTCTATGGCTCCCCGCATTTGTCCTTTCCGTATAGCCTCCACATAGCACTTCCATGGTTGTTGTTGGTCTCCAAGGACCTCCAATATTCCGCCTAGTACAGGGAATTTGATCTTCATATGGAAGGCAGATATGATTTCCTAGAAGCATTTATGGAAGGCTTCCTCAAAATTATGTTGTATGCTTAAAGGGCGTCCATTGCTAAGAATTTGATTAAGCATGTCCTCCTCAACGACCCCTGCCCCAAGGAAAGGGGGAGGGCTATCGCTCCTCTTGGGCGCACCACTTCTCCCGCGAATTCGTATAACGAGGTGTCCATCTTTTCCATTGGGGTTTTCCCCAACTGCATCTGATCATTGGCCTCGCCGTATATTATATCAGCCGAACTCCCTGAGTTTATGAATACTCTACCGATTTCATAGGTTGTCATGATGGTTGTGATTACTAGGCCATCGTTATGGGGGAGATGACTCCCGTTCCTTCGGTTGACCCAAGTTGGATTACAGGGGCACCTGTCTTCGTACTTACGTCCAAGATTTTGTCGGGATACGTGATATCCGCTTCCCGAGCCAGTACCTTTTGGGCCCTATGGGACTCTCCCCACTAGGTCCTCCAGTGATCATGCATACGACCCCCTTCCGAGGAGGGTTCATGTCCTCCGAGGGCCCAGCAGGGGCATGTTTACGTCCTTCTGTCCTGAGAGGCTCGGTATTGTATTCTGCCGAGACTTTTTCCTGGCTCTGGTCCTTTTTTTGGTAGGGACCCGTGCCTTGAGACTTTCTTCTTCACATGAACTCCTGGAGATATCCATTTTTGATAAGTCACTCGATCTCGTATTTTGGATGTCGGCATTCCTCCGTAGAGTGCCCGTAGTTGTTATGGAATCGACATAATTTTTCCGACTTAGGTCACGTGGGGCCTTCTCTAGCATCTCTAGGTCATATCAATAGCCCCTCCCCCTCTACCGCCATGAGGGCTTTGAGTGATGGGGGCATTGAGGATGAGTGTAGACAGGAGGTCCGAATGGGGTTTCCTATCCCGCCCATCAGCATGAAGCTTCTTGGTGGATCCTTCGTCGCGAGTGTCTTTTGTCTTCTCGCCCCGACCTTCCTTCTTGGAGGCTTGTGCCTCCTCCATATTGATGTATTTGGCTGCTCTAGCCAACAGGCTATCAAAGTCCTGTACCGGCTTTTTGGCCAGGGATTGAAGAAATCTCCATCCAAAAGCCCTTGAGAGAAAGCGCTAGCCTTGACCACCTGTGTAGCTGCAGGGACTTCCAAGGCGGCGGTGTTGAAACGATGCAGGTAGTCCCTCAGGGACTCGAAATCCTTTAGTCGAACGGTGAAGAAACTAAGGAAGGTTTTGCAATGTCTCCTGCTATTGGCGAACTGATGAAGGAACAGTCAGCGAAACTCCTAAAAGTTCCTCACTGAGCCAACTGGTAGTTGGTTGAACCACTACTGGGCCGCCCGGCAGAAAATGGTAGCAAAAACCCGGCACTTGATCCCATCTGTGTCGGTGGAGAAGCGTGGCATTCCTGAACCATGACAGGTGGTCCTGTGGATTGGTGGTTCCATCGTACTCCACAAAGGCCGGTGTCTAATAGTTGGGAAGAAGTTCGTCCGCCATGACTTCTTCGCTGAATGAGATGCCGCCCTGCACCTCGAACAAGACTCCCATCATCCTGTGTTGCACATCTTGCAAACTTTTCTATAGGTGTTCCAGTACGAGAGGGATCTTCATTCCATGCCGGGGGAGGAGGAATTGGTTCCTCCTTCGGGAGTCCAAGGTGTCTCTACCCAGAGGGCTTCCCCATCTTCCACCGGCCCTCCAGCCACCGGGAGAGCTCCCTAAGGCCCGGGGGCCACCGCTGCCAGGGGGTAGTGCTAATTGTTGCCATTTGCGCCCGTATGGCGGACGTAATCATCTGTTGGATGGCCCCCATCAGTCCAGGGGACAAACTATCAAATAAGGTGTCCGAGGGGGTACTATCCCATAGAGGGTCCAATAGGGGTTTGAAGGGACCGGAGGATCCCGCTTCCTCCCTCCCAGAAGGAGCTAAGGGGGCTCCAGACGGCACCCACAATGCCTGAGGGTCAGTAGGATCATTTGAGGCCTTCTCCTTGCCTGGTCCACTGTTAGGAGTTTCCATATTCTACACGTCTTTGATTTGTATTTCCACAGACGAAGCCAATTAAAGTGAGCTAAAAGAACTCATTTTTCGGCTTGAGTGGAGTGGACCTTGAGTTTCTGCAAGCTATGAAAAGGGGACCTACAAAGAAAGCGTTATAACTCCAATGCTCAAGTCAGTAAGCAGTTATAGAAGAATATATTTGAATAAAGTAATGAAACAGTGAGATTTCGTGAACAAAGAGCATAAAATAAATTTGGTACAAGTTGAGAGATAAAATTCTTGTGTTAGAGTGCTACGAAAATGTTACTAGAGCCAGCCAAATAGTCCAGTATTTATAGAGGAAGAGCCATAGTTGGGAAGGACTCTTCATAGACCTAGAGTCTAGGAAGACAGAGTATTAGCCCCCCTAGACTTCTGTAGCCATCGGACTCCTTGGAAGTAGGAGGGTGGTTGGATGAGTCTTGCGCAGATAAGGATAAGGTTGAGGCTAACCTTATCCGATCTTCTTGATGAGCCAGGGCCTCTGCCCTGGGCCTCCTTGGTGGGGCTACATCCCTCGGCTGGGCTGGGCCTTTCCTTCGTAGAGGGAGGCCTAGCTGGTCGTTCCTTGGGCTGGGTCGGTGGCCCTTCGAAGTCTTCTTCGAGAGTGTGCGGTCTTTTGCGTGAGGCTTCGATATCCTTCTTGGGCCTTCTAGGAACCTCCTTAGGCTTTTGGGCCTTGCTCTATGGCCAACCAATTTAGCACATATTAGGTACTATTAAATAAAAATAGAATTCCCCAAAATTGAAAATTTGCATTTTGTATTCACTAATGATTATATTTCATTATTATATATCAAACTAATTAATACAAAAATAAAATAATAATATTAAAAAATCCAATATTAAAATAAAATTAATCAATCAAAGCTCCTTAACTTGGATTGTGATGTAGATAAAAATGGGTTGGCCCGAAGAGGCCTAATCGATCCAAAAGAAAGAAAAAAATCGCAGGAGCCCAAAGGAATGCAAGGCTCAATGTGCCTCCCAATGGGGCCTAATTGGTGCCCCTAAGAAATTTAGTCTTGATAAAGTCCCCAAGAGTCCGCCAAGAGGCACCCTCAGAAAATAAATTGATCTAAAAAGCCCAACATACGGGAATCTGAGGAGGCCCAGATCCAAGAGGGCCTCACCAGCCGCCTTCTCAGAGACATGTAGAATCTTCTCAACCACTTCCTTTGAATCCAAGGGGGATCCTCAATAGCTTCCCTGAAAATTTGGGAAGGCATCCAAGATACCCTCATCAGCAGCAGATTCCAACTGCTCCAAAGTCGTGGGTGTCCAACCGTCCTCCCCCGAATCTGGGGGGATCCTCCAACCGCTGGGGACCCCACCGAATCTGTGGGGGATGCAACATTATCTAACAACTTTGAGGTCATGCTACCCCAAATCCGTGATTATCTCCAACCAACTAAAGATTGTCTATAAATAACCTCCCCCAGCGGAAGAAGACAAGTTTTTTATCCTGCAATGAAAACTTGTACCTTGATACTGCAACTTGAGCTCATATTTTACAACTTTCACCTTCATGCTACCACTTTAGCTTGAAGGAACAGTTGTAATTCGTACTTAGAGATTGATTTCAATATCAATCTTTCATTTATACATGCTAAATGAGAAATAACACTCTCATTTTCACACATTTACACTCTTTATTTCCTTGCATTTTACTTCATCGTTTTGTACCCTAATTGGATCGAGCACCACATTTTTTGCTCGTATCATTGACACCGTCTGTGTGAACACAGAGCTGATACGTGAGAATGATGGAAGCTACCAAGACTGGAGTTAACTCCAACCTTGGATACCTCCTCCGGAAGGATGGTCCCCCTCCCACTATATGACCTCTAGCAGATGATTACTACCTCCATTTAGGGGCCCAACTTCAGTGGCCCTATTGTTATCATTACCTAATGTCAATGTTCCTATTAACCTAACATTTAATATTTAGGGGACCTTGTGAGAGGACGTCACCCTAGGAGAATGGGGGAGCACCCGTCCCCACAGGAGGGTGCCCCGGGTGCCCCCAATGACTGGAGGATGCTACGTGATATGCTTTAGCGAGACTCTTAGACCTGCAAAGACGTGTCTGAGGGGTCCCCTCGTGAGACTAGAGGGCACCCCCCTCAGCAATGTAGTCTTGATGAACGAACTTCTCTCGGGAGTATATTTAGTATTTTACCTTAGTAGCCTTGGAGGTCCCTTTTACTACCTCTAATATGCTAAAATGTGCATTTTGTATGAATCTCAAGATGGATACTTCTCCAAGCATCAAATAAATAAGCCCCCTCAAAATAATTCCTGCCCCCTGGGGCTCCTAGGTAGGAGTCTTTTCAAAATAAGTCATGCCCCCCTGGCAAGAGCCCCCTCAGAATAAGTTCTGTCCCCAGGCAGGAGTCTTCTCAGAATAAAAACCATGCCCCTGGGCAGGTACCTTTCAGAAAAAGCCCTGTCTTCCACATAGGCACATAAGCTCTCCTCCATGAAGACATCAAAGTCCTCCCTCAGGCAGGTACCTCGACACTTCCCCGAGGGATGTTTAAGCTCTGTTCTGTGTAGGCACCTAAGCCTTCCTCCGAAGAGGCACCTAAACCCTGCTTCTAGCGAACACCTTTATCCTTCTTTCAATGAGGCCCCTAAGTCTTGATACGAGTAAGCACTCTTAAATAAGTCCTCTTTCGTGGAGACACATAGACCTTGCTCCGATCATACACCTTCTTAAAAGCCCTACTCTCTACAGGCACGAAGTAAGTTCTTTTTTTCTTAAGCATGCTTATGCTACTAACATTTTCTTGCAGGAAAGAGACAAAATAAATGGCTCCCTCTTCGAGCCAGTCTCTTGCCTCTGATAAATGGAAACACCTACTCTAATAAGGGTCGAAGTCTCCACCTATATGGTATTTTAAGTTCTTGATTGTAACTATATACTTCATCATCAAAAACGATTTTATAACTAGAGATATGATCTTGAACCTTATTTGTCAATCATCAGCCTAACAATTTCAACACTGAACTTTACAATTTCATATGGGCTGGGAGCTGCAGCAAGGTCTGTTTTGCCATTCTCCATAACTTCCAATCAGCATCACTATTTCAATACCCCTCTTGGCCCTCACGTAGTTCATTCCGTTAACGAACAATACTCGGGTATCAAATGAACTAGGCACTTGAAACCCACACAGGGTCCAGACAGTAGTTTTGGCTGTCATGTTTCTTTCCATCACAGAAACCATCAACACAAGCATAGTCCTCTACTCTTGTCATCACATTCTGGGCCGGGCTTATAGCAACGAGAAGCAAGTCATGAATTACGTTGCTGCAGTGACTCCTCTTATTTGTGCCTCCACGGTCACGGACACCCTACAAGCAACTATCTCCGGTTCGTTCGACGCATACATTTCCATGCCTTATTTCATCTGCAGAGTTTTAAGTTTGTTTGAGAAAAGTGTTTGTGT
Organism: Sesamum alatum; assembly: GCA_034509735.1. NCBI lineage: Eukaryota > Viridiplantae > Streptophyta > Magnoliopsida > Lamiales > Pedaliaceae > Sesamum > Sesamum alatum. The sequence continues at coordinate 7,676,726 of JACGWO010000005.1, forward strand.
TTTGCTTTGCTGATATGCATCAGGGGTTGCAAGAGGGAGTGGGTGGCAACACATTGGTGCTTATGTGAACTTAGGGCCATTTTCTCTTGTGGGAATTCCAGTAGTTGTAGTTCTTGGCTTCGTTGAGAACTTAAAAGCAAAGGGATTTTGGACTGGAATAGTGATTGGTTCGACTCTACAATCAGTCATTCTATCAGTCATCACAGGCTTCACTGATTGGCAAAAACAGGTTTATTCGTATGAAACAAATTATATATGGTAAGTATATTATGCTCATTATGTAATAGGGTAAATGACTGCACCTTCTTTGATGCTTAACATTATTACAAAAATCTTGTGGTTGTTTGAAATTTACAAACAATCCCCTAATTTTTACGTCCGCTTAACAATGAGCCCATTCCGCTTGCCTCCTTTAGGTTTTCATTCACTTTTTGCGGTAAACTGACCAAAATGTACTTTTATGGATTATCACTTACAACTTTATACATTTTTTAAAATTTTTTAGAATATTTTTATGGACTAATATGCCATATTAATTATTTATTTTACCTGCCCTCAAATTTTTCTTCATTTTCTCAAACATCTTTTAAAAAAATCATGCAAGGATAAAGTAGGAATTTGCACCTCACCATCTAGGGGCTACATAATTATATTTCATTTGAAGGGTTAATTTATAATTTTTCAAACAATAAAGAGATATTCATAATTATCTCAAACATACTGAAAGGTAACTGTAATTTACGGAATGTAACATTTGAATGTGGCCGGACCCCATTTTAAGTAGAATTGATATTTAGAAGATGAGATTTTATTATTAATTTGTGCAGGAAATTAGAGCGAGGGAAAGGATAACTATGGACGATCATCCGAAGCAATTGAGTAAAGAGAAACCATTTAAGAAAAGTTGAGGGTACGATCTGGTCAAAGAGTGTAGATGAAATAGGCCTTCCATTTTTATTTTATTTTTCTTTTGTCTACTTATAAAAATAACTTGATGTAAACTGTAGTATACTTTTTTGATTCCCCATAAGATAAATTACAATTACGCTTCTTAATCTATGGTTTATTTACACAAATCATCCATGCATTTTGCATAATTACAGAAACCACCCATAACAGTAAAAACGTAAGGGTAGTTTGTGTAATGATATTGGCATTTTTGAGTGGTGTATGTGTAATTTTTTAAATAATAAGAGTGATTTATGTAAACAAACCATAGGTCAGTGGGTGTAAATATAGTTATCTCTAACTATTTTATCTCTATGCATAGGGAAAATGTGTGTGTGTGTTTTTTTTTGTCCCAATAAATTGGGCATGGGACAATTTCTGGTCTCACATCTTCAAAAATTAACACCTTTCATCCTGCTAAAAATAAAATGATCACACTATTAAGAAATTAACAGTAGGAGTCACATGCATAGCGGTTTCCATTATGAGTTACTCTCGCTATCACATAGATATTAGTGTGGATTGGGATAGGAAGAAATGGAGATTCACGGGCTTTTATGGTGATCCAAAAGCAAGTAGTCGAAAGGTGGGTTGGAATATGTTAAGATCATTGCAGCCTAGGTCCTTATTGCTTTGGCTATGTTGTGGCGACTTTTATCCTATTTATTCGAATATGAGAAAGGGAGTAGATGTGCTACTCGGGAATGGATGTTGCGGGATTTTTGATCGGTATTGTTCGATGTGTAACCTGATGATTTGGGTTATGAGGGTCCTATTATACCTGGTGTAATTGGAGAATGTGGTCGAATACCGTCTATTGTCGATTAGATAGAGCCTTGGGAACTAAGGAGTGGCGTGCGTTTTTTACCTCACATAAGGTCTTCAATTTACCTATGGTGTACTCAAATCTTACCCCAGTGCTTGTCCAGCTGGAGCATCAGTTCACTTTAGAAGAGGTGCAGCATCGTCATTGTTTTCGGTTTGAAGAATTCTGGTCTCAAGCGGGGGAGTGTTCTCAAATTGTTTTAGATTCATGAAAATTCATTGTCTGATGCAAAATGCTGAATTCTATCCTTAATCTGATTGGAATGTTTCTAGGACGCGTTGACTAGTTGGAGCAAAGGCAACTTCCAAAATATTGAAAAGCGTATAAAATGGTTGGAGTCCAGGATTTGGGAATTGGACCAACAGTCCTTGAACCCGGCCGCAAGGGGGGCTTGTTGGAAAGACGTAAAGAGCTAGATGGTATGGTGACGGATTAGACTTTGAAATGGCAACGACGGGCTAAGGCTCACTGGTTTGTTGAGGGGGATAGAAACACGAAATATTTTCACTCTCGGTCCTCTTCCCAGATGAAGGTCAATAAAATTGTGTGTCTCAAGGATAACATTGGTAGTTGGAAATCTTTAAAGGGAGGAATTCAAACGCTGATCTCTGCCTATTCTAGAATGCTATTTACCACCTCAACTCCGTCTGTGCAGGATTCGGATATGAGTTTCCATGGTGTTCAGCCATGGATTTCTATGACTCGGAATCAGTAGCTGACTCGTCTATTTGAGGGTGATGAGGTATGATCTGTCTTATTTTCTATGACTCCTCTTATATCCCTAGGACCGGATGGTTTTCCCCCTTTCGTTTTTCAACATTACTGGAAGATAGTTGGTAGACAAATTACTCATTGTGTGCTGAAAATTTTAAATTCCGGTGTATTGCCTCCTGAATTGAATGATACCAAAATTGTATTGATTCCAAAAAATCAAATCCCTCGAATTCGTTTCAAATTTTCGCTCTATCAGCTTATGCAATGTAGTTTACAAAGTTATGTCCAAGGTGCTTGTTAATAGATTGAAAATGTTCTTAGATTCAGTTATATCTCCATCGCAGTTAGCTTTTGTGAGTTGTCTTCTAATATTGGATATTGTTATCCTTGCTTTTGAATGCAATCATTTTCTCAAAAATAAAACAAAGGTTGTAAGGGTCTTTTTTGCTTCGAAGCTTGATATGTGTAAGGCATATGATCGTATTGAGTGGTCTTTTGTGGAGCTTGCCTTGCGGGAATTTGGATTTGCTGATAATTTTGTGAAACTGATTATGCTTTTTATATGTTCTATTAGCTTCTTATTTATGTTGAATAGAGAGCAATTTGAATACATTCAGCCTACACGAGGGATTGGGAAAGGTGACCCCTTTTCCCCATATATATTTATCATTTGCTCGGAAGTATTTAGTTTGATGTTACGGAAACTGAACACAGTGGAACCATTCAAGGAATTGATGTCCCCCGACGTGCCCCTCAGGTGTCACATCTTTTATTTGTTGATGACTCGTTGATTTTTTGTAAAGTAACGGAGGATGCAATTATGGAGATTGGTGGCATCCTTGGTGTGTATGAAAGGGCATCACGACATATGGTAAATTATGCAAAGTCTGAGATGGTGTTTAGTCCCAATGTGGGGAGTCAACGGCAGCGGTTGCTGGCGGGTATTCTCAATATGGTGGTGGTAGACAAATTGGAAAAGTATCTAAGCTTGCCAACCGTGATGGGGCGAGGGAAGGCTGACATCTTTCAAGGTCTTCGGGATAAGATCTGGGCAAAGCTCATAGGATGGTTAGAGAAATTTCTTTCTAGTGCAGGTAAAATGGTACTTATAAGAAGTTGTACTTCAATCAATTCCCACGTATATCATGCAATGTTTTCTCCTTCATGACAAGTTAATCCGAGAAATCCAATCATTGATTCCTGATTTATTGTGGAGTTATTCCAAACATAGGTGAATTCATTGGGTATCTTGGGCGAGTTTATGTAAGAGCAAACAGGTTGAAAGACTTGGTTTTTCGGGTTCTTGGGAGGTTTAATCTAGCTTTATTGGCAAAGCGGGTGTTAGCGGTTGATGTCTCATCAGGATAGTCTCTTCGAACAAGTCCTTAAAGCAAGGTACTTTTCCGAGAATTTCTTTTGGGGAGTCCACAGTGGGTTACAATCCATATTTTACATGGAGAGGTACTCAGGAAGCCAAGTTCATCATTGATGTGAAGAGTAGATGGAGTGTGGGTGATGGCTCCTCTATCCGAGTTTGAAGTGACCCTTGGCTATCAAGACCATTTCATTTTCATCATATTTTTCAAAGGCCGAGTTCCAGAATCTAAGACAAGTGACCTTTTCTTAGCTAATCAGAATGAATGGGATCTATTGAAGTTGGCGTCCATGTTTTGTAAGGAAGATATCCGTTGTATTCGGTCTATTTCAATTAATAGAAGTTCTAGTTGTGATAATCTTATTTGGCATCATGTTACGCATGGTAAACCTACTATAAAGAGTGCATATGTAGTGGGTGAATGAGAACAAGCTCGCACCTCTAGTTTGTTGCTTGAACCTTCTACCACGTTCACTAATGCAAGTTGGGACTTCTTGTGGAATGCTTTTGTGCTAGGCAAATTCAAACATTTTTCTTTGTGGTTGTGTAAAGGGAAATTACCAGTGCTACGGAGTTTGAAAAGACGACATCTGGTGGCAGAGGGATTGTGCCTAATTTGTGGATGTGTAGAGGAAGATGTCGAACATATCTTATTACGCTATGATTTTCTCTTCAGTGTTGGAGGCTAGTGGACATTCTGTGGACAGTCACTTCAGCTTGGGGGATTTAGGGGAAGACTTGTTGAGGCAGATTGAGACGAGATGTGTTTGGCAATTACTTTAGCCTGGGGAATTTGGGGTAATAAAGGTAAAAAGAGTTCTCCAGTAGCTACAATGTTATTTGCGAAATCTTATCGTCAGTCTTACCAAACATCTCAGCTTAGGTTCAGTGCATTTTAGGCTCTGTAATTGTTCTCATTTGTCTGTCTGGGCTATTTGGGGCATATGTTGTTGTCGAATTTTGTTGGCTTGTGTGAAGGTTTAATGAAATTTCTGTTTTCATGTCAAAAAAAAAAAAAAAGGAATTGAACTTATTTGATCTGAAAATATCTTAATAAACTTTGACAAAAGTTATAAAATATAACCTTTTCTTATAAAATAAAAAAATAGAGAATTTTTATTACTATACAAATAATAAATTAGTCCTTAAATTATAAGACTTGTATTTGAGATGACTTTTAACCTCTTATTATCATTATTATTTTTATTTAAAATATTATTTGGTTTGAAATATTTTAATAAATTTTGATCACAAATTATAATAAAAAAATTAATTTTTTAAAAATAAAAATTAGAGAAATTTTATTTTTATATAAAATATAAATTATTATTTAAATTATAATTATCTGTACTTGAGATAAATATTAACTTCTTTTTATAATTTTTTGAATTTGAATTATTATTTAGTTTGAAAATATATTGATAAACTTTGACAACATATTATAATAAATAAAATTTACTTTTTTAGAATAAAAAATCACAAAATTATATTTTAATATGAATAATAAATTAGGTTTTAAATTATATTTGTATTTGAGAGAAATTTTAACCTCTTTTTATTATTTTTGAATTTGAATTATTATTTAGTTTGAAGATATTTTAAACAACTTTGGCAACATTTTATAATAAATAAATTTAGTTTTTTTAAAGTAAAAAATTAGAGTGTGACTTTTTAGCCAGACTTGGGCTTGTATCACATATACAATTTAATCCACCAACTAACTTGCTCTGCATTAATTGAATCATATTCAATTAATCACTGTTGATCAACTCATTAATCCTAGAGCACCTGTTACCATGGGTGGTCGTCTAGCAACGGTCCATGGCATTAGAGAATAAGTGAAATTGGTTGAACCTTCAACTACGCGTACTGCACAGATACAGTACTTCCATCAAGCTATCTCCCGATCAAGGTCAATTGCACGTAATTCTAAATCGATTAACATACTTGACTTCGATAACTATGCATCTACTCTTATCTATGTTTCTCGTTGATCAACATAGGAAACTACTTTCCTATTTGATTGACAACTGTGGCCACAGACTTCCAAAAGATCGATACAGTTTAGATAACATAGGAGATCACAATTATCTCATGATGGGCGATAGATTCCTTTTTGGAACGCGCAACGAGGACCAAGATACAACTTCCCTATACACAAGCCTACTATTGCTCATGAGGTTAGGGGACTAACTTCCGCACTATCGCAGCTAAGGAATTTCAGTCATATCGATCATGCCACACGAGCTTCTATATGACTATTTCTGCGAGTCAATTCAATAAAGTTGACAACCTATTTGTCAAGCACCCACTAAATTGCATTGGCGTTATACGTATGTCATCGATGAAACGTGACACTTTTAATATGAATGCATCCCTAGAGAACTCCTCAATACTCATTCTTGAGGGTTCCCGACTTGGAATGTTTCAGACCAACTCTCGATTGAGAAGATGGTGTAATAGTTGCCTTCAAATACACGACCTAACTTCATTGGTTTAATTGGTCTGTGGGCTTTGTCCATGAAATGCAGTAATAACATAAACTATAACATAACAAAATGGTTAAAGAATAAACTATGTTTGTGATATTTAACATTACATCGAATAAAATCATTAACAATAGATTACAAAACATCCAACTAATTGACTTTCTGGTCACCTATACTAACAGTACTCACCAAGTTCACTTAATTGATTAGAAATAAGATCTAAACAAAGTTTAGGAAGTAGATAATTATAGATAGAACTCTAGACAAGGCGATACTCATTCAACTCTTTTCATTAGCCTCCTTCAGTACTTTCTTTTGCTGCGGTTGTTACTGTATATTGTTCACTCACACTACTGATATCCATTATGAACTTAAATAAACATTACAACTTTTGTTCCTTTCACATCACAATCTCATATCTTTGCAGATATCTTCACTGAATCACACCCACCTCAACGCATTCAACATCTTGTGTCTAGCTAGGGGCGCATTTCGGTTCTATTTGGAGAGTGTCTTTGAGAAAGCTCTTGATCTCATTTAGTTTATCAGGAATCATCTATATTATCGACTATGTGATTGTACTCCACGCACCATGAACTAGCTAACGAGGAGCAACATTAGGCCCTATTATCTATGATATATTGTTTGGGGTTAAAGCATTTTACCCTGTACGAAAGTGGAACTGAGCAAATTACACCCCCTGTGATAAATAAAATAGTAGATTACCCCCTATGATTATAGCAACATAGCACAGTACCTGCCTCAATAAATTAAACGTTAGTGTAAAGGTGTAAAGACCAATATACCCCTCCTTACATATCATATGTTGACTTGTTGACTAACATTAGGGCACACTTAGAAACACTACTTCGGGGGGCGGCCGCGCGGGGGGGGGGGGGGGGGGGGGGGGGAGGGGGGCGTGATACGAACCTTAGTTTTTCAAACTATTTATTATGGGCACAATAAAGGAGAATTCACCGTTTCAATCTATTCTACTATTTTTTTTTGTTTTGCAACGAAATCTGCATATGTTTCCTTTATTTTGTCGTCCACATCCAAAGTTGAAATACTTTCATTGCAAGGTAGATGATAGTTGTAGATTTTTTAATAAAAACTTATATTATGGTTTTGTTATGAGAAGCACTTTTCCTTTTTGGTTTTATGGAGACGGATACTAAAGAGAAACGAACAGAAGCTTCAAATCTAGAAAAATGAAGGTATGTCATCTGATTTCTATACTGATTTGTGGGTTGGTTCCATGGTGTTGTTTTTTTATTCAATTGTTTTTGGGATTAGGGTTTAAGGCGTGTTTTTTTATTCTTTCTTTTATATCGATTTCCGTTGTTTGGTTTTGATTTTTGCCTTTATACAATTTTTTGGGGATTAGGATTTATGGCATGTGGTTCCAGTTGTATAAATGTATGAATAATTTAAGTGAGTGGTTTGCTCATGTAGTGGATTCTTTTACTTTTCTGTGCTTTTGTTTGGAACATGTTATGTGCACAATCCTCCCTCCTCCTCCCCTTGTGATAATATTTTGTGTAACATTCCCCCATAAGTAGATGCGTAGTATTCTGATGAACTTGTGTTTTTTGCTATTATTTTATCGCAGACATTTGAGTATCATGACATACATTTTTGGTGGAGTGGAAAATTTATTTCCAATCCCAAATTTAGAGATATAAGAGGGAGTAGAAAAGTATTTCGAAAAGTACACATAGACTATCTTGGCCTGTATGAATTAGGACCAATGCTTGAAAAATTAGAGGGGGATCGAATTCTTGCTTAGATTTTATTACAAAGTACCTGTAGGAAATGAATGAGATGGATAGTGCGGGAAATTGTGTATTACGAAGTCGAGGCAAGAGTTAGACTCTTTATCTTTAAGACAATTATTGCCCCGCTCTGGTGCTTACGGAATCGCCAATTTGTCTCCCAAGATACAACGACTTTGTATCTCAAAGTAGCAGCACTACAAACTTTGAGAAACGGCAAACCAAAAGATATTTTGAAACTCTCTTACTAAACTCTATTTGCATAATACTTTTATGCTTGCGAATGCTATGAATGAGTTGAATTTCTATCCTCCATGAATCATCCATCAATCCAATGAAATGAAATGAAATGGGAGGCCTATTTATAGGAGTTGGGAAGGTGTTTCGAACGGACATGTCCAATCAGAAAAGATGCCTTTGAAAGGTTATGACCTTTCATCCGAATGGACGCATCATTTCACCCAAAGGACATACCATTTCACTCCAATAGACGCATTATTTCATCCAAAAGGTCTCACCCAATAGACACATCGATTCAACCAAAGGACACACCCATTAGGTTGATCAGACACGACCGGATGATGATTGGGGCCCATCAACCATCATCTTCGTGTCACGAGCTGTCATGAGTCGTCACGAGCTGTCATGAGCTATCACGAGCTTGTTATGCGTCGCACATCGTAACCAATCACTTTTTATGATTTATTCTTTAATTTATCATTCACCATTGTCGAACAATCCCCCACATGAATGAAAATTAATGCATATGAGCATGCAGACACTTAAGAGAGTTTCAACCGAGAAGTCATTGCATCAGGATAGGTAGTTTGTGGCTTTGAACCTTCCTTAGGGGAATACCATCGGATTTACTTGGCGAATCAGTGAACATGATGTCTTGAACTGCTCAGCCGTTGGTGTAAACCAAGACAATAGTACCCCCACAATGCCTTCTCTAATATCTTTGGTTCTCACGGTTGAGTCCATTTTGGCCCTGGACTCCATCTTGGATTCATAAGTGTTTTTCATTTGAAGCGGCCGGTCTTCACACTTATATAGGTGATCTCCTATAATTTTAGTACTTTCCACAATCTTTATAACTTAGTTATCCCATTTAACCAAGATCTTGAGATCTCCAGTCAACAAGGTTGGGCTGCCGCTTTAAAGATTTAATTGTCAGGTTTTAATCCTATTCCCTCGACGAACAGTATACTTGATCTCTAAAAAGGCCTTTCATTAATGGATCCGCTAAATTATCCTTTGACTTTATATAGTCAATAGATATGATTTCATTAGAGATCAACTGTCTTATGGTATTATATCTTCGACGTATATGTCTCGACTTATCATTAAACATATTGCTTTGTGCCCTTTCAATAGTCGAACGACTATCACAATTCATCATAATTGCAGGCACTTCCTTCTTTCCAACAAGGAATGTACTCCAACAAATTATGAAGCGATTCAGCTTCTTCTCCAGCTTTATCTAAAGCTATAAACCCAGATTCCATAATAGAACGAGTGTTTTTCTCAATATACATTAATCTACAAATCATTCTTGAAAATTCAATTTGACCTCGTGTTCACCCTTGTTCTTTGCTAAGTGTAGATTTCTATCTACATGAGTCTTAGCAGGTGAATGGTCATGAACATTGAACTTTCTAGTACAATCTCAACATGATGAGACTATGATAAGCCAAGTCTATAGACGTTTTAGAGATCTTAGTCTCTACCATTACGTCAGCTAAACCTTATGTCTTTCATATCATAATATTTTGCCAATACTTTCTTGGTAGAGATTGCTTCCCTTTGTCAACATAGCATCTACATATAGATCGACTATGACAAAGGAGCTAGAAGTGCCTTTAACATAGACACATCTATCACACTCGTTGACCTTGAAGTTACTTGACAATATTGTTTGTCAAATTTTCCATGTCATTTGTTAGGAGCTTGCTTAAGCCCACACAACGACTTGACAAGTCTACAGACCTTCTTTACTTGGCCTAGAATGACAAACCCTTCAGGTTGTTCCATGTAGATCTCTTCATCTAACTCGACATTCAAGTAATTTTTTGAATTCCTTCCATAGTGGAGATATCTTTTCAATCATAGCAACTACTTGGAAGCATCACTGAGCCTAATTCCTTCTGCATGCAGATCATGCAAGATCATATGGAATTCTTGGACTTGGCTCATTACTGTCTTTGAAATCCACCATTTTAATTTCCAAGAATTTCCTGACTATGAATTTCTTCAAGCCAGCATCCTCTGTTTTGTATTCTTTTTCAAGGATTCTCAAAGGGCTTTTGTAGTCTTGGCTGAGTTGTATATGTTATACAAAATATCGCTCAAGCCATTGAGGATGTAATTTCTGCATAGAAAATTCTCATGTCCCCATGCATCAAAAGCAACCCTTTGTTAGGGATCAGTCTCCTCCTCAGAAACAATGGGGGCTTTCTCACTTAAGAACCTAGCTAGGTTCAACGTAGTGAGGTAGAACAACATCTTTTGATGCCATCTCTTAAAGTCGTTGTCGAAGAATTTCCCCGGCCTTTCTCTGGGCAGCAATCGGTTATGGCACATGTGGTTGGACAACCATAGTAGTCGGATTCACAGCAGCAGATCCAGTTGCCATAGCCGGATTGGTAGCAGTAGACTCACTCGCCATAATACACAATGACAAATAATTGTCTTAAACTTGTAGGAAATGAATGAGATGGATAGTGCGGGAAATTATGTATTACGAAATCGAGGCAAGAGTTAGACTCTTTATCTTTAAGACAATTATTGCTCTGCTCTGGTGCTTACGGAATCAGCAATTTGTCTCCCAAGATACAACAACTTTATATCTCAAAGTAGCAGCACTACAAACTTTGAGAAACGGCGAACCAAAAGATATTTTGAAACTCTCTTACTAAACTCTATTTGCAGAATGCTTTTATGCTTATGAATGCTATGAATGAGTTGAATTTCTATCCTCCATGAATCATCCATCAATCTAATGAAATGAAATGAAATGGGAGGCCTATTTATAGGAGTTGGAAAGGTGTTTCGAACGGACATGTCCAATCAGAAAAGATGCCTTTGAAAGGTTATGACCTTTCATCTGAATGGACGCATCATTTCAACCAATGAACATATAATTTCACTCCAATGGATGCATCATTTCATCCAAAAGGTCTCACCCAATGGACACATCATTTCAACCAAAGGACACACTCATTAGGTTGATCAGACACGACCGGATGATGATTGGGGCCCATCAACCATCATCTTCGTGTCACAAGCTGTCATGATGAAAAACACCTTGTTTATAAAGAATCAACCACAATGAAATCTTTAGATTTGGTGGTTGGCATGAAATTAAAAATACCTCACATTTTGGGGATATTTCGAGAGATTGGTGTATAAGAAAAGGGGTTGACAGTGAATTCATTAGAAATAAAGCTATGAGGGTAACAACAAAATGAATGGTTGACGGTTGTGAATGGAGGATCCATACCTCACCAATAATGGGTGGAGCTACATTGCTAATTATAATATTAAAGGGCAAACATATATGTGCAATAACCTATGAAAACAACCTTGCCAATGCATCATATTTGGCGAAAAGAATTGAAAATGCAATTAGAGGTCATCCAACAACTCATGTTCAACAGTTGAAAAACAAAATTCTTTCAAAACGCAATGTAGATGTAGAGTAGATTCAAGGTAATGATGGTTAGAAAAGAAGCTTTAGAGAGAGTTAGTGAGTCTAGTGCACAACAATTGTAATATTTTGGTCAATAATTTATGTGAAAGCTTCAAATAATTGTATACTTGTGGCAAGAGACAAACCAATTATAAGCATGTTTGAATAGATTAGAAAAGTATGGGGGAATAATATGCCCTAATGTTATAAAGAAGATAAACAAGTAACAACAAGACACCAAAAATTGCTCCACTGGGTTGGGGGGGGGGGGGGGGAGAATTTGAAGTTGACCACTTCTTATCAAAGTATATGGTTGATTTGGAGAAAAGAACATGCAGTTGTAGCATGTTTCAATTGATAGGATAACCATGTTGCCATACTTGTGCAGCAATTGGGTCTTGGGGTGGTGCCAATCCCTGTTGAGCCCATGCGGCTGACAGGGCTTGGCGTTGGACCAGCCTTAAGGTTATATGCCATTAATTTATATATATATATATATATATATATATATATTAAAGTGGGATTTTAGTTGATAGAGTTAAAGCTAAACCCTTTAACTCTTTTCTTATTTTTTAAGCCCATTAACTCTTGTAGGCTAAAAGGCCCATTAACTATTGTAGCAAATAAAGAAAAAAGCCCAAGGCTGTGAAAAAATTAGTTACACAAACTAAAATCCAGGTTCATCCACAAATTCCACCACTTAAAATGAATGGTTAGTTGTAGTGTTTTGTAGTGTAGCTAATCCCAAGTAAGGATTAGCCAACCAAATGTCATTTGGCAAACAATGAGTCAATAAAAACGCCCAAGAGAAACTCTTCTTCCTCATGCCGCGTGAGCAGTTGTTGTACAGGAAAAATAAAATTCACAATTTCTCTTGTCCAAAAAGTTTGGTGGGATGGTTTGCTACACCGCCAGTAGAAGCAACACCGAATGTGAAAACAAAAACACATATTTCTCTAAAAATACTATTACACAAAAAAGAAGTCTTGATGAGTTTGATTCAGATGATATCGTTATTATCCTGGTCTTCAAAAACCAATTGACGAGATTGATGTTGCAATTAGAAATAGGTTTAGGAAAGAGTATTTGCAAAAAAGTGCTTGTCAATCAACTGGACAAAATTTCCCTAAAAACAATGAGAAAATGAATGGAGGGGATTTAGAGCTGCGTGGTACAAAAACAATGATTGGTTGGAGAATAGTGTACCAAAAGATACAATATTCTGCTTGTATTGTTATTTTTTCAAACAACCAAAAAAAGTGCAATACATGGGGTGATATTAAGTTGGTTTTAGTCATTGAAAGAGGGCAATCGATGCCTTTAAAGAATATGTTAGTGGGTTGGTAGTGCTCACAATTATGAAAGGCGACAAGCAGAGGATTTTATGAACCAAAGGTAGAGTGTATTTCATATATTTTCATCTCATTATCAAAAGGTAGAGAAAGCTTATCGAACACGAATTACAGTTGTTTTACATGTTGTGATACTTTTAATGATGCAAGGTCTTGCTTTTTGTGGTCATGAGGAGTCGGTCAGCTCTAAAAATAGGGAAATTTTTTTTCTAGAGATACTTAATTGGTATGGGAAAAGGGTTGATAGTATTGGGAGTGAGTTTAATGAAATTGTGCCCATAAATAATTAAATGACTTCTTCACAGATACAAATAGATTTGGTGGGAGCTTGTGCAATAGAGACAATGTCAAATATTATCAATGAGATTAAGATAGTTATTTTTCTCTTCTTATTGATGAGTCCCGAAATAAACCAATAAAGGAACAGATGATTCTGATTGTGAGATTTGTTAATAAAAAGGGGCAAGTTATTGCAAATTTCTTGGTAATGAACATGTTAGCGATACTTCTGTTCCTTCTCCGAAAGCAGCTGTAGACGGTATGTTTGCCCATTATGGTTTATCTATTTCTAGATTAAGGGGGCAAGAATATGATGGTGCATCAAATATGAGATGTCAAGTTCATGGTTTGAAGACACTAATTCAAAAGGAAAATACAACTGCCTTTTTATCCATTGCTTCGCCCACCAGTAGCAACTAGTGGTTATTTCTGTTGCAAATATATCCTAGTTGTTTGTAATTTTTTCAATTATATTAGTACGATTGTGAATGTTGTGGGTGATTCAGGTAAACAAGAGATGCATTGCTTCAAAATCATCATGAGAAGATTGTAGAGAAATTAGCAAAATGTGAGATTTTTTCAGGAAGAGGCAAACATCAAGAGACCATTATTGCCAAGCCAGGTGATACAGGGTTCTCATCATATAACTCTAGTTCGTCTCCTTAGTATGGTGGACTCAGTGTTGCAATATATGTGTGATGATGAAAATATTGTGGAACGAAGAGGAACAACATGGGCTTGATTGAGAAAATGAAAAGTTCTGAATTTATTTTTATCTTGCATTTGGTGATAAGAATTTTGGGAATGAAAAATGAATTATCCAATGCCTCAAAACAGAAAGATCAAAACCTTGTTAATACAATGGGGTTGATTGTCACAATCAAAGATCGTCTACAACACATGAGAGATAATGGATGGGATGCATTCGTGAAAGAAGTGGAGATGTTTTATGGTGTAAAAAGTCTATTCTAATTTCAAAGATGGACGATACTATACCTATCCGAGGTCATTCAAGGCATGAGGGGCAACACTTAACTTTTTATCACCATTTTCATGCTAAGATCTTTCTTGCTGTTTTTGATTTAATTACTGTTAAAATCAATAATCGATTGAGTGAGGCATCTATAAAACTACTCAGATGCAAATCATGTCTTGACTCGATAAACACCTTTGCCAAATTCGACCGTGATATGCTCATTCGTCTTGCTGAAATTTATTCTGATGATTTCTCTTCTTGTGATATTATTTCATTGAAAGACCAACTCGAAACATATATTTTCGATGAGGCAAAATTCTGAGTTTTCAAGTTGTCATGATCTTTCAAGTCTTGCTGTCAAGATGGTTGAAACTAGAAAATATGTGATTTTCCATTGGTGTATCGCCTTGTTGAGCCGACATTGATATTACCGGTGGCAACAACATCTGTTGAAAAAGCTTTTTTAGCAATGAATATTATCAAAACCAAATTGCAAAACAAGATAGGTAATTAATGGCTGAATGACTTGATGATTTGCCATATTGAGCTGGAGATATTTTCTGATATCAATGATGGAGTGATTTTGCAGCATTTCCAAAATATGCAAACTCGTAGATTTCAACTTAGCCCTCGTTGTCAGAGTAATAGCGATAGGAATTAGTTGTATGTATATCATGATATGTATTTAACTTACAATGATGAGTTATACTAATTTAATTTTTTGGATGAATTTCGATGACTACTAAATTTTGATAGGGCTAAGCCAAATTTCTGACGTTGCCACTGATTGGGTCCAAAAGGGCTAAAGTAGAGGATCATGTAGATGAATATTATAACAAATCAGTGTATTTGAGGGTCTAGTGAAATGATTCATGTTGTCCCTGTGGCAAAAAAATACATTTAAACATTTTATGAGCCATTCATACCACCAAAGATTAAGAAAAAAAGTTTGTAGGCCAAAGAAGCTTAGGAGAAAGTGTCCTAATGATCTGCAACAATCAAATACATACCAGAAAGGGGTTGACCCATACTTTTACCAAATGATTGGAAACAAGCCACAATAAAGAAAGCTGCAACAATCAAATTCATACCAAATCCAAGTACTTCAACGTTTGTGTAAGTACTGTATTTCAATTTATTTATTTTTTAATTTTTTTTGTGCTATATAGAATTTGATATGAATTCATATATTCTTTTTTGCAAGCAAGTGTCCTACGAAGAAACTCCTCAGGGGTCTCAAGCCAACCCCCCCCCCCCCCCCCCTCAGGGGGGGAAGTCAGGAGCAACGTAGTGGCCAAGTGAGAAGAAAAGTAAGAATTATATGTATTACATGTTTGTGCTCTATTAATGTCTCTTACATTGTTAATGTTTTTGTTTATTTTCTGCAAGCTACATCAAGAGGAAAAGGAAGGGGACACTACAAAAAAAAGTGGGAATTGCAATAGTAATAAGAACGATTTTTTTTTTGTTCGTTTGGAACGGTAATTAGATAACTAGATATGTTTGATCCGCTATTAGGAACGGTTATGGAACGAGCAGCCATCCGTTGAAACTAGCGGCGTTCCTAATATTTAGGAACAGACATCCATTGACCATTCCTAAATTGGAAGTGTTTTTGGCATACCACGTGAAAACCGTTCCTAATTACCTTTGTGTGTATGAGTATAAAATTTGTGTATTTAGAATACTTTGTTAATCTTTGGAACAGTCACATCAAACGTAAACCGCGTAATTTGGAACGATAGGTGGAACACGGATTGAAGCGGACCGCATATATTCGAGATACATTTTTGCATTGTCTCTCGAATACAAAATGAAACGGTTCGCTTGAAGTTTACGGATAGATTTAAGAACGGTCTTCGGAACACAAGTAGACCTTCTTTGCTAAGGAACGTAGGAACGGATTTGTAATCTTAATTTGGAATATGTCTTTGGACCGGTTTTAGGTATCCTATTTGGAACGAAAACCATACCACGAAATCAATGAATTTGGACTACTTTTAGGAACGGTCTCGCCCTAATTTGGAATTCAATTTTATAGTGTTTTACGAACGGTTGTTCCCAAAATTTGGAATTTTTTTTATACGATCCTAGGAACGGTCGGCTCATTAAACCGGTAACAAGTTGGAACGGTTACTTCGATTTTTAAATTATTAATAATATTTTTGAATTTGGTTATATAATTATCATTTAAATACCAAAAACTGCATAATTTGAAAATAAAAATTATATTAAATAAAAATTTTATCTAATTTAATTAAAAAATATAAAAAAATGCTAAATCTACACCCCGTCCCCCTCGTCTTGGTCCATATCGTTATCGTCTAGAGGAGGGGTCTGTAAGAGGCCGTGACGGGCCGACAGCGGAGTTGTTAGTCTGCCGGGTCTTCATCATACCCATCATATCCACCATCATCTCCTCCAGCCGGACCATGCGATCCTCCAAGTTCGACGCTGGCGGTGGCGGTGGCAACGGCGGTGATGATGGCGAGGTAAAGGTCTGGCTAAGGTCGTGGGCCTTAGAACCAAGACCGAATACCTGGCCCTTGTTCTTGCCCCCGACTGCAGCCAGCCACAACTCTTGCTCGGTCTGCACCACCAAGCCCTCCGATTCGGCCGGACGATCCCCAAGATCGGCCGTGGCCTGAGACTGGTAATCCTCCAGCAACTTCTGGAACGTCTCCTGCAAAAATAGTAAATTATTATTATTATTATTATTGTTGTTGTTGTTGTTATTATTATTATTATTATTATTATTATTATTATTATTATTATTATTATTTTCAAAAATGAAAAGAAAATAAATTAGAAAAGGTATTTCAAAGCTTACCGCCACCTCCGCTGCCCTCGGGCCGCTTCAACCGTCGTCGGCCTTCTTCTTGTAGCATCTGGAAAATAACTCCATCTGCCTGACTGGCCGACCGAGCTACGTCTTCTGTAAAAACTAATGAGGAACAATTATTACAATTTTAATTTAATAATGATGAATACTTTTTAAAAGATAAAATTTCTTACCATCTTCCTTTTGTGCATACGGACGAGGCAGAACCCCGCGGTACACAGCAGAGGATGCGGCTGGATTGACGAATCGGTTCGTCTTGTTCTTGGCACACTCGTCCTTGAACTCCTTGCTGTCCTAGTACAGCAGGAGCTGCCGCCAGACTTCATTCGCCAGCCAGAGAGGCTTCACCATAGACTGTCTGGCGAGGACGAACTTCTTGCGGAGGCTTCCCCCCAAACATGTGGAAGATCTTGAACATGGACTCATCGTTGTAGTCTCACCAGTACGTCATCTGTAAAAAAAATATTAAAATATTTAATATAAAAATTTTATTGATATCGTTTCACTGAAATTAATGTTACCTTCAGGCTCTCGAACCAGAAATGTTGTTGCTCAGGCGGCAAGTTGCGCAAATATCCCCAAGGGTGGGGATAGTGTCCTCGCATCACCGCGTACATGCACTCGTGTATCTTCCGCTCAGCCCTGAAATTATATAATAATTAGTGTGACATAAAAATAATAATTTCAATTACAGAAATATTTAAAGATATATATATATATATACCTGACATCGGCGAGTGTGATATACTGGTGCGCAAATGGTGTGAGGGGAGTGGTGGGGGCCGGATCTACCGCCGGTACGGGAGTAGACGGTTTGACAGCCTCCTCGACAGGTGCAGTAGTGGACGGATCGGGCTACTGATCCGGTCCTGGTGCTGCAGGTGCCTGTTCTGTCGGTGGTGGTGGTGCGGGTGGTAGGAATACTGCTTCCCCACCTTAGGAAGCAACACCCGCCGGCAGTGTGGCCGCTGAGCCACGACCACGGCCGCAACTAAAACTCAAAATTAGTCCCGTATTACATTAAATCCTTCTATTTTCCTATATCCTTATACTAAATCCCAAAAATATTCATGAAAATTTGATTTATATTATAAATAACAACATATATTTTCCTATATATAAACAAAATATTACATCTAATTTCACATGAATTTTTAAAAAAAATCCAAGAAAATAAATTTTAAAAAATACAAAATGTATAGATTTTTATTTCAGAAAAATACAACATTTTTTGTAGTTTTTTTTTCTGAAAAATACAAAAAATTATTTTTTTTTGCATTTCTTTTTCAGAAATATTTTCAGGTTTTTATTTTTTTCTGAAAAATACAAAAAATTAAAAGAAATTACAGAAAATTTTCAAAAAATACATAAAATTGACAGAAAATTTTTAAAATTTACAGATTTTCAGTTTTATTTTCAGAAATATACAGAAAATTTTCAGGTTTCTATTTTTTCAGAAAATTACAGGAAATTACAGAAAAATTCCAAAAAAACATAAAAATTACAAAAAAAATTGTAAAAATACAAATTTAAAATTTTCAAAATTTTTTAAAATCAAAGAAAATGTACAGAATTTTCAAAATTTTTTGTAAAATTACGTAATTTTATAGAAATTACACAAAATTATCCTATAATACAGGAATTACAGAAAAATTACCTAAAATTACAAAAAATACATAAATTACATTACAATTTAAATAAATTACCAAAAACTAAACGATTTACATGAGTTACACAATTACATAAATTAGAAAAATTTACACATAGTTCAACCATTTACACATAAATAACAATGTAAATGAAACAACCATTTACACAAAATTACAGAAATTATTACATAGTTCAACCATTTACAAAAATTATTCATATTTACAGAAAATGAAACAATTTACAGTAATTAACAAAACAAAAATTTACATCACCAAACAAATGTAAATGCATTTTCAGAAATGCAAAACAGAAAAAAAAATAGGGTTTATGAAAACCGTACTTGGTAGTGGTGCTGGCAGCGGCGGCTGAGGGCGGTTACAGAAGCTGAGGCGGCGGCGACGGGTGATGGAGGCGGATGGAGTGACAGAGAGACGGCAACGGATGGCGATGGATGAAGGCGGCAGGTGGCGATGGCGGGAGACGGACGGGGATGGAGGCGGCGACGGGGGATGGAGGCGAACGGAGTGAGAGAGAGAGACGGCGACGGATGGAGGCGGCTTGGCAATGGTGGGAGACGGACTGGGGATGGAGGCGACGGATGGCGAAGAGAGAGAGAGAGAGAGAGAGAGAGAGAGAGAGAGAGAGAGAGAGAAAGATAGATAGATAGAGCGTAGGTATGAGAGAGGGAGAGAGGAAAAATTGAGAAAAAATCAGCTAGGAGCCAATTTATATAACTTTTTGGAATGGTCATCATTTTGCAAGACCGTTCCTATATCCGGTCCAATTCAAGAAAACGACGTTGTTTTCGCTTTAATACGATTTCGTTTTAATATCTTGTACTGATATCGACCTAAATAGGAACGGTGACTTAATAGTATTACGTTCCCTGGACCGTTCCCAATATAGCCGTTCCTGAATTACAAGTTACCGTTCCTATATCAATTCCAAATTTGGAATTGTACTAATTGGAATGGTCATTTAATAGCAAAATTGTTCCCAATATCATTCCTAAATGAAAAACAGTGTCGTTTGTAGACATGCACATAGTAACCGTTCCTATTTTAATATAGAACCGTTCCTATATGTATTGCAATTTTTTTTTATCTTCTTAGATAATAAATATAAATTAAGAAAAATACGTTTCGAACACTTATCTGATTGAATAACGTGTACAATTGGATGTTTAAAGAATTTAAAAATATATAGTAATTTCCAAAAAATACACACACGTTCACAATATGAAGTATATTTGTAAATTTATGTTTGTTAGTATTTCACAAATGTAACTAGCATCCTATATTGTTGTATTGCACGGCATAATCAGGCCGTCAAAATTCTAATCAGACCGTTAGATATGATCTACCACACAAAAGAATACATTATATATAGTTTTGAAAAATTTCGATGTGAGGATATCGAGATATCGTATCCGGTCAATATTCATCGTAATAAGAACAATTGCATCCTTAAATCCGGGTTGCTGATTGAAAATCAGACCGTTAGATATAAATTCATATTCATAATCTTTGATATGTTTAAAAATGGTGTTGATTCGGCTCACGGATGTTGAGATATCATCAGAATTAGGGAAAATACACAATATAGTAATCAACTTTGGAACAGTCGGAATTGCCTTAGGAACGGTTTCGAGCCATTTTCTCTGGGAACGGTTGGGTATAAAAGGACCGGTCCAATTTTTTATTTTCCCACCAAATTTTCATTGGGCGCCAAAATAAAATATTGCACCGCACGTTTGAACGGTCCCCCAATTAATATGACCGTTCCTAATTCGAACTTGGAGCCTATTTTTCAGTAGGCGCCAATCCCAAAAATTGTACTTGTCATAGGAACGGTCTTAGGTATTTACTGACCGTTCCTAATTCAAATTTTCCTCAATTTTTTTTCAGTAGGCGCCAAATTGAAAAATTGTACCTATATTAGGAACGGTCGTAGGAAATTGGGGCCGTTCCTAATTTTCCTCAATTTTTTTTTGTTTGGCGCCTATTCTAAAATATTGTACCTATATTAGGAACGGTAGTAGTATATAATATCCAGTCTAATTTTTAAAATTTAATCTAATTTATTAAAATATAAATATATATATATATAATAAAATGCTTACATTACAATTTATTAAAAAATTAGCAAGGGTGTGAATTATTAATTAGTCTCTTTTTCGTACTCAGCCTCGTAAAAGCTATCTTCATCATCTTCATCATTGGATTCACCATTTGGCGAGCGCGACGTCCGTGCTCCATGATCAACGACCAGCTGTATTCCTGTTGGGTCATACAGTTCAAACATTTGGTTGTATGTACCAACATCTGGATTAGGTACGACTTCATCCATCTGATAGGTGACTTCAGTCCATCGCGAGTCATCGATTGCTCTTCAAGCCTTGATTTTACAAACAGCTTTCTAGTCGACTTTGTCTCTCTTCATGCTCGGGTAATTCACGTAATAGACTTGTACTGCTTGTTGAGCCAGTATGAATGGTTCATTCTTTTGGTAAAGCTTTTTGAAGTTGACATCAACGATGTGATAACAAGGGTTTATCTTCATACCTCTGACCGGATTGACCCAACGACAATTAAACAATACAATGTGCATGTCTGGAATAAGTGGGTAATCTAACTGAATTATCTCTTCCAGTATTCCGTAGAAGTTAGAATCCGTGTCTATATATGATGAGCTTTTGACACAAACACCACAATTCATTGTTGACTTCCCGACATTGTGACGTTCAGTGTGGAAATTGAAGCCATTGACGAAGTAAGATGGGTACGTCGTCACTTCTACTCTAGGGCCCCAATAATGCAACTTAAACAATTCGTCGTTCGTGTGATTCAATTCGGGTTTCACCTGCAATCCATCATATAGAAATTGAAATAATTGATTACAAATTGAGCAGAGATCATTTATAAGAAAGTGACACTTACACGACGCTTGAACCAATCCTTGAATTGAGTTGCCACTAGTTGATCAATTGTCGGGTCCTCCGAATGGTGTTGCTTGAACAATTCATTCAAGAATGACATGTATTAGTAAAACTAATAATTATAAATATACGTGTTGAAATTGAAATGAAGGCTTGAGATAGTTACGTTTGTATAAGTCACTTACACGTAGTATGGTGCAACTACTTCACAATTACACAACACATATGTCTCAATAAAGTGAAGTTCCTCACCGCTCAACCATCTTTTCTTTGAGGCTCCACTTGCTCGGCCCGGGTAACTGAACATGGACCGTACTATTCGATCGTCATTGCTCGTGAGATCATCGTTCCGACTGGGTCTGCTTCGCTTGCAGAGAATGTGCGGTTCGAAGTAGTGAGAGGAGAAAAACCCGATTTCTTCTACAATATAGGCCTCTACAATTGACGCCTCGACGTGTGCTTTGTTTTTTACCTTCTTCTTCAAATTGCATAGGAATCTATATATTCGTACGACTATTTATTAAAATGCAAATTAATTGCCACTTAAAATTAATATATTTAATAGTAGTTAATTACCTCTCAAATAGGTACATCCACCTGTATTGCACGGGCCCCCCCAATGCGTGCCTCATATGGGAGGTGGGTGCTCCATTGAGTTGAAAAAAGAAGGAAGAAATATTTTCTTGATGTTGCATAGGATGACGACTACAGTGTCTTCCAATTCACTTACTTTGGACACATCTAGTGTTGTTGAGCATAAGATCTAGAATAGAAGGCTCACTTCCGTCAAGGTCGCCCACACATGGATCGGATGAATGACACACGGATCCTTCCTCCGTCTGATGGCTCGCATGCCAAACATATGCTATGCAGTGGCCTCCGACGCATACAACTTCTGCAGCCGAGGGGTAAGCGGTAGATACCTAAGAATGGCATACGGGGACTTCTTGCGTCTAGGATTTATGTCCCTGGTGGACTTGTACCTAGCGTTTCCACAAAACTTGTAATAGTCCAAATCAATATCGTCCTTCCAGTACAACATGTAATCATTTTTGCAAGCATCAATCCTCTAAGCTGGTAAACTCAATTCTCTTATCAATTTCTTCGTATTGCAATAATTGACGGGGAAAGTGTGATCGTGGGGCATTACAATATCAGCCCACTGGCACAAGTGATCATAGGTATGCTTGACAAAATCCCTTTTGGCCTTGATATTCACCAAAGAAGTAATTGACGCCAACTGAGAGGTGGTGCAGCCATTCCACAACGATTGGTCCGCAGCATGAACTACATCAAAAAAATGGTCGGACAAGCTAGACACATAATCATAGGGCCCCGAATCGTAATATGAACTAGGACCCACATCAGATGGACAATACCAAGTACCATCATCAGTCGGTCCCTCTTTGTTATACGAAGATCAGAAAGACGGCCCGACGACATCGAATATCATCCTCTGCGCCTAATCCATCTGAGCCGCATCACCCCAATGCGAACTACCCTCCTTCTGAACCGGTGGCGTTTGCTGCTGCTGCACAGGTGGCGCTGTCAATGTTTCAAAGTATTCCTGCACCCTCCCCTCACCATGCGAAGTTTAATTATAATATTTCGACATAAACCCTTTCATACACAAGTCGAAATTTACCTCGTCTGGTGTTTTGAACCGTTTGTTTTTGCAGTTTCGGCAGGGACACCTAATCTTCTCCCAGTCCATATATGCACGCTGAGACTGGGCCCATTCTAGAAATGTTATAACACCATCCTCAAACTCCGGCGTTACACCCAGCACGTCTCGATCATACATCCATCTCCTCAACTGTCTTAACATGTTTGGTCCTACATACACAAGCAATTCACAACAGTAATTAAATGACCAGAACAAATTATATATATATATATATATAACTAACCATTAAAGAATTTCAACTTCTTACATGAGCAAAACACCTTTCAAAATCAATGAAAAATCCACGCAGATAGTTGATATTTTCGATTTTACTTATAAAGAATCAAGAGGGGGAGTTAGAACAAATGAGTTGGAGAGTAATTTTAAGAACAATTAAAATAAAGGGGGACATATATATATAGAAAAAAATTTGAACGGGCATTGGAATATTTTTTGGCACACTAAACTAGCCATTGAAATATAGTCGTTGCTCCAACATCAGGAACGGTCTCTGGAATGGACATAATAACGGTTAAGTTACCGTTGTAATATAGTTGTTCGTCCATATTAAGAATGGGCTTCGGCACACATAATCATTTATGTAAAGGGCTCGTTCCAAATAGCACATTTGGGAACGATTTTTGTAACAACACTAGATTTCCTAAAACCCACAATTTGAACGGTCATTGCATTACATTGTTCGTTCATGGCGTAAAAGGGCCTCATTTAGCATTACATGTTGTAACAGTCGAGCAAGCTATCCAAATAGACCTGGATTTTGGAACACATCTAGGAACGGTCCATTTTCCTGGTCAAATAACCGTTTCAATTTCCACAGATGTGTTCCAAATGGAATACCAAAATATAACCGGTCCCTTTTTGGAACGGTATTGGGTTTGAATATTGGCACACATATGTTGACATACAAATAGAAACGGTCTGGCCGTTCCTATATGTTCTGACTCTCATTAATGTGAAAGTGACGTCAGCAATGGTTTTCTGTTTCACAACAGTTTTATTCCCCATTCCTATTTGGAACGGTAGTTGGAACGGTCATATACATTCTTCCAATTCCCGCATTTTTTTATACTGGGAAGAAGCAATGTTTAGCCACCTGCAACAAGATCTGCAACCTAGGTATGTATGAATTTCTTAAACTGATTAAATAACTTTTTTACTAAATTAATTTAAAACTAATATTAAACTGTTACAATTTTTAGCGAATTGGCTATCAAGGCCCAGAAATGCAAGCTTGTTGGGTAGGAATGTTGGAGGTGTAAGTCCTTCAACAAATGCTTCAACACCTAGAAAACAGAACATACATCAAAAGGCCAACAATTTCCTAATTTTTGGGCAAGATCAAGGAAAGATAAAAGAAGAGACAATAGAAGGATTAATGTGATTCGGGGATAAGAAATGAATTTTTTGCCAGATTGTATAGTTCTTTTGTGAATCAGGGGAATATTATTTTGTGACTTGTGGATCAGAACTTGTGGTCATTTTCTATATCTTGAATGTGTAAACCTGGGCCCTCAAAATCTACTGAACACTGTGTTGCAATCTCTGGAAATGACATGAAATTTAATGTTTTCTGCAAAATCTTGTTATCTCTCATTTTTTTCTTGCAGTCTACTCAAATTTTATGAGTGGACAGTAATTGTCATACCCAAATTCTGCCAATGCATTTGTCAAACACAAAATCCATAAAAACTTTCAACTTATTGCATAACAATTAAGGGAAATTGCAATTTCAGTCCAATAACTTATATACTTCATTTGCGATTTAAGTTATTGTTTTACGACTCAACAAATTTAGTCTCACAAGTTTAATAAAATAGCAATTTACATTTCATTAACACTTTCCATTAAATTATTAACGAAAAGTGCACATGCCAAGCACATGTTCCATTAACTTTGTTTCTTAAGTTAACGGTCCATCCATAAACAATGGGAGCAAAATTGCAAATGAGATAAGTTATGGAACGTAAATTGTAATTTTCCTTAACAATTATCTTGATTTGCTTTTCCGGAAAGTGGGGCTTGATATTTCTCTAATCTTTTAGCAAACCTGAGAAACAACGACAATGAAAAAAGAATAAATACGTGAGAAAGAAGTGTTCAAAATCTTTATTCAACTAAAGAGGGGAAAAATCGTCAAACATGGGGCGAAAATGCTATTTAAGCTGCATCCTTGGCGCGTGGGTCACACTTTCGGGCTCAAGAGTTTAATTGCTACATTTTAAATTATACAAAGAGGTATTTTGATATTTTATTTTATTTTTTTATCATAGGATGATTTTACACAAAAGTTTCATTAATTAGCAAAAACATTAAGCATAAACATATACATTACGAGTCTTCCGCCCTATATGTATGTCTATATTTACACCTATATTAACTTTTTACTTAGGGAAAAAAAAAATTTAGTACACTAACTTGGCTCTCGTTCAATTTTAGTACACTAACTTTGGTAATTATCACATTTTATACATTATGTTGCAATTTTACTTCAATTAAGTCTAATTGACCGGAATTTGCTGATGTGGCCAATTTTGCTTACGTGTCCGGCGAAATTAACCACATCAGCACATGACGTGGCCGGCGACTGACGTGGCGGGATGACTTGAATGTATTTTCTTCCATAAGGATGAATTTTAGTACACATACTTTAGCATGGTTTAATTTTAGTCCAATAACTTTGAATGAGGTGAAATTTAAGTCCCCTGGCATTGTGTCTAGGGGTTGTTACTGCCCATTTATATTTATATTATAAAAAAAATTAAATATAAGTATACCGCTGAAAACGGTACACTTATATATTTATGACTGGTCGCTAGTTGCGAGCTGCACTCACGACCAGCCCTCAAAATTTTTTAAATTTGTTAATTCATAATTATTAGTTAAAGTTAAAATAATAATTATTAATACTTAATTAGATATAATTAACTAACAATAATTTGATAATTGTTAATATAGCTATTAAATTAATTAATTATAGAATAATAAATTTAATAATATAGTTGTTAATATTAATTAATTTGATATATATATTAATTATTAAAAAAATTGATAATATAGTTGTTAATCATAATTTAAAACATAGATAATTATATATTTTATAATTATTAATAATTTGATAATATATTTGTTAATTATTTATAATTATTAATAGAGTTGATATTATTATAGCCGAGATCTTTTCCTTTTCACACTTATCAGTTCAGTTGGATCATCTATTTTTTAAACTATAATTAACAACTATACTATCGAACTTTTAACAATTAATTTATATCAAATTAATTAATATTAACAACTATATTATCAAATTAGTGAGGACAAGAATATCGTGCGTTATATTCAAGGAATGGCTCCTTTCCTCGTCCTCTCCATTGTCGTGGATAGCTTGCAAGCTATATTTTCTGGTAATTTCGTTCTACGC
Source organism: Sesamum alatum (assembly GCA_034509735.1). Taxonomy (NCBI): domain Eukaryota; kingdom Viridiplantae; phylum Streptophyta; class Magnoliopsida; order Lamiales; family Pedaliaceae; genus Sesamum; species Sesamum alatum. The sequence continues at coordinate 7,703,686 of JACGWO010000005.1, forward strand.
ATCTTTCTGGGACAATTGCAGTTTTGGTCCTCAAACATCAATATTTATACGCTTTTGGTCCTTAAACAATTTAAGGTTGTAATTTCAGTCCTCAAATTGTCACTTTTCTTTTTGTGTTTTTGGTCTTTTCCGTTAGTCAACTATTAAAGTTGAAGGAAATGTTGTTCGGTGGGAAAAAAAAAACATTTTCCTCACATTTTGTGGTTTTCTTAAAGCTTTGGTCCAAAGCACCAATTTCTCTTATTTTTTTCTCCAAGTTTTAACAGAGAATAGACAAAAAAAAAAAAAAAAAAAGAGTTCAGGAAATAATTTTTCTCTATAGTGTTAACAAAAGATTATACACAAAACAAGTTATTCACAAAGTTTTGTTAATGCTATAGACAAAACCTATTTCTTAAACTCATTTTTTTGATCTATTCTCTTGAAACTTGAAGAAAAATGGAGAAAATTGGCGTGCTTTGGACCTAAGCTTGAAGAAAACCACAAAATGGGAGGAAAATGGTCGGTTTTCTTCACTCCAAACAAGATTTCCGTTAACTTTAATGGTTACCAGCGAAAAGGACGAAAAATGCCAAAACAGCGACAGCTTGAGGATCAAAACCGGAACATCAAATTGTTTGAGAACCTAAACTGCTCAAGTGGCTATGTTCAAGGACTAAAACTGAAAATATCTCCATCTTTGTCAATGTTTTCATTTCCAATAAGTATTTAACTAGTGTTTAAAAGAATTTATAACATGTTGCAAAGTATTTGATATTTTTTATAAACAAGAGAGCTTACAACATTCAACAATAAGAGTCATATACAATAAGCAAAGGTTTTCAAGTTATTTTAAAAATCTTTACTAGTTATTTTTTTCTTAAAAATTAGTTATAAGTTTATAATTAGTAACGTATTGTAAATAAGTATAGACTTTAATTCATAATCTTATTTTTATTCAAACACTTCACTAACTCATTGTAATTATATAATATCTTATAAACTCATAAAACATAAGATGTATGAATTCATAGAATTATATAAATAAGCTTAGGATGCTTAGCTGAACACACTCTAAGAGGGTGTTTGGTTAAATTTGTTTAAAAGATTTTATAAGCTCAAACATCTTATAAGATGTCTTTAGAATTAATTATAAAATGTAAGATGTTAGATGTTATTTTAAAAATAAGTTCATAAAATTGTTGGATAAAGTAAGATTATAAAATTTATAAAATATTAGTAATGTTAAATTTGTAATTGGTTTGAAGAAATTTGTCAGGAATTTAGAAATAAGTTGATAACTCCTTGTTTTTCTTAAAGAGTTTACAAAGGTCAGCCAAACACCTACGTGTGTTATTATTAAAAGATTGGGTAAATTACAATGACACCCATAGAGGTTAGATAAAAATACACAAACACCTCCTGTTTTTGTTAAAATTACAGCTAAACCTACTGAGGTTGTAATTGTATTACAACTACACCTCTTATTTAAAGGCAAAGTTTACACTAATACCCCCTGAAAAACATTACACTGACACCCTCAAGAGGTATAACTGTAATTTCACAAAAAACAAGAAATATTTGTGTAATTGGACCTAACCTCGGGTAGTATCAACGTAATTTACCCTAAAAGATTTCATCAGCTGATATAACATCTTTTTGCCCCCCACAATTTCTATTTGGATAAGTTGTTTTAAGTAACCATCTTTTAAGTGTTTAAATAAAATAAAATCATGAATTTCATAATTAATAATAATAATAATAGTAATAATTCATTAATTAATATGGCTAAAAATAAAGGAGTTTGTTGAAATTTTAAAATAAATTGAGAACGTCCGCCTTACTCTTTTTAATACAAAAGAGAGTTTACAAAATCCTATCATGTTATATTTAGATATTATAAGCTCGTATTTTTGAAAATTTATAAAATAGTATAAAAATCTTATAAACTTTCAAATATTTTATGAGGCATTTAATTGAAAAAAACTTATAAATTCATCAAAATTCCTCTTAACAAATCTAATTATCCAGAATTAGTTTTTTCCCAGTAAAATTGCATGTTTTGTCGAATAACTTATGTCATTTGTAATTTTAATTTCAATATTTTTTTATCTCACCACATTGCATCCTCTAATTTTAAATAATTTGCAATTTTGGTCGCAAAATCAACTTTTTGTTATTTTTTTGTCTGAATAAGCACGTGACGATCAAGTGCTCCATTTTTTTTCCTTTTTTTTTATATATGGTTCTTAAGGCATATAAATGGGATAAATGTAATTTTGGTCCCTAAACATTGTCATTAAAATAGTTTTGGTCCTCAAATTTTTTGAGGTTGCACTATTAGTCCTCAAACAATCATTTTTGAAGCATTTCAGTCCTTCCATTATATTTGCCGTTAAACTTGACAAAAAAGTTGTTTTTTTTTATTTAAAAAAAAATATTATTTTACTCCTTTTTTATGCTATTTTTCAACTTTTAGTCTAATACACTTATTTTTTCCATTTATCTTCAAACATAAAGAGAGAAAAAAACCAAGAAACATTGAATTTAAGTAACAAATTTGCTATATAATCTTCACAAAATTTAGCTAACCTATTTTATGCATAATACAATACTAAAATATGTGCAATGCAAAAAACAACATAAATATTCAAAAATAAACATCCTTGCATAAATATTGACCTTGTCGGCTTTCCGTTAACTTTAACGAAAAATATAACGGAAGGATTAAAAATGCTTAAAAAATAATTGTTTGAGGACTAATAGTACAACTTTAAAAAATTTAAGGACCAAAACTGCTTTAGTCACAATGTTCAGAAACCAAAATTGCATTTATCCCCATCTAAATATATTTCCCTATTGTAATAAGCCTCACGTGGTTCATCTTGTTTTCTATTGTAATAAGCCTCACAGATTGGGAGAAACAGGTTCATGTTCAACTTCTTTTCTTCTTAATATATAGGCTTAAATATTATTTTGCTACTGTGATTTTGGTACTTTTCATTTTTATTTTTTATCGTTATAGGATTACAAAATAATCCAATAACTTTTTGATGTTTTGCGATTTTAATCTTTTCGGTGATGAATTTTGTAAAGTTGTCGAAATAAATCATGTTCCCCTCGCAATTTTGATATTTTTTATCCTTTAATTTTTTAGAGTTGCAAAAGAGTTCTGAAATTTTTTGACATTTCGCAATTTTGATCCTTCTGGTGCCGGATTTTGCAAAAGTTGTTGGAATAAATCATCTCCCAAATCATTTTTTTTTAAAATATTTTTCATCTAGTTGGCGAAAGTGAACTAATCAGAACAAAATCCCCAATTTAAATGAACCACATGAGGTGCACATGATTTATTTTAACGACTTTTGCAATATCCAGCACCGAAAGGACCAAAATTACGAAATATCAAAAAATTATATATTTTTTATAATTCTATAAAGATAAAGGATAAAAGTGACAAAATATCAAATTATTGGACAAAATAAATTTAAGCCTCATATATATATATATATATATATACACTGCTACTTCTTTATCTAGTATGAAATATTATAGTACAACTGATGACTGTTCACATGGGATTTTTGTAGGTACAGTTGCAGCTCAAATTGAGCTCATTTAATCTTTTTTTATTTTATTTTATTTTTATTTATACTTTATTATCAAGGGAGAGCACACTTTTAGTTTCTGACTTTTTTGGCCTGTCATTTTGTATTCTTTTTACATCTAATTTAAGTTTCTTATTTATTTATCCAACTTCCGACTATCTTCTGGTAGTTATTTCTTTTGACTTTTATTTTCATGCATCTTTTTTTCTTTCTAATATTATATTGTTATTTTTTTTATATGACCGCTTCTTTATAAATTAATAATAACTAATTATTTATATATATTTTATTAAATAATAAATATTTTATTTCAAATAATTATACATATAATTGAAGTGTGCAACAAATTATTAGTGTGTAGAAAGTCTAGTGGCTCAGAAGAATAAGGAAAAAAAGATAAAATCATCCATACATCCGCGAGAAATTTAGAAGTCAATAATATGTAAATAATCGATAAAACTTTTGAAAATTTTGGTAAAAGCCAAAACACATCCCTTTTATAAAGCTTCTCATCATACTATATCAATATATTACATTAGTTCCCCATAAATAAATGTTACATTTGCTTTAGAATTAAATATTAAAAAAAAGGAGAAAATTGCATTTTTTGTACCACAATATAAGGGGTCTTGCAATTTTCGTACCATATTTTTTCAGTTGACCAAGTTTTATGTCATATTAAGACGTTCAGTTGCATTGTACATATCACTGTTAACTTCCTAACGAAAGGGTTACGTGAGGAGCAAGTAGCCGTAAAATAGGTACGAGAAAATAACATTTTTGGTACCGCACTATTGGACTCTTTGCATAGTTGGTACCATATTTTTCTAGTTTACCAAAAATAATACCATTTAAATGGCGTCATTTGCACAATAGATACATTCATTAATTTTTTACCTGAATCTTATGTCTTGACTTTGGGTCTGGGTATTCACTGCTTAATGACAAGCCAATGTGCGGAAATTGTACTTTTTGTCCTACACGATAGAGGGTGTTGTACTTTTGGTCTCATAGTTTATGGGCTTAGCACATTTGCTCCCATTAGCTAAAAAGTTGTAGTATTTGGGACCAAAAATGCTACAATTGTTTATCCTATGGGACCAAATACACTACAAAGTTTATTCTATGGGACCAAAAATGCTACAATGTTATATCCTATGAGACCAAAAATCCTATAATATTTTATCCCGTGGGATCAAATGTCTAAGTTCGTAAACTGTGGGACCAAAATTGCAACACCCTCTATTGTGTGGGACTAAAAGTGCAATTCTCTCTGTTGGAGTTAGAATCAAGGTAGAGGGTGAAATAGAGTTATTGTGGAAAAATAAAAATGAACCCCATAACCTAACCTTAACTCCAACACATGCGGCTAACTTGACATTTGGGCGTCATGACCAACTATATCCATATTGCGTAATTGATTAATAATAGTCTATCATTTGAGCAAGACCCTCTCCATTTAAATAAAATTGTTGGCTATAGATAGAGCCTAGACCATAAAACACCAGTGGGTATAAGTATTAGTATGGGTAAAATTTATAAATTCTTGTTAAATGAATCAACTATATTTACTTGACATCTAAAAATTCTTACATTTTTTTGCATATTTTATTAATATTTTTATGTATTATATTGATGTTTTCAAAAAAATTGCTGGAGTTTTCATTTTTATTTTTATAGTGATAACTCTAAATTAAGTTTAAGATAAGTTAATTTAAGTATCACATGATAGTTTAGAAAATAAATTAAAAAATCATAAGAAAATTAAATTAGTTAAACTAGATTAATATACATAATATATAATATTTGTTTGAATTTTAATCGTACACTACAAAAGAACAGGCTCATAGCAACGAACTTTTTGCAACGAAATATTTCGTGGCAAATTTTCCATAAACTTTGCCACGACTTTGCAACGGACTTGCAATTTTTTTGAATTTTCTTGGCAAATTCCATTGCAAACAAACGACAAATGTTTGCAATGGCTAATCCCTTGCAAATTTCCATTGCAAAATTTGATCAACTTTAAAGTGATCGGTTTCATTGCAAGTCGTTGCAAAAGCCGAAGCAAAATTTGCCGCATTGGTTTCGCGGCAAATTTTACTATGGACTTTTACATTAGATCCATTGCAAAAATAATTTGCAAGAGATATTGCAACGGGACAAAGTCATTGCAACTTAATAATTTCTTTTGCCACGACTTTTACAACCAACTTCAAATTATATTATTTATCAAACAAGGTCTTTGCAAATCCATGGCAAAATGTTGCCACGGACTACTTCCGTGGAAAATGTGTAATGCATTTGCATTATATCAATTTTGAGGCAAATTTTGTATTGGATTTTAAAATTATATTCGTTGCAAATATTTTGCAACCAAAATTGCAACAAATCAAACTCGTTGCAATTTACTAATTTTCTTTTGCAACGACAACTACAGTGGTATATAACGGCTTTTGCAACGACCTTCAAGTTAATTCGTTTTTTTGCCACAAAATTTGGAACAGATTTGAACTTCGTCGCAAAATTGGCTACAAACGATTAATAAAAGAACAATTCTATCCTACTCTATTTTTATTTTTTATATCCGTTCAACACCCTTCTAACTACTCTTTCCTTTTACTCTACTTATATTTTAATCATCTTTTTGTTATTAAACTATGGTAAGTACAAAAATTTTTGCTAGTGTATTTATATGTAGCCATTTTTGTTGATGGTTTTACCCCTCATAGACAATAACACAAATACAGTGTTAATACTACATTTGAACATCAGGATATCCATTTTGTTCTATTCAAGTGTAGATGGGTTGATCCTATCAAATGAGCGAAAAATCACCTGCACTATCATTTGGTTGATCTAACCCAAAAATATTTGTACAAAACAAATAAACCATCTATCTTAGCACAACAACTTACCCTAGTATACTATGCTAATATCCTAATTTAAGAAGAGGTAAACATGATTAGACGACTGTATGTAGATGAATGCATATGGAACGTGTGGGGGATCAGGAATAAAATAAAAATTTTACAATGGATGAGCAAACTCCATAAATGACAGCTTGTTGGGGTCATTGATCCTCGAGTTCGCTGGGACAATTTTCTTATTATGCGACGGTTAGGTTTCGGCACAGTGATCAAGAACTGTAACAACAAAATTTGGTGTTTGATGGCTGAGGGGCTGGAATATGAGGTTTTGCGGGATGACGAATAGTTTCTTCATATTCGAGTCCTCTTTCTGAATTTTCGTACCCTAGTTCTCTGCACCGTGGCCTACGGGAAATGTGACAGGGCCGCACGGGCAGATATAGGGGAATTCATAAGAACGATGAGTGATCAAATGATCCCTTAGTTCGTTGGGGGGATTTTAACTCCGTCGTCATTGTCTTAGAATGTTCGAATGGGGTGTACCCGGCGCACCACTCGATAGAAGAATTAAGTTAGGCCATTTTTTACAGTGGCCCAATAGACACGGGCTTTGAAGGTAATAAGTACACGTGGACAGATCATCGGTGTGGCAGCGTCTTGATCGGATCATGTTCTCAAGTGATTGGGTGGACGCGTTTCCACGTACGGAAGTCAAGCATCTACCCCACTCCACTTCTGACCACTGGCCTATGCTACTAACCGTAAACCTGACGTCGTCCGCCAGCCTTTTTGCTTTAAGAATATGTAAACAAGGCACAAGGATTTCATGGCACTCGTCCATACTAATTGGGCGTTCCCGACTACTGGGAGTGGCATGTTAGCCCTTGCTGAAAAGCTCAAACGCCTCAAACACTAGTAGAAGCACTGGAATAAAATCGTCTTTGGGGACTTATTCCACAACATCAGAGTGACCGAGGAGGCCGTGGCGGAGGCAGAACATCGGTATGATGTAACGTTATCGGACAGTCATCTGACTAAAATGAACCAGCACATGGCGGTCTTGCAGCAGGCTTTGTCTATAGAAGAGGATGTTAGAATAGGTGACCAAAAAGCCAATTGAATTGGCGGTTTTGGGTAGTATTTAGCACTCTTTATTAAAGTAATATTAACTTGATGAATATAGTAAGTATTCATTCGTGACACTATGTGTTTGTTGTGCTTACTGATTACGTTAAACGGTATTTTAACGTCACAATAAATGCCCACAGACCAATTGGATAACCCATGTAGTTGGGATGCGCATTGGATGAGAGCTATGAAACCAATTTCTGAGGGTTGGTCTAAAACGCTCCAAGTCAAGGACCTCGAGACAGGGCATCAAGGGTCCTATAAAGACTTGCACTAAGGATTGTATTCATTGGATGAGTGCCGTGTTTCATCGGCGATAGACATTGGACGTCTATGCAATATTAGTAGGTTAGTTGACAAGGGTGTCAGCTGACTGAACTGACTCGCGGGAATCGTCTTATGGAAGCCTTGGAGGCTTCATCGGTATGACTTGAATTCTCGGCTTCGATAGTACGAGATTAGTCCTCAAACTTGAGGTATCATGGCCGTCGCATGCATATGATGGCTGTATCTAGGGCCTGGCAAGAGATGTCCGTGTCTGGGATACGTTCATTATAAGCCTTAGCTAGTGCAATCGGAATATGTATTGAGGATGGTGGATTCCAAGATAGGATCCGTCACCTGTCAGTATATGACAGTCGAGTCTCCTATGCGCTCTGAGACGGTTAAGCTCTTAAAGTCTGTAGCCATAGCGATTGGTCGAGTAGGGAATGGTTTCCTACGTCGATCAATAGAGCAAACGTGTCGCGAGTTGTTGAGCATAGTTGTCCAGTCCTGGATGAAAACCGACGCCTAATTCCATGCCATAGACTAAGACCGGGAGACGGATGATGGAAGGACCGTAGTCGTATGGAACTCGGGAGCCTAAATGTTCATGCCAACATTCACCTAGTCTCTAGTGCCATGGACCGTTGCTAGACGGCCACCCATGGTGACGGGCGTTTTTTCGATTAAGGGTTAATTGAAAATCAGTTAATTAAATTGGATTTAATTGACCATTTGTGTTGGACACAAGCCCAAGTCTAGCTGAGGGTGAACCTAATGAGTCACAAACAAATCACTTAGGATTTGGTGGAATTAATTTGGAATTAATTTTAGCAGAAGCGAATAAATTTAATTGGATGAAATTTATTCAAGAGAGAAAATAAATGATTGGATCATTTATTGGGAAATCCATTTGATGGATGGTCCAAGATTAATTAATTGGATTAGTTAATTTTGGACTAAGAACCTTGAAATTAATTGGATTAATTTATCGGGTTTTGGCTAGAATAATTGATTGGATCGACTATTCTTAATTTGGACTTATATTTATTTAATTGGATTAAATAAACTATTGAGATTCAGTTGGATTGATATTAATTAGATTAATTAATTCCCAATGATTCTTGTTTGGACTTAAATTTAATTAGATTAATAAAGTCCAAAAGCGTTGAATTCAAGTCCACATCTTATACAAGTTGAAGCATGTTGTGGGAGACTTTGGAGCTTTCTCCTAATGTGTATAGGCCATGTGACGTGCATGTATAGGTGGTTCTCCATGTGCCATCATGGGTGATAATTGTGCTATAATAGTGTATATGTGGAAGTTAGCCTTAGAGGTTTATTGATGGAAGTTGAATTTTGAATTAAAAAATTCCTACTTACACATAAAATACACTACATAAAAATACACTAATTTGCTTCACTTTTTGTTGGAGATTTTAGCCAAAAACACCTCTGAAAATTCTCTCTAAGAGTTCATTTCTTTTGGAAAGAAAGAACTTAAAACATTCTAAAGATCACTAACTGATAGTGTTGCTTTGGAATTGTTTTCTTCTTCTCTAACTATATTTTATCTAGCAATAAACTATAGTTTGAATCCCTTGTGAGGTGTGGACAATACTTAGAGGAATTCTACGTTCAATTCTCAAGTGAACGGAACAAGGAAACGTAAAGGGATCAAAGCTACAAATGGTGCTACGTTTGTGAAACAAAAGGTAAGTTCTCATTTATATTCTTGTACCTTTTATTTTTATTACTTTAGCCACATGTCCAACATGTTAATTTTATGTTTTTATACTCTTGACAAACACCAAACGCCCGGGAACTTCAAAAGGAATACCCCTTTGAACCCGTTTAAGATTATGCTTTAAATTCACGTTTTTTATGCTTTCGTTGCGTTTTCGGGCCGTACCCGATTCTTTCAGTGGTATCAGAGCCCGGTTCGGTGTTGTGGCTATAGGATTAACATGTTATTATGTGTTAAGTATGAAGAACTTGTTTAAATTGCTTTTGGATAGCATGATTTATGGCTTTAAAGCATGATAATATGTGTTAGGCATGCGCGGGCGTCTGCCCGTGCGTGCTACTTGGCGTGCGTGTGCGCCTGCTGCTGAGCGGGCACGCATGCTGCGCGCTATGCTGGGCGCACGCGCGTGCGGCCGTTTGGGACAGCCGGCCGGCAGCACTGTTTTGTGCCCTTTTCTTCCGTTTTTTCGAAAAATTGGATTTTTTCTGATTTCTGCTAGTTTTCTGAAATTATTAATTTTGGCATATTTTAATTTTTAGTTAAATTGGATTTTTCAAAAAATTATATTGTGCCTTGGATTATTTTGGAAATGGTTTCCAAACAAAAAAAAAATGATTTGTACATTGGATGTATAGTTGATATCCATATTTTTAATTGCATTATTAATATTGTATTTTCTGCATTTTTATTATGTTTATGGTTTTTTAGATATTGGATATCTATTGATATATATATGGGATGTATTTATTTGTTGGCATATTTATATTTGATATATATGTGCTTTGTTATTGTTGTTTCTTTGATAAACAATAAGGATGATCACTAGCCCTTTTTGGCCTATGTATGGTCTATTTATTGTTGGATGAGGCCTGCGTGCCTCTTTGTTTTTATTCTTTCTTTCGTTTTTAGCCTTGTAATAATAAGGCTTTCTTCCTCTCTTTTAATATACTTCCCCCCCGACTTTTGATTGGGGTTTCTTTTACGTTGTAATGAGAATAAATTAGGTTGTGAGGCTTTATTTTATTAAATGTAAGCTTCCAAGGAGATTAAGGTCCGGTGGATGGAGCCCATGGTGGAAGGTCAAGAAGGACAAAGGTGGATTTTACAAGGCCACATTAGAAAGATAATGGGATGTAAAAATTGTAATAGTGTAGGCCTACCCTAATTTGACCATTGATCCACTGCGGGCTCAGTGGATCACTTAGGATTGGGCTTGTGATCATCCTAACAGGGGTGTGCTAGGCTTATTTTGCATGTGCTTATGTTTTATGCTTTGATGTATGGTGTGTTTGGAATGCATCGTATTGTGTTTAATGTATGAAACTTGAGCATGCAAAATACGAATAATGATGAGGTCTCGGTCTTAATAAACTATAACTCTCACTTGGATGGTCCAAGAAAATATTAGGCCCAAAATGGAATTAAAATCAAATGGTTTGATTATTCCAAGCCTTCCATCCATAGCAATGTAGTGAGGAAGCTACTTTCACCCATTCGTGGTCTCACGAGTCGTGGCACGTTTGGAATGGAAGAAAGTTGCACTATTGTTGTGAAAGAATGGAATATACTCCTATTTCCTTGTCTCACGAGTTGTGGGGGGCGATAGTTGAGATATTCATTTGGTTGATGGGTCGGGCCTAACGCTAAGTAACATGATTTTCTTGGAATCCTTGGGATCATGTGAAGAAGCGACGCAAAATATCTTGGGGATCTCATTGGATGAGAATGATATTGGATACCTCCCACAAAGCCTTTCCCATGTGAATTGTAAAAGAGGGGCATGGAGAATTGCATTTGTGGACTCCAAGCCCACTAGGAAATGGTTTCTCCAAAGCCCCACTTGAGAGTGGTGGGCTTTTTGAAGAAATAGTGGGAGGGGTTACTGACTAAAGACCAAGTCTTAACTTGAACTCAATATTTCTTATAATCTACTAAATTCTTGCTTTACATTTTGAATGTTTGTCTAAGAATCCACTCGCTGTAATTCTTGAGACTAATAAATTTGATGGAACAAACTATAACGATTGACTGCGAAATCTGAGGATTGTCCTCAATTTCGAAAACCAGGCTTACGTTCTGGATAAGCCTCTTCCTCAGGTCTTGCCGGAGGGTCCTCGTTAGAAGAGCGTTCAAGTCCAATGACTGGCAAGAGGACAACTGCAAGGTCCGCAGCATCATATTGGCATCCATGACTAATGAGATCTTGAAACAGTATGATCGGATGGATGATGTCAGCTCGATACTGCTCCGCATGAAAGACGTTTATGCGGTACTGGACCGGCATATTAGATATGCTGCGGCGAAGGCATTTTTCGGAGCTAAGATGACAGAAGGGTCATCTGTACATCAGCATGGAGTGATGATACTATCCCTAGTGGAGAAGCTCAAAGACCTCCGAGCTGACCTTGGAAAAGAGACGTACATCGACGTGATCCTTCAGTCTCTTTCTCCCTCTTTTGACCCGTTTATCATTAACTATAACATGAATGAGCTTGAAAAAGACCTTCATAAGTTGATAAATGTGTTGGCCTAATACGAGGCAACGATTGAAAAGTCAGCGCTGTCTGTATTGGTGGGGGAGGCTTCAGCCTCAAGAGCGAAAGGCAAAGGAGCCGGACGCTGGAGGAGGAAGAAGGATAAGACAAAATCAGCCTCTGCTAGCGCTCAGAGCGCTCTTGTTGCCATGCTGGGCATGGGCGATGGAAAGAGGAAGATGGTTCGGCAGTCAAGGATTGCAAAAGATGTTTGCATATATTGCTGTGAAAATGGGCATTGGAAGAAGGAGTGTCCTCAACTCCTCTCCAACCAAGGTACATTTGATTTGAGCTTTAACATGATTACTATTCTACTTCTTGGGTATTGAATACCAGTTGTAGAGCTCATACTTGCAAATGGTTTGCAGGTGATGGAAAGGAGTAGAAGGGTAAGACGGAGATGGTTCTAAAGCTAGGCAATGGCTGGGTTATTGCCATAGAAGCTATAGGACTAGTAAGGCTTAGCTATTAGTGATCATGTTAGGATAGAGTTGATAGGTCACAATTATGTACCTAGCATGATCAAATTATGTTTTTCTATTGTTGGACAATAAGGATTATATGTTTTTTGATCAATGAAAGTTTCTTTTATTTGACAAAGAATGGTTATTCTTGTCTGCTAGGTTGTTTGCATAATTGTTTCAATACCATCCCATAATTAGATTATGAATGCTCAAAACAAATGATGAAATGGAAAATCAAGATAAACTCACAGATTGGCATGCAAAGCTAGGTCACATTCTTCTAGACAGGATAAGTAGGTTAGTAGATTCAAGGAGTTCTAGAAATAGACAATTTGAGCCTGCTAGCTTGCAAGTCTTTCTTGAGCAGGAAGATGACCAAGAAGCTCTTTGTAGGACAAAGTATGCTTGGTAGTGGTCTGTTGGATTGGATCCAGTCAGACATCTGTGGGTCACTGAATACACAAGACCAATAGAGGGTTCACAAGTCTAAGGACCTTTGGAAGGCTCAGGGAATTAGATTTGAAGTGGGAATCAATCTGGTTTCAAAAGTAACCTTCGATCCGATCGAGTGGTGTATATTTAGTGGGAGCTTTTGATGTATCTAAATGAGAATGGAATTCTCACTTAGTGGAATTCTCCCTGAAGCGCCACAATTGAACAGCGTCTCTGATAAGAGGGGAAATCGAACCTTGTTGGACATGGTTCGATCGATGTTTCACTGAACTACCTTGGCCCATCTGAGCGTGTTCTTAAGACAGTGTCCAAGTTGTAAAACATGGCACTTTCTAAAGATTGTGGCCCATACACCATATTGGATATGGCATGGCAAGCTTGTATCCTACAAAGTACTTGAGTATATAGGATGGTCTTGCATACGTCAAGGGACTAGTGGGAGGCAAACTAGGTTTGCACAGGTTTATGTGTTGTCCTAAGGGAAATTGGATTTCAGAGGATAACCGGTGTGAGGAGTAGCTCCTTGAGGAATCAAGTAGAGCGACAACTTAGTACGATATTGCAAACATCATTTGAAATCAAGTTTGCTCACTGACTATATTCCAGTTCTCATAAGGATGACCAGAATATCTTAGATACCTGAGAGGCATAGGTTTCTGGGTCAGTCCAATCAATTGGATTATAATCCAAAAGACATAAGGAAAAGCAATGTTGGACATTGGATCGAATCAATGGCTTGGAGCTGTGTGATTCGACGTAGAATTCAAACTAGGTTTGGAACTCCATGTAACTGGAATATTCGTTTGATGACTTCATACAGGGTATGACTCGATCAATAACGAGCTTGAGGGTCAGTGGCAGTTTAATTATGTTCCTAGTGTTTAAAGTGTGTAACGTCTTATTCATTTGGAATGATTAAGATGTTAGGAAACACTGAAACACAAACGTTGTTAACACAATTCTCCATGAAAGGAATTTGATTCCTATATATAGGGTTAAGCTGTCCAAGGCTCAGTCAAGGTTGACTGATGAGGAAGCTTAGATGTTTGACATCCCCTACGTCTTTGCCGCAGGTAGCATGGGTATGTTTGGTGCATTGGACCTGATGGTGCATGGTTTGGGCATAACGACAGAAATCGAGTGTGTACCAAAGAGGCAGTAGACTGCCGTTGAGAACAATCTTTATTACCTGAATAAGGATTAAAGAAGTTTCTTGATGCACGTTCTATGGAGAGTTGATTCTGGAAGGCTATAGCGATACTAGTTTCCAGTATCAAGTGAATAATATCTAGTCTCTGTATGAACATATATTCAGGCTTAATGGTAAGGTGGTGGCTTGGGAAGGTTTCAAGCGGGATACCATGACGGACCATGAAAATTGAATGTACGGCAACTTTAGAAGTTGCTCCTGAGAGTGGTTTTGATGAAAAACCACATCCAATGGTTGCGCGTGTTGCCTAGCATGGCAAAGGCAATAGTTATCTTGGAGGATAACAACATGGCTGTAGCGCAAGCTAAAGGATCGAGATCTCATCACGGATCCAGGAAAATTGTTAGATAGTACCATTTACTTGGAGCAATGGTATAAAGAGGTGATGTGCGGTTGGACCGCATCATCTTGGTAGAGATAAGGTAGACCCATGAGACCGAGCCAGATATCGCAGATTATAGATGCTCAGATAAGTCTGAGCGACATGGGTGATTGGCTTTAGGTCAAATGGGAGATTGTTAGAATAGGTGACCAGAAAGCTAATTGGATTGGCGATTTTGGGTACTATTTAGCAATCATTATTAAAGTAACATTGACTTGATAAATACAGTAAGTATTCATTCATGGAACTATGTGTTTGTTGTGCTCACTGATTACGTTAAATGGTATTTTAACGTCATAACAAATGCCCACAGACCAATTGGATAACCCATGTAGTTGGGTTGCGCATTGGATGGCAGCTATGAAACCAACTTCTAAGGGTTGGTCTAAAACGTTCCAAGTCGAGGACCTCGAGACAGGGCATCGAGGGTCCTATAGAGACTTGCACTAATGATTGCATTCACTGGGTGAGTGTTGTGTTTCATCGGCGATAGACGTTGGACGTCTATGCAATATTAGTGGGTTAGTTGACAAGGGTGTTAGCTGACTGAACTGACCCTCTGGAATCATCATATGGAAGTCGTTGAGGCTTCGTCGGTATGACTTGAATTTTCAGCTCCGATAGTACGAGATTAGTCCTCGAACTTGAGGAATCATGGCAGTCGCATGTATATGATGGCTGTATCTAGGGTCTGGCAAGAGATGTCCGTGTTTGGGATACGTTCATTATAAGCCTTAGCCAGTATAATCGGAATATGTATTGAGGATGGTAGATTCCAAGATAAGATCCGTCACCTGTCAGTATACGACAGTCGAGTCTCCTATACGCTCTGAGATGGTTTAAGCTCTTAAAGTCTGTGGCCACAACGATTGGTCGAGTAGGGAATGGTTTCCTACATCGATCAATAGAGCAAACATGTCTAGAGTTATTGAGCATAGTTGTCTAGTCCAGGATGGGAACTGACGCCCAATTCCATGCCTTAGACTAAGACCGGGAGACGGATGATGGAACGACCATACTCGTATGGAACTTAGGGCCTAAATGGTCACGCCAACATTCACCTAGTCTCTAGTGCCATGGACCGTTGCTATACGGCCACCCATGGTGACGGGCATTTTTCCGATTAAGGGTTAATTGAAAAAACAGTTAATTAAATTGAATTTAATTGACCAATTGTGTTGGACACAAGTCCAAGTCTAGCTGAGGGTGAACCTAATGAGTCACACACAAATCACTTTGGATTTGGTGGAATTAATTCTAGCAAAAGCGAACAAATTTAATTGGATTAAATTTATTTAAGAGAGAAAATAAAGGATTGGATCATTTATTGGAAAATCCATTTGATGGATGATCAAAGATTAATTAATTGGATTAGTTAATTTTGGACTAAGAACTTTTAAATTAATTGGATTAATTTATCGAATTTTGGCTAGAATAATTGATTGGATAGATTATTCTTGATTTGAACTTATATTTATTTAATTGGATTAAATAAACTATTGGGATTCAATTGGATTGAGATTAATTAGATTAATTAATTCCCAATGATTCTTGTTTGGACTTCAATTTAATTAGATTAATAAAGTCCAAAAGCATGGAATTCAAGTCCACATCATATACAAGTTGAAGCATGTTGTAGGAGAATTTGGAGCTTTCTCCTAATGTGTATAGGCCATGTGCAGTGCATGTGTAGGTGGTTCTCCAAGTGTCATCATGGGTGATACTTGTGCTATAATAGTGTATATGTGGAAGTTAGCCTTGGAGGTTTATTGATGGAAGTTGAATTTTGAATTCAAAAATTCCTACTTACACATAAAATACACTACACAAAAATACACTAACTTGTTTCAATTTTTGCTGGAGATTTTAGCCAAAAACACCTCTGAAAATTCTCTCTAAGAGTTCATTTCTTTTGGAAAGAAAGAACTTAAAACATTCTGAAGATCACTAATTGATAGTTTTGCTTTGGAATTGTTTTGTTCTTCTCTAACTATATTTTATCTAGCAATAAACTATAGTTTGAATCCCTTGTGAGGTGTGGACAATACTTAGAGGAATTCTACATTGAATTCTGAAGTGAACAGAACAAGGAAACGTAAAGGGATCAAAGCTAGAAACGGTGCTACGTTTGTGAAACAAAAGGTAGGTTCTCATTTATATTCTTATACCTTTTGTTTTTATTCCTTTAGCCACATGTCCAGCATGTTTATTTTATGTTGTTATGCTCTTGACAAACACCAAACGGCCGGGAACTTCAAAGGGAACACCTCTTTGAACCCATTTAAGACTATGCTTTAAATTCACATTTTTTACGCTTCCGTTGCGTTTCCGGGCCATACCCGATTCTTTCAGAGGGTATTAGCATCAAAAGGCTGCATGTAAATGGGCTCTCGAGGGATAGCGAAACACACATTATTTCCATTCGTTAGTCTGAAAAAAGCGTGCAAGAATGCAGATTACGGAAATGAGGTATGCTGGGGAGGTGCTCACGGACAATACCCAAATTCAGGATTCTGGAGTTGCCTACTTCCAAGCATTGCTCATACCCGACAGTCAGCCAACAACCCCGAGTTTACTACAGTCAGTTCCTCATCTTATTTCGCAACCGCAGGGGGCGGCGTTGCACTGCGATGCAAGTGAAGAAGATGACAGGTGGATGGATTTTTATTTGGATTCGTATAGCACGGCAGGGCCGGATGGTTTCAACGCCATGTTCTATAAATAGTGTTGGGAGATTGTTAAGGAGGATGTTGTCGATGCCGTGAGTCTTTGGGGTACCCCGCTCCCGGTCAGTTTCACGGCCACCACCCTGGTACTCATTCTGAAGGTGAAGAACCCGACACATTGGAATGATTTTTGTTTTATCAGTTTATGTCACACGACAAATAAGATCTTGACGAAACTTCTGAACGACCGATTTAAGGCCATACTTCCATAGGTGATCTCCCCAGACCAAAGCGATTTTGTCCCATCTTGGCTCATCAGGGACAACATCCTACTCGCTTAAGAAATTATTCAGTCTATATGTGCAAATAAAAGGGATTGGAACGTGGCCTTGAAACTCGATGTTGTAAAGGCTTACAACAGAGTGGACTGGAATTTTATGGAGGCGGTTCTGCTCCTATTGGGATTCCCAGCAACGTGGGTCTGCCTGGTTCGTAACTGTATTCCAGGGTGTCTCTTCTCCGTGCTCATCAATAGGGTCCTTAGTGGTTTCTTCCAGTGGACGAGGGGTCTCCAGCAGGGGGACCCACTATCCACCTCTCTGTTCATCCTTGCGCCCGAGTATCTCTCCTGTAACTTGAACGCATTAATGTGGAACGACGCATCTCTGGCTTTCAAGGACAGTGGCGGGGTTTCTCATTTAGCCTACGCTGATGATGTCCTAATATTCACTAACGCAAAGGTGGCGACCTTGGAGAAAATTATTTCTTTCTTATGGGACTACGAGGCGGCTTCCGAACAAAGTATTAGCGTGTCTAAGAGCTCCTTCATCGTATCGCCGCAGGCCTCTTCCTTGATTAAGCATCGGCTCAAGCGCATGACGGGGTTCATCCTCAAGCTGTTTCCATTCTCCTATCTCGGCGCCCCAATCAGTGTGGGAAGGAAGAAAATTGAGTATTTCGACCGGTTGGTGGAAGCCATGATGGCTAAGATATGTGGATGGGAGAAAAGGTTCCTTTCCTATGGGGGCCGCCTACAACTCATTAAGTCTGTGCTCTTGGCAATACCTATTCACCTCATGGCCATTCTGAAGCCTCCACAAGCTGTTGGTCTCCGGATTGAGAGGATGTTGAACAAATTTTTCTTGGGGTCCACCGGAATGATAAAACGATTGTACTGGGCCTCGCGATAGCGGCTATGCAAGCCAATCGATGAAGGGGGCCTCGGTGTGCAGCGGTTAGAGGACACCACCACAGCGTTCTCGATCAAGCTTTATTGGAGGTTCAGAACCTCCTCATCTTTGTGGGCAGTTGTACTGAGGGCAAAATATTGTAAGTGAATCTGCCCGACGTCGACGAGAATCTGGTCGACGAGAAGCTTGTAATGGCGCCAAATGAGGGAGGCAAAAGTCGCGTCCAAGGCCCACATATTTTGGTCTCTTGGTCGCGGTGATCTTTGCTTTTTCCATGATAACTGGTTGGGTGATGCGCTGCTCGCGGATATAGTGCCTCTGGCTTTTCCCTCACACGAACGCGTTAACTACTATTGGCATGACGGACAGTGGGATATGGGCATGTTAGAGCAAGTATTGCAGAGTGACATGGTGCTTAGGGTGACTGAAGTGCCTTTCGATGAGCTGCTCCGTAATCAGCCATGGTGGAAACATAGTCCAACGGGGTAGTTCGGACTCAAGTCTGCCTAGGAACTCGTCCAAACGACGGTGACCCGCCGCCCTATTTTGTCAGACCCCTGGCACCGCATTGTACCGCCGTCTGTGTCCATTTTTATGTGGTGCCTCCTTCACAAATTTATTCTGGTGGGTGAAAGGTTGCGGGAAAAAGGGCTCCCAATTGTTCTAAGTGTCACTGTTTTCGGCAGAGTGAAACCATCCAGCATATTTTCCTACAAGGGGCCACTGCCTTTGGGGTTTGGAAATATTTTTGGGCTTTGTTTGGTATCCCCATACTGGCTACCGAGTATGTCTCGATGATGCCCCACTGCTGGAAACTGTCATCGCCGCACGCTCAACGGGACATGTCTGGCTGCTGATTCCTATCCTGGTGTTGTGTTTCTTATGGAAGATGAGAAATGATGCCAAGTTTAATGGTGCATGGTGCACAGCGGTGGCGGTAATCAGGCGAGTGCATGCTCATTTGGTCCGTCTTTTCAAGGCCGGAGGCTTCTTTGCTTTTGGGTGGAAGGGAGACCTTTGCACGGCTGCAAAACTAGACTTCACCTTTGCTCGCCCCGCGTCGTTTGTCCCGAAGCTTGTATGGTGGCAGCGGCCGCCTGACGGGTGGAGAAAGTTAAATTGTGACGACTTTTCTGAGGGGAACCCCGGGTTTTTGGTGCGGGGAGGCTGCTTCGTGACTCAAACTGGCGTTTGCTAGTGGCTTTGTTTGATTTTTTGGTGTTCAAACTAACACGTATGCCGAACTATATGCGGTGGTTAGGGGCCTCTCCCTCGCTTGGGAGGCAGGCTACAAGGATGTCTGCATGGAAATTGACGCGCTCTCAGTCATCAATATTATTCAGAGGGATGCGGGAGATTGGAAGTTGCAGCCTCTGCTCACGAGGCTTCACCTCTTGTGGAGAAAGATGAACGTGGTTTCTTCCCAAATCTATAGAGAAAGAAATCGCCCGGCAAATTGTTTAGCTAATCGAGCATGTGACCAGCGAGCAACTGAGATCCTCACACGAGCTCGGGGCCTTTTGGCCATGATGATCCGTCTAGACAACTTGGTTCCTAATTTTCCCTTTACTTGATTGATTCATATATTATTTGTACAGGGAGGAAGTCCTCCTCATTTAGAGCTTTCAATTTTTCGCTTGTACATTCTGGCTATTTAGCATTATAAACAGGTGGGGTTTCGCCAAACCCCCCGCCATGGCATTGGCAGAATAAAAAAAATAAAAAAAATTAGACGACTGTATGTAAAATAAAAGTTAGACGAACTGTTAAGTCAAGATAGATTGACACAACATTTTTGGAGGATGAGGTTGAATCTGTTTCTATGGATACTACCGAAAATGAAATTCAATCTTTATCATAGCACAACAAGCTATCAAAGTTTACTACGCTCAATATCCTAGTTTAACAACAGATAAATTTGACTGAATGGCTGTATGTTGAACAAAAGCTAGATGCACTATTAAGTCAAGGTGGATTTATGCTGCATTTCAGGGGGATGAGGTCGAATCCGTGTTCGGTTGTCGAAGCCGTCAAATATAAAGACTAATTCTAAACTGTAGTAGTCGTGGAACTAGGTCGAATCCCTAGGGAACTATAGATTAATTTCTCGATCTAGTTGTAGTAACCAAAAAGGGGGGTATGGATCGAGTACTAACTATGAATTAACTAGAACTAAATTAAAAAGCAAGAGTAAACAACTAAGATAAGATTTATAGATGAAAAATCCAATTCAAGGGGTTTGTCTCATCAATCGTTATGTCTATCATGGGTCACTAAGGGTTAATTCCACAACCAAACATTCAACTTTAAAATTCATTAGGATACCCGTAACAAATTTCCTTTTTCCTATTCTAGTGGATTTTACTCAAGCATCTAAATCCAAACTTATTATATCAAGACTGGGCACGATAGCGTTCCATATCACATCAATAATAGCATTTGCATCAATGAAAACAGTTGAATCTAGATATCCCTTAATCATTATGTCTTCACAGTTTAAGAAGAGATAGTAATATTAAGAATAAACACTAATGGCATTAATACAACAAGCACGCATCCCATTGACTTTATCAAACTTAAAGAATTTTGTCACACTCAAATGAAGACATCAGAGTGCCATGGCCATAGGCTTGCTTGTGAATCAAATCTCCACCACTGCAAAATGCTCATCAGTGCATAAATCAAAGGGTTTTAATATGGTTGTAATGAGGCTAGGGACAAGGTGTGTCTAGAGAAGTCAAACTGTGGCTCATGAATTCAAAGGATGATATCAACCTAGTTGCTTGTATTTCCCAACTCATTTATTCTCTTTCCATTTCACTACAGTGCTTGGAGCATTCAAACTTTCCAACAAGATTTTTCAGTTTCGTTCTTCTGTTTGAATCTTTCCTCCTGTTTCTTTCTCCTCATTCATCATTTTCTTCTTCTTCTCTTTTTTTTTATTGCTTCCCTTTCATCTTTTTTTCTTTCTTGGGTCTAGCAATGTGTTTCCCATATGCAACTTGAACCACTTCATTAGCTCGTTTTTGCATCAACTTATAAGCAACCGTATTAACATCATCCCCTTGAAAGGGTTCAAATATTTCTGTAGGAAATAACTGAGAAAGGGATAATCGGCTTAAAATACGATTTAAGCAAGAAAACAGAGGCCAAGGCTCAAATGAGTTTTCTAAGGGTGAGTTTTCGGCAGGCTCTTTTTAAGGTTAATTGCGTATTCCTAAGTGCCCTTATCACTTTCATACACCAATATGCAAGAATGTGGCCTTGAAATGTATTACACAAGCAAGTTCTAGAATGCACACACTAAGTTCGATGCCCTTAGTTGAAAGAAATATACAAACACTATTTGAATGCAAGTGCTCTAGCTCAAAAGCTCACATATGAGGCTTTAGTGTTGATTCTTGAACATTGTACGTTTAATGCAATCAATGGGGTATCCTTCACACACAACCATTTTTTTATGTGCCACTAGTGCTCGTTCTGCCTACTAATCCCGACTTAAACCACAAATTCCTATTGGCTTCAGGGACAACACAAAACAACATTCAAGGAATTTTAGTTCAAGTTACAGGACAAACCACACATTTCGTTTCAAGATCAACTAATTTCAAGCACAAATTATGGTGTTCATGAAACATAATCAATCCCTAAAGCAAACAATGCCATCAGCACAAAACCACAAGAAATATTAAGCCCATAACCACATTCACCATTATGCCAAATCATGGAAAAACCTCCCCCACACCAAGTACATACATTGTCCCCAATGTATGCACATAATACCACACATAACAAGGGAATAAATAGTGAAAGAGAAATAGAGAGCATCCCTGAAATATGTGGTGACAGCAAATGGCGGCGCACAACGGCAGGTCGACGGTTGCAATGGAAGTGAAAAGTTAGGGATTTCACTTTGGGGAGGAAAGTGATTTGGTCTAGTTAACTGAGTCCTCTGTTTTTGTTGTGCCAATTTTTTTATTTTATTTTTGATTTGTTTTTTGTTTCGCTGGAAATAAGAATAAGGAAAGAAGGAAATAAAAATAAAAAAGGAAAATAACCATAATCGATAGTATAAGAAGATACATATCCCCAACAGATTTGTCTCTCCTTTTAGGCGTGATCACGCCTAAACGACCCCTCAAATCTGTGCGTCTCGTGGAATCTCGTCGTGCACAGCGTCTGCTTCAGACAAAAGAGACAGTGGAATAAGGCGTGATCACGCCTTATCTCGCTGTGAGGTCTGTCAGACTCAAAACATGGTGCTGCATTTGGCATCAGACGAACGTCAAATCTACGAAGGTGGGAAGTAAAATCCTAAACTAAAAGTTCAAAATAAAGCATATAAAGTGCCGGGTCGCCTCCCAGCAAGCGCAATTGTTTAACGTCGTTATGCTCGACGGAGGAACTCATTATCCTTGCTTAGACTGCGGAGAGGGCACCAAGGAAATATCGATGGGATTACCTATATCATCACCACTGAGAAATAGTTTCAAACGATGACCATTTACCTTGAATATTTTTCCCATGTCCAAACTTTGAATGTCTACTGCACCATAAGGAAAAATATTAGAAACCTCAAATGAACCAATCCAACATGAACGTAGTTTACCTGGCATTAGTTTCAGACGAGAGTTGTAAAGGAGGACCTTCTGACCCACGAAAAATTATTTTCGTAGGATTGCATTATCGTGAAATGGCTTTTTTCTTCTCCTTATAAATTTGCGTATTTTCATATGCATCCAAACGCAATTCCTCTAACTCTTGTAATTTAAGCTTACGCTCCATCCCGGCTTTGCCCATGTCCAAATTGCATTTTGTACTGCCCAATAAGCTTTGTGTTCAATCTCTGCGGGTAAGTGGCATGCCTTTCCAAAAACCAATCGATAGGGGGACATCCCTATGGGGGTTTTATACGCCATCCTATATGCCCATAAGGCATCATCCATAAGGTTCAATCCTTTCTTCCCGGACTCACCGTTTTCTCCAAAATAGACTTCATTTCTCGATTTGACACTTCTGCTTGGTCATTCGTCTGTGGATAATAAGCGGTTGCCACACGATGGTGAACACCATACTTCTTGAACAAGGCCCCCACTGCTCGATTGCAAAACTAACTTCCTTGATCACTGATGATTGCTCGTGGGACTCCAAACCTGTTAAAAATATGGGTTTTTACAAAACCTATGATAGTAGCAGAATCATTAGTCCGGTTGGCCTTTGCTTCCACCCATTTCGAAACATAATCTGCAGCCAAAAGTATGTAAGAAAACCCACAAGACAATGGAAATGGACGCATAAAATCTATACCCCATACATCAAATATCTCAACAATCAAAATTGGAGTTTGAGGCATCTCATTCCTATGAGACACAGTCCCCGTGCGTTGACATCTATCACACCATTTACAGAATTCATAAGCATCTTTGAACAAGGTGTTCCAATATAACCCACAATCCAATACCTTCCTAGCCGTGCGTTTAGGACCAAAGTGACCCCCCCATGCAAAATTATGACAGAAAGTTAAGACAAAGTGATGCTCATCATTAGGTACACAACGCCTTACCACTTGATCCGAACAAAAAGGCCACAGATAAGGGTCATCCCATACATGATATTTTGCCTCACTCTTAACTTTATCTATCTGAGCTCAAGTAAGACCAGGGGGTAAGGTACGAGCGACTAAATAGTTGACAATGATAGAGTACCAAGGGACCATACCTTGCACCTTGAATAAATGCTCGTCGGGAAAAGTGTCAGAGATGGGTAAGTCATCCTCCCCTCTTACCAATCGACTTAGGTGGTCAGCAATCAAGTTTTCCGAGCCCTTGTGATCTTTTATGGTCACGTCGAATTCTTGAAGCAGCAGGACCCAACGGATCAATCGAGGTTTAGATTCCTTCTTGGACAACTAGTACTTGAGCGCTGCATGGGCAGAAAACACCACAATTTTAGAACCAAGTAAATAAGACTTGAATTTATCAGTGCAAAAATAATAGCTAGAAGCTCTTTTTCCGTCGTGGAGTAGTTGCACTGCGCTGCGTCCAAAGCCTTTGAGGCGTAGTAGATCACATGATGCCATTGTCCGAACTGCTGCCCTAAAACAGCGCCGACCGCATAACTGCTAGCATCGCACATGAGTTCAAACGGTAGATTCCAATCTGGTGGTTGAATGATGTGTGTGCTTGTTAAAGCTCTTTTCCAACTCATCAAATGCCTCTGGACAATCTCGACCAAAGTCGAATTGTGCATCTCTTTGCAGTAGTCGAGATAGAGGTTGGGTGATCTTTGCAAAATCTTTTATGAATCTTCGATAGAAACCTGCATGTCCAAGAAATGAACGAACTTCCCTAACGCAGGTAGGGTACGGTAAGTTCACAATGAAGTCAATCTTTACTTTATCTACCTTAATGCCTCTTGATGATATTACATGCCCTAGAACAATGCCTTGGTCTACCATGAAATGACACTTTTCAAAGTTAGGAACCGAGTTAGTTTCTATGCACCTCCGAAGGACCTTTGCAAGGTGACCCAAACATTCATCAAATGAACTACCATATACAGTAAAGTCATCCATGAATACTTCAATGCATTTCTCAATATACTCTGAAAAGATACTTATCATACACCTTTGGAACGTACCTAGGGCATTGCACAATCGGAAGGGCATTCGTCTAAATGCGAAGGTACCGACAGGGCATGTGAAGGTTGTCTTTTCTTGATCCTCTTGAGCTATGGCAATTTGATAATATCCTGAAAATCCATCAAGAAAATAAAAGTAAGATTTTCCTGCAAGCCGTTCTAACATTTGGTCAGTGAAGGGTAACGAGAAGTGATCCTTGCGTGTGGCTAGATTTAGCCTCCTAAATTTTATACACGTATGCTAACCATTTTGTAATCTCATCGGTACCAACTCGTCACTTTGATTTTTGACCACTGTCATACCTGTTTTCTTTGGTACCACGTGCACCAGACTCACCCAAGCACTATCAAAGATAGGAAATATTATACCTGCATCCAAAAGCTTGAGGATTTCTTTCATTAACACTTCTTTTAGTGTCGGATTGAGTCTCCTCTGTGGTTCCTGTGATGGCTTGGTATTATCTTCCAAGTGGATTCAGTGCATGCACATTACCGGGCTTATACCCTTGATGTCGACTAACGTCCACCCAATCGCAGTTCGATACTCTCTAAGAAGCGTCACCAATCTCTCTTCGTGCTCTTCCGGCAATTGATTGGATATGATGGCGGGCAAGGTTTCTCCGTCTCCTAAGTAGATGTACTTTAAGTGTTTCGGCAAGGGTTTCAGCTCTAGCTTGGGTGCCTGTAATACAGAAGGAACCAACTTAGTGTTTGTGGTAGAGATGCTCGATTTGTTAGAGGATGAAGGGTTCAATACTTCACTGAGTGATTCAACAAAGTCATCATCATCTTCACATTCACCCAATTCCATGATTAAATCTAGTTCAGTACCAACATTCTCTTCGTCAAACACATCGTGAACCACTGAATCGACCATATCAACATGATAGAGCGCATGCAATTCATTTGGGTACTTCATAGCCTCAAACATATTAAATTTGACAATTTCCCCATCAAATTCGACAGATAAAGACCATCATCTACATCAATCTTTGTTTTTGCAGTTTTCATGAATGGTCTCCCCAACAAGATCGATGCAGAGTTATTAAGTCCCTCAGCCCCCATTTTCAAGATGTAAAAATCTACCGGAAACACTAAATCATTCACTTTCACTAACACATCCTCAACAATACCCATGGGACGCACATAAGAACGATCAACCAACTCAATGATCACATTCATTTCTTGCAGAGTGCTCAAGTTTAAAGCTTGGCAAGGAGAATATGGCATGACATTAATGGATCCTCCTAAGTCAAACATAGCACGCTCGATTCATCTATTACCAATCGTACAAGGGAGTGTGAACATATCTTGATCCTTGCATTTTTTTCGGTAACTTACGATTGATAACAGCTGAGACATTCTCACGGAAAATCACCCTCTCCTTGTCTTTCAACTTCCTCTTGTTAGTGCACAATTCCTTCAAAAATTTGGCATATTTTGGAATTTGTTTGATTGTAATCAACAATGGCATGTTGATCTCTACCTTTTTGAAGGTGTCCAAAATTGCCTTCTCATGCTCTTCCTCCATTGATTTGGACAACCTGTAGGGAAAAGGGAGGGGACAAGTATTAGACGACAATGGTGTGATTAAATCAAATTCTACCTGCTTGTTCTCTCCTCTGGTGTCTTCAATCGTCTTCTCATCTCTCTTGGATTTCTTTCGTACTGGTTCAATTGGTTCAAGCTCCTTACCACTCCGAAGTGTTATCGCATTAACATTTGCCCTTGGATTTGTCTCTGTCTGTGACGGGAGCTTTCCGGATGCTTGAGCTTCCAGCCTACTAACCGATGTCGCTAACTGCGCCAATTGGTTCCCCAAGTGTTGCAAGTCGGCCTCTATTTTTTGCATGTTCGCCTCCGCCCTCTCTTGAAACTGTTGAGTTGTAATATCTAGGGATTTGACAATATCCTCTAAACTCATGCTTGAATTTGATGCTTAAGGTGGGGCTTGTGCAGGTGCCGGTGGAAGTCGGTTAAAGAATTGTGGTTGTTTCCTTGATTGCTCCTCATGACTCATATAACTGAAGTTGGGTGGTCTTTCCACCCCAGGTTGTAGAAATTGGAGTAAGGATCATACTTTTGTTGGGGTTCTCCGGGAAATCCCTCTACGGCATTCACTTCTGGCAACGCTCCTTGTTGCAACGATGGGCATGCTTTGGTCGGATGTCCATGCCACGAGCATATCCCACAAACCACTGCTCCTTGAACCTTTCCTGCAGCTATTTGATGTACAAAAATAGTTAGTTCAGAGAGTTTTTCTGCCAATTCATTGGTGTTTACCTTGTTAACTTTGGGGACGCCTCCCCCCGTGTGGTAGCCAAACTGCCTATACGTTTTCGCCATGGTGGAGATTAAATGACGTGTCTTGTCTGGGGTCTTGTCAACTAAGGCTCCACCACTTGCGGCATCTACCATCCCTCTATCAATTCCAGAAAGTCCCTCGTAAAAGTATTGAATGAAGAGTGGCTCGGTATTCTGATGGTGGGAGTAACTTGCAACAAGTTCCTTGAATCTCTCCCAATACTTATACAAGGATTCACCATTTAATTGCCTAATTCGGCAAATCTCCTTCCGAATGTGAGTGGCTTTAGACGCGGGGAAGAATTTTTGCAAGAACTATGTTTGCATGTCTGCCCAAGTCTGAATGGATCCAAATGGAAGATAGTATAGCCAACCTTTAGCATTGTCCTTCAGTGAGAATGGAAAGGTTCTCAAGTTCACTTGTTCAGCCGTTACCCCATAGGGCATTCCTGAGCACACCATATGGAATTCTTTCAAGTTCTTGTGTTGGTCTTCTCCTGCAAGGCCATGAAAAGCAGGAAGCAAGTGGGTTAGTCAAGATTTTAATTCAAAATCAGCATCATCATCATCATGAAATATAATGTATAGAGGTTGTTGATCAGGATTTGGTGCATTAATCTCCTTTATAATTCTCCGGTTATTGAACACCATTTCGATCTCAGGTTCGTCAAAAATAGATTCTCCTCCAACAGTCAAATTTATGTCAAGAATCGCCCGAGTCCTCTTTTGCTTGGTCTCTTTCCTCAGACGACGCGCTGTTTTCTCGATTTCTGGGTTGAATTGTAATTCACATGTTTGAAAATAACACAGCATAAAACAAAGAGATCAATAAATGAGGATGAATCACAACAAGACCAAGAAAATTAAAAATAGTTCCCCGACAACGGCGCCAAAATTTGATCAGTTGTCGAAGCCGTCAAATATAAAGACTGATTCTAAACTGTAGCAGTCATGGAACTAGGTCGAATTCCTAGGGAACTATGGATTAATTTCTCGATCTAGTCGTAGTAACCAAAATGGGGGGTATGAATCAAGTACTAACTATGAATTAACTAGAACTAAATTAAAAAACAAGAGTAAATAATTGAGATAAGATTTATAGATGAAAAATCCAATTCGAGGGGTTTGTCTCACCAATCGTTATGTCTATCATAGGTCACTAAGGGTTAATTCCACAACGAAGCATTCAACTTTGAAATTCATTAGGTTAGCCGTAACAAATTCCCGTTTTCCTATTGTAGTGGATTTGACTCAAGCATCTAAATCTGAACTTATTATATCAAGATTGGGCACGATAGCATTCCATATCACATCAATAATAGCATTTGCATCAATGAAAACAGTTAAATTTAGATCAAACAATCGAGATAGTTGCAATTATCTAACCTAGTTTTCTCATCCCCACAAATAAATCATGCAAAGCACATAATAAACTTGCTCGTTACTCATACCACTCATTTAGGATAATTACGGATCACTGAACTCATAGATAGCAGGGAATAATTAATATCGTATCGAATTGTCAGACCTATCAATAATAATCATTCCATTTATAGTAAATCAAGACGAGAAATACTTGGCGAAATCAGATAAATTCAAGACCTCATAACATAACAATCGGGTTTAACGTTTCCCTTGAATCGGAATAGGAAAATTAGCTACTAAACATGTTCATAGCAAAACAAGATATTCTAAAAGAAAACATAAAATTAGAGAAAGAGAGAAAAACTAAGTGATGTCGCCGATGTCTTCCGCCTCTTCTTCCTCTCCAAACCAATGATCCCAAGATGGTCTTCTCTGTGTTTTTCTGACTTTTAAACTTCCAGATTCCGCTTTTCTTCCGTGCTTCTTCTGGAAATAAGGAAAGAGATCTTTCCAAATTTCTTCTTCTTTTCCCGCACAGACTTGGGTGTCGAATAAGGCGTGATCACACCCTAATGGTTGCTCGAGTTTGCGCCAGACTGCTTGTACTTGATCTCCTATTGTGGCTTCTTTTGGGGCTTTTTGACCCCTTTTCTTCACAACGGGTCAATTTTGATCCTTCATTCAAAAGCTGCATAATTCGATCATAAATGTGAAGGAAACCTATAAAAAACATTTTAAATTAAGCATGCATATGAGAGATGAAATGCACCCTATCAATCCATTCCAGTGGTTACTATAGAAAATAAAATTCAATCTCTAGATGACATCAAAGACAAACAAATTTGATGATGATAATGAAACAAGAAATGATGAAGAGGAAGAAGATAGTTTTGAAGAGAATATTTATTTTATTTATCTCATTTTATCTCATTTATTAATTAAAGAGAATATTTAATTCATTTATCTCATTACCTTTCAAAAATATTTATTAATTTTTAAAATATTTTACTTCATTTATTAATTGAGGAGAATATCTAACTCATTTATCTCATCTAATTTTAAAAGTATTTATTAATTATAAAAATATTTATCTCATTTATTAATTGAAAAGAATATATTAAATCATGTATCCCATTTAATTTTAATATATTTATTAAATTTTTTACTATACACTTTCCCTCCCATTTTTCATAACCCTAAATAAGGGATAAATTTTCCATATAAATATATAAATAAATTATAAGTTTATTATATAAAAATATAAATAAGGGATTGATGGGGTGCATTTCATCTCTCATATCCATGCTTAATTCGAATGATTTTTAAAGGTTTCCTTCACATCTATGATCGAGTTATGCGGTTTTGAATGAAGGATCGAGAATGACCCGTTGTGAAGAAAAGGAGTTAAAAAGCCCCAAAGGAAGATGGAAAAGAGATCAAGTATAAACAATCATGAGCAGACTCGAACAACCATTAGGGCGTGATGACGCCCTATCCGAAACCCGAGTCTGTGCGGGAAAAGACGAAGAGATTTGGAAAGATCTCTTTCCTAATTTTACGGAAGAGATACGCATAGAAAGGGGACTTTGAAGTTGCATAGAAAGGGGACTCTGAAGTTGCATTGAAAGGGAACTCTTAAGTTTAAAAGGAAGACAAGAACGCAGAGAAGGTCGGATCATCGTGTTTTAGTACATCTAGTTTTGCTATGAACATGTTTAGTCGCTAGTTTTTCTATTTCGATTCAAGGAAAATGTTAAACCCAATTGATATGTTTTGAGGTCTTGAGTTTATTTGATTTCGCCAGGTATTTCTCATCTTGATTTACTGTGAACAGAATGATTATTATTGATTGATTTGACAACTCCATTTCATATTAATTATTCTATTGCTATCCACGAGTTCAGTGATCCGGAATTGTCATGAATGAGTGGTATGAGTAGCGAGCAAATTTATTATGTGCTTTGCATGATTTATTTGTGGGGACGAAAAAACTAGGTTAGATAATTGCAACTATCTCGATTGTTTGATCTAAATTTAACTGTTTTCATTGATGAAGATGCTATTATTGATGTGATATGGAACGCTATCGTGCCCAGTCTTGATATAATAAGTTTGGATTTAGATGATTGAGTCAAATCCACTACAATAGGAAAACGGGAATTTGTTACGGCTATCCTAATGAATTTCAAAGTTGAATGCTTGGTTGTGAAATTAACCCTTAGTGACCTATGATAAACATAACGATTGGGTGAGACGAACCCCTTGAATTGGACTTTTCATCTATCAATCTTATCTCAGTTATTTATTCTTGCCTTTTTTTAATTTAGTTCTAGTTAATTCTTAGTTAGTACTCAATTTATACCCTCCCCCTCTTTGGTTACTACAACTATATCGAGAAATTAATCCATAGTTTCCTAGGGATTCGACTTGGTTCCACGACTGCTACAGTTTAGAATCAGTCTTTATATTTGCCGGCTTCGACAATCGATCAAATTTTGGCGCCGTTGCCGGGGAATTATTTTAATTTTCTTGATCTTGTTGTGCTTCATCCTAGTTTGTTGATCTCTTTGTTTTTTATGCGGCGTTCTTCTCGAATTGGTGAATTACAGTTCAACCCAAAAATCGAGAAAACAACACGTCGACTGAGGAAGGAGACCAAGGAAAAGAGGACTTGGGCAAGACTCGATATAGATTCGATTGTTGGAGGAGAATCTACCTTTGACGAACCTGAGATCGAGATGGCGGTCAATAACCGGAAAACTATAAAGGAGATTAATGCACCAAATCCTGATCAACAACCTTTGTGCATTCCATTTCATGAGGATGATGCTGATTTTCAGTTAAAATCTGGACTAATTCACTTACTTCCTGCTTTTCATGGCCTTGCAGGAGAAGACCCGCACAAGCACTTGAAAGAATTCCATGTGGTGTGCTCAGGAATGAAACCCCATGGAGTAATGGCTGAACAAGTGCGCTTGAGAGCTTTCCCATTCTCACTGAAGGACAAGGCTAAAGATTGGCTATACTATCTTCCCCTTTTTCCCCCAACATATTTTGCAAGCCCTAATTTTTTTCTCACCTCCATTGCAGCTGCTACTCCGCCGCCGACAGCCACCGTCGTCTGCTGTCTGCCGTCTGCCGTCGTTGTTTGTCCGCCCACCGTACTTTGCCACCGTTGCCGTCGCTGTTTTTCGCGCCTCGCGCGCCTCTGCTGTTCTTAAGACGTGGTGACCGTCCCGACTGCCACTTCGCCGTTGCTGCCCTATCGCCGACCAGCCGCACGCCGCCACTACTGCTGCCCACACCACTACCGTCGTAGGTCTTCCGTTCGCCGGCTCCAGCGCTACTCACTGCTTCGCCGCCGCTGCTGTCCGAGTCACGCATCACGGTCTTCTTCACGATAGCTTCCACTCGAAGAGGAGCCAACTAACGCCGAGCTCCACCTCTTGCCCCTGTCGAACCACTGTCGCCGCCAGCCAGTCCTCCGATTGAACCGCCATCGCCACCTGCTCCGGCGACAGACACTACTTCTGCCGCAGCCCCGCATTCTGACGTGCCGAGACCTTCCTCGGCTGTACCCCTCCGAGATACTTACCGGAAATGAGGCGATTCAGCTCAACCGCCGGTATTCCGTCCACAGCCGAGACGGATCTCGCAGGTCACCTCCACTTCTCTTCTAAAGAACACAAGAATAGGTACTCTGTTATTAAAATGTGGCCACTTAACGCAAGTCTCTGCATTTTCCTTCGTTAGATGCGTTGGGTATCCGTGGTAGTATTGATTCTTTACTCTTTAATATGCAATGGCGTGAGTTTGCCTAAATCCGTATGCTTGTGTTTGTTGAGTTGATTCGTGAATTTTATACTACTTTCGTTTTCAACAAACTGGACCCTTTTACGCTCACTGCACCCAATGTTATTCATTTTCGATTACTTGGTAAAGATTTTAAAATGAGCATAAATGATTTCAATCTTGCTATGGGTTTTGTGCATGATGAGTATTTAGCATCACAAGAGTACCGTGAGGCTTTGGTTGATTATGGTATTTTTGAACCCATCTCTGTGTGGAGGGAGTTGTCCAAGGACCCCTGGGTATATCACCATAGTCGGTCGAAGGGACGTTACTTACGCCTCTTTGAATGAATCTATATGCAATATTTCCTTGCTTTTAATTTTTCAGGGCGTCGGGCCACCGTGGGTACATGTTCTAAGGTTGAACTAGTTTTTTATTTGGAGCATGATCAATAAGGTACATGTGAATCTAGGTGCTTGGCTTGCATCTCAATTTCAAACTGTTGCCACTTCTTCTAAGCATGTGTGCCTTGGGTCGTTAATTACACACCTTGTGGTCAATTTGGGTGTTTTGAACTTGCCGTCACCACATATTTCAGGGATGCTCTCTATTTCTCTCTCACTTTTCATTCCCTTGTTATGTGTGGTTTTACGTGCATACATTGGGGACAATGTATGTACTTGGTGTGGGGGAGGTTTGTACATGAGTGGTATGGTGGTGAATGTGGTTATGGGCGTAATAATTCTTGTGATTTTGTGTTGCTGGCATTGTTTAATATTTGTATTGGGGATTGATTTTTGCGGAGCGAAATTTCTGAGTAAAATTGTTGTTTTTTGGGACTGATTATGTGTCATGAACACCATAATTTGTGCTTGAAATGAGTTTATCTTGAAACGAAATATGGGGATTGTCCTGTAACTTGAACTAAATTCCTTGCATGTTGTTTTGTGTTGTCCCTGAAGCCTATAGGAATTTGTGGTTTAAGTCGAGATTAGTAGGCAGAACGAACACTAGTGGCATAAAAAAAATTATTGTGTGTGAAGGATGTCCCATTGATTGCATTAGACGAACAATGTTCAAGAATCAACACTAAAGCCATATATGTGAGCTTTTGAGCCAAAGCACTTGCATTCAAATAGTGCGTGTATATTTCTTTCAATTGAGGGCATCGGACTTAGTGTGTGCATTCTAAAACATGCTTGTGTAATACATTTCGAGGCCACATTCTTGTATATTGGTGTATGAAAGTGATAAGGACACTTAGGAATAGCCAATTAACCTTGAAAAGAGCCCACCGAAAACTCACCCCTAGAAAACTCATTTGAGCCTTGACCTCTATTTTCTTGGTTAAACCGCATTTTCAGCCGATTATCCCTTTCTTGGTTATTGCCTGCAGAGATTTTTTTGAACCCTATCAAGGGGATGATGTTAATATGGTTGCTTGTCAGTTGACGTGAAAAGAGAGCTAATGAAGTGGTTCAAGGGGCATATTGGAGACATATTGCTAAACCCAAGAAAAAAAAAGAAAAAAAACGAGGAAAAACAAAAAAAAAGGGAAGAAAAAAAATGAAAAGGAAAGCAATGAAAAAAATCTTGTTCGAAAGTGTGAATGCTTCAAATACTTGGGTATGAAAGAAATAGAAATGAGTTGGGGAATACAAGCAAACTAAGTTGACATCATCCTTTTGAATTCATTGAAAGAATCGGATACGGCCCGGGAACGCAACGGAAGCGTAAAAACGTTAATTAAAGCATAATATAAAACGGGTTCAAAGGGGTGTTCTGTTTGAAGTTTCCGGGCATTCGGTGTTTGTCATAGCATAAATAAAGAAGGAGAAGATGCTGAACATGTGGCTAAAGGAAGAAAATAAAAAGATACATGAAAATGTAAAGAAAACCTACCTTTTTGTTTACTACACGTATAACCGGTACGTGCGTTGTTTCCTTTCCGTTTCTCCTTCCGTTCACTTGTGAATTCAACGTAGAACTCCTCTAATTTGTCCACACCACACTATAGAATAGTTCTCTAATCTATTGCTAGATAGAAATACAGAAGTGAAGAAGAAACACTTCCAAAACAACACTATTGATTAATGCTTTTGGAATGTTTTAGTTCAAACCTTTCCAAAAGGTATGAACACAAGAAGGAGAGATTTCCAGAGATTTTTGGAGAGTTTTTGAGGGAAAAATTCGTGCAAGGTATAGGCATTCAAGTTATGTGAATTGTTTTGTGTATGTAGTGTTGTTGAATTCAAAATTCAACTTCTATAGTTAACTTCCAAAGTAACCTACATACACACACCATTATCTACATAACCATGCATCATTATAGCAAATAAAACCACCCACCAAACCATATAAAGGCTGGTCACATGTGCCTCACATGTGGAAGATTTTAATTCTTCCTTCACTTGCTATAAATTGAATTTTTCCATGGACCAGGAGTACTAGTCTTGGACTTTTATTTGATCTAATTAAATTAAGTCCAAACGAAGTCCATTGCGCATTAATTAATGTCAATCCAATTAACGCCCATAAGTTTATTTAATCCAATTAAATAAACATAAGTCCGAACTCTAATTAATTGATCCAATCAATTAATTAATCCAAACCCGATAAATTAATTCAATTAATTTAAAGGTTCTAAGTCCAAAAATTAACTAGTCCAATTAATTAATTCTTGGACCATCCATCAAATGGATTTCCCAATAAATGATCCAATCATTTATTTTTCTCCTTAAATTAATTTAATCCAATTAAATTAATTGGTTTTCTTCTAGAATTAATTTCAAATTAATTCTACCAATTTCATAGTGATTTGTGTGCGACTCTTTAGGTTCACCCTCAGCTAGACTTGGGCTTGTTTCCAACACAATTGGTCAATTAAATTTAATTTAATTAACTAATTTCCAATTAATCATTAATCGGAAAACGCTCGTCACCATGGGTGGCCGTCTAGCAACGGTCCACAGCACTAGAGACTAGGTGAATGTTGGCATGAACGTTTAGGCTCCCGAGTTCCATACGAGTACGGTCCTTCCATCATCAGTCTCCCGGTTTAAGTCTAAGGCATGGAATTGGGCATCGGTTCCCATCCTGGACTAGACAACTATGCTCAATAACTCGAGACACGTCTGCTCTATTGATCGACGTAGGAAACCATTCCCTACTCGACCAATCGCTGTGGCCACAGACTTAAAGAGCTTAAACCGTCTCAGAGTGCATAGGAGACTCGACTGTCATATACTGACAGGTGACGGATCTTATCTTGGAATCCACCGTCCTCAATAAATATTCCGACCGCATTGGATAAAGCTTATGATGAACGTATCCCAGATACAAACATCTTTTGTCAGACCCTAGATACAACCTTCATATGTATGTGACTGCCATGATTCCTCAAGTTCAAGGACCAATCTCATACTATCGGAGCCGAGAATTCTAGTCATACCGACCAAGCCTCCAAGGCTTCCATATGACGATTCCCGCGAGTCAGTTCAGTCAGCTAACCCCCTTGTCAACTAACCCACTAATATTGCATAGACGTCCAACATCTGTCGCCGATGAAACACAACACTCATCCAATGAATGCAATCATTAGTGCAAGTCTCTATAGGACCGTCCATGCCCTATCTCGAGGTCCTCGACTTGGAACGTTTCAGACCAACCCTCGGAAGTTGGTTTCATAGCTGCCATCCAATGCGCAGCCCAACTACATGGGTTATCCAATTGGTCTGTGGGTATTTGTTGTTTAATGTAATCAGTAAGCACAACAAACACATAGTGCCACGGATGAATACTTACTATATTCATCAAGTCAATAAAGATTGCTAAATAGTACCCAAAACCGCCAATCCAATTGGCTTTCTGGTCACCTATTCTAACAATCTCCCACTTGACCTAAAGCCAATCACCCATGTTGCTCAGACTTATCTGAGCATGAGTAATCTGCGATATCCGGCTCGGTCTCACGGGTCTACCTTATTTCTGCCAAGATGATGTGGTCCAACCGCACGTCACCTCTTCATACCATTGCTCCAAGCAGATGGTACTGTCTAAGAATTTTCCTGGATCCGTGATGAGATCTTGATCCTATAGTTTGCGCTACAGCCATGTTGTTATCCTCCAAGGTAACTACTAGCTAGCCCGTGCTAGGCACCACACCCAACCATTGGATGTGGTTTTTCATCCAAACCACTCTCTGGAGCAACTTATAAAGTTGCCATACATTCAACTTTCATGGTCCGTCGTGGTGTCCCGCTTGAAACCTTTCCAAGCCACCACCTTACCATTAAGCCTGAATATATGTTCATACTAAGACTAGAAATTATTCACATGATCCTAGAAGCTAGTATCGCTATAGCCTTCCAGAATCAACTCTCCACAGAACTTGCATCAAGAACACTTCTATAATCCTCAGGTATTATAGACTGTTCTCAACAGCAGTCTATTGCCTTCTTGGTACACACCCGATTTATGTCGTTACGCCCAAAGCATACACAACATCAGGTCCAATGCACCAAACAACATACCCATGTTGCCTACGGCAAAGACGTAGGGGATGTCAAACATCTGAGCTTCCTTATCAGCCAACCCTGACTGAGTCTTGGACAACTTAACCCTATATCAAGGAATCGAATTCCTTTCATGGAGAATTGCGTGAACAACGTTCGTGTTTCAGTGTTTCCTAACATCTTAAATTCATTCCAAATGAATAAGACGTTCACACTTAAACACTAAGAACACAACTAAACTCCCACTGACCCTCAAAGCTCGTTACTGATCGAGTCATACCCCGCATGAACTCATCAAAACGAATATTCCAGTTACATTGAGTTTCAAACCTAGTTTGAATTCCATGTCGAATTACATGGCACCAAGCTATTGATTCAACCCAATGTCCAACATTGCTTCTCCTTATGTCTTTTGGATTATCATCCAATTGACCGAACTGACGCAGAAACCTGTACCTCGCAGGTATCTAGGATATTCTGGTCATCCTTAGGAGAACTGGAATATAATCAGTAGGAAAACTTGATTACAAATGATGTTTGCTATATCGTACTGAGGTGTCGCTCTACTTGATTCCTCAAGGAGCTACTCCTCACACCAGTTATCCTCTGAAATCTAATTTCCCTTAGGACAACATATAAACCTGTGCAAACCTAGTTTGCCTCCCACTAGTCCTTTGACGTATGCAAGACCGTCCTACATACTCAAGTACTTTGTAGGATACAGGCTTGCCATGCCATATCCAATATGGTGTCTGGGCCACGATCTTTAGAAAGTGCCATATTTTACAACTTGACCACTGTCTTATGAAAACGCCCAGATCGGCCAAGGTAGTTCAGAGAAACACTGATCGAACCATGTCCAACAAGGTTTGATTCCTCCCTTATCAGAGGCGCTGTTCAATTGTGGCGCTTCAGGGAGAATTCCACTGAGTGAGAATTCCATTCTCATTTAGATACATCAAGAGCTCCCACTAAATACACACCACTCGATCCAATCGAAGGTTAACTTTGTAACCAGTTTGGTTCCCCCTTCAAATCTAATCCCTGAGCCTTCCAAAGGCCCTTAGACTTGTGAGCCCTCTACTAGTCTTGTGTATTCAGTGACCCATAGATGTCGACTGGATCCAATCCAACAGACCACTAGCAAGCATATTTTGTCCTACAAAGAGCTTCTTGGCCATCTTCCTGCTCAGGAAGGACTTGCAAGCTAGCAGGCTCAAATTGTCTATTTCTAAACTCCTTGAATCTACTAACCTCCTTATCCTATTTAGAGGAATGTGACCTAGCTTTGATTATCCATTTCATTGGGTCCTTTGATAATGAGCTCTGCCCAACATTGGGACTTACTTTATACAGAATACAGAGAGAGGAAAAGCAGCAATCCAAGCTCAAGTTGAATCGGATATTGGATAGGCGCTAGTGGGAAGAACCCGTAGGCTAGTGCGGCTCGACGGGAGCGGAGTGTGTTACACAACTGACGGGACAGACTTCGAGCGAGCGGTTGCTTCTCTGGATAAAGATGGGTTGGTTAGGTGGACCATGAAGAAAGGACAAGGGGTCGTGGAAGTCTTTCTACTAATTGTTAGGGGTGGCAAGCTTATCATCTGTTTTGAGCATTCATAATCTAATTATGGGATAGTATTGAACCAATTATGCAAACAACCTAGCAGACAAGAATATTCATTCTTTGTCAAATAAAAGAAACTTTCATTGATAAAAAACATTTAATCCTTATTGTCCAACAATAGAAAAACATAATTTGATCATGCTAGGTTACATAATTGTGACCTATCAACTCTATCCTAACATGATCACTAATAGCTAAGCCTTACTAGTCATATATCTTCTATGGCAGTTGCCCAACCATTGCCTAGCTTCAGAACCATCTCCGTCTCAGCCTTCTACTCCTTTCCATCACCTGCAAACCATTTGTAGATATGAGCACTACAGCTGGTATCCAATACCCAAGAGTAGAATAATAATCATGTTAAAGCTCAAATCAAATGTACATTGGTTGAAAAGGAGTTTAGGACACTCCCTCTTTCAATGCCCCTTTTCACGATAATATATGCAAACATGTTTTGCAATCCTTGACTGCCGAACCGCCTTCCTCTTTCCTTTGCCCATGCCCAGCATGGCAACATGAGCGCTATGTGCGCTTGCAGCGGCTAATTCTGTTTTACCCTTCTTCCTCCTCCAGCGTCCGGCGCCTTTGCCTTTCGCTCTTGAGGTCGAAGCCTCCCCCACCAATATCGACGGCGCAAACTTTTCAATCGTTGCCTCGTATTGGACCAACATGTTCACCAACTCATGAAGGTCTTTTTCAAGCCCATTCATGTTATAGTTAACGTTAAATGGGTCAAATGAGGGAGGAAGAGACTGAAGGATCACGTCGATGTACGTCTCTTTTCCAAGATCAACTCGGAGGTCTTTGAGCTTCTTCACTAGGGATAGCATCATCACTCCATGCTGGTGTATAGACAACCCTTCTATCATCTTAGCTCCGAAAAATGCCTTCGTCGCAGCATATCTAATATGCCGGTCCGGTACCGCATAAATGTCTTTCATGCGGAGCATTATCGAGCTGACATCATCCAACCGATCATACTGTTTCTGGATCTCATTACTCATGGATGCCAGTATGACGCTGCGGACCTTGCGGTTGTCCTCCTGCCATTCATTGAACGTCAAACGCTCTTCTGACGAGGACCCCTCCGGCAAGATCCGAGGAAGAGGCTTATCCAGAACGTAAGCCTGATTTTTGAAATCAAAGACAATCCTCAGATTTCGCAACCAATCATTATAGTTTTTTCCGTCAAATTTATTAGTCTCAAGAATTACAGTGAGTGGATTCTTAGACATCTACATTCAAAATGTAAAGCAGGAATTTAGTAGATTATTATAATATTGAGTTCAAATTAAGACTTGGTCTTTAGTCATTAACCCCTCCCACTATTTCTTCAAAAAGCCCACCACTCTCAAGTGGGGTTTTCGGGAAACCATTTCCTAGTGGGCTTGGAGTCCACAAAAGCAATTCTCCATGCCCCGCTTTTACGATTCACATGGGAAAAGCTTTGTGGGAGGTATCCAATACCATTCTCATCCAATGAGATCCCCAAGATATTTTGCCTCGCTTCTTCACGTGATCCCGAGGACTCCAAGCGAATCATGTTACTCAGCGTTAGGCCCTTCCCGTCAATCAAATCATATCTCAACTGTCGCCTCCCACGACTCATGAGACAGGGAAACAGGAGCATATTCCTTTGTTCATAACAATAGCACAGCTTTCTTCCATTCCATACGTGCCACGACTCGTGAGACCACGAATGGGTGAAAGTAGCTTCCTTACTACATTGTTATGGATGGAAGACTTGGAATAATCAAACCATTTTATTTTAATTCGATTTTGGGCCTAATATTTAGTTGGACCATCCAAGTGAGAGTTATAGTTTATTAAGACCGAGACCTCATCATTATTAGTATTTTGCATGCTCAATTACCGCTTTGCACGAGCTGAGATAGCGTTTAAACATTCAATGTAAATAGATGCATTCCAAACACATCATACATCAAAACATTAAAACATTAAACACATGCAAAAGAAGTCTAGCACGCCCCTGTTAGGATGATCACAAGCCGAATCCTAAGTGATCCACTGAGCCCGCAGTGGATCAATGGTCAAACTAAGGTAGGCCTACACTTACAATTTTTACATCCCATTATCATTCTAATGGGACCTTGTAAATCCTTCTTTGTTCTTCTTGGGCTTCCACCGTGGGCTCCATCCACTGGACCTTCATCTCCTTGGAAGCTTACATTTAATAAAATAAATCCTCACAACCTAATCTACTCTCATTACAACTTAAAAAGAAACCCCAGTCAGAAGTTGGGGAGTACATTAATGGAGAGGAAGAAAGCCTTATTATTCCAAGGCTAAAAACGAAAGAAGGAATAAAAACAAAGAGGCACGCAGGCCTCACCCAACAATAAATTAAACCATACATAGGCCAATGGGCTAGTGATCATCCTTATTGTTTATCAAATAAACAACAACAAGACACATTTATATATAATATAAAGATGCCAAGCATATAAATGCATGGGATGCATTTATAAATAGATATCCAATATCTAAAACAATAAACATAATAAAATGCAGAAAATAACATATTAATAATGCAATTAAAAATATGGATATCAACTATACATCCAATGTACAAATAATTTTTTTTTGTTTGTTTGGAAACCATTTCCAAAATAATCTAAGGCATAAAAAATAATTTTAGAAAAATCCAATTTAACTAAAATTAAAATACGTCAAAATTAATAATTTCATAAAACTAGCAGAAATCAGGATAATCCAATTTTCTGGAAAAACGGCAAAAACGGCACAAAACAGTACTGCGGCCGGCCGTCCCAGACAACCGTGCGCGCGCCTGCTGCCCCTGCCGGGCGGCCGGCACCGTTTTTCACTTTTTCTTTTTTTTTTTTAAACATCTGCTATAAAACTGAAACATAAACATGCATTTATAGAAAATCCAATTCTCAAAATACATGGATATCCATAATTTTAAAAGCAAAAATTAACACATATTATCATGCTTTAAAGCCATAAACATGCTTTCCAAAAGCAATTTAAACATGTTCGACATGTTCAACACATAATAACATGTAAATCCGATAGCCACAACACTGAACCGGGCTCTGATACCACTGAAAGAATCGGGTACGGCCCGGGAACGCAACAGAAGCGTAAAAACGTTAATTAAAGCATAATATAAAACGGGTTCAAAGGGGTGTTCCCTTTAAAGTTCCTGAGCGTTTGGTGTTTGTCATAGCATAAATAAATAAGGAGAAAATGCTGGACATGTGGCCAAAGGAAGAAAATAAAAAGATACATGAAAATGTAAAGAAACCTACCTTTTTGTTTACTACACGTATAACCGGTATGTGCGTTGTTTCCTTTTTGTTTCTCCTTCCGTTCACTTGAGAATTCAACATAGAACTCCTCTAATTTGTCCACACCACACTATATAATAGTTCTCTAATCTATTGCTAGATAGAAATAGAGAAGTAAAGAAGAAACACTTCCAAAACAATACTATTGATTAGTGCTTTTGGAATGTTTTAGTTCAAACCTTTCCAAAAGTTATGAACACATGAAGGAGAGTTTTTCAGAGATTTTTGGAGAGTTTTTTAGGGAAAACTTCGTGCAAGGTATAGGCATTCAAGTTATGTGAATGGTTTTGTGTATGTAGTAGTGTTGTTGAATTCAAAATTCAACTTCTATAGTTTACTTCCAAAGTAATCTACATACACACACCATTATCTACATAACCATGCATCATTATAGCAAATAAAACCACCCACCAAACCATATAAAGGCTGGTCACATGTGCCTCACGTGTGGAATATTTTAATTCTTCCTTCACTTGCTATAAATTGAATTTAGGACTATTAGTCTTGGACTTTTATTTAATCTAATTAAATTAAGTCCAAACAAGTTCCATTGGGCATTAATTAATCCAACTAATCTCAATCCAATTGACGCCGATAAGTTTATTTAATCCAATTAAATAAACATAAGTCCGAACTCTAATTAATTGATCCGATCAATTAATTAATTCAAACCCGATAAATTAATCCAATTAATTTAAAGGTTCTAAGTCCAAAAATTAAATAATCCAATTAATTAATTCTTGGATCATCCATCAAATGAATTTCCCAATAAATGATCCAATCATTTATTTTTCTCCTTGAATTAATTTAATCTAATTAAATTAATTCGCTTCTTCAAGAATTAATTCCAAATTAATTCTATTAATTTCATAGTGATTTGTCTGTGACTCTTTAGGTTCACCCTCAGCTAGACTTGGGCTTGTGTCCAACACAATTGGTCAATTAAATCTAATTTAATTAACTAATTTCCAATTAACCATTAATCGAAAAACGCCAGTCACTATGGGTGGCCGTCTAGCAACGGTCCATGGCACTAGAGACTAGGTGAATGTTGGCGTGAACGTTTAGGCTCCCGAGTTCCATACGAGTACGGTCCTTCCATCATCCGTCTCCCGGTCTAAGTCTAGGGCATGGAATTGGGCGTCGGTTCCCATCCTGGACTAGACAATTATGCTCAATAACTCGAGACACATCTGCTTTATTGATCGACGTAGGAAACCATTCCCTACTTGACCAGTCGCTGTGGCCATAGACTTAAAGAGCTTAAACTGTCTCAAAGTGCATAGGAGACTCGAGTGTCATATACTGACAGGTGACGGATCTTATCCTGGAATCCACCGTCCTCAATATATATTCCGACTGCTCTGGATAAAGCTTATGATGAACGTATCCCAGATACAGACATCTCTTGCCAGACCCTAGATACAACCTTCATATGTATGTGACTGCCATGATTCCTCAAGTTCGAGGACTAATCTCGTACTATCGGAGCCGGGAATTCCAGTCATACCGACCAAGCCTCCAAGGCTTCCATATGACGAATCCCGCGAGTCAGTTCAGTCAGCTAACCCCCTTGTCAACTAACCCACTAATATTGCATAGACGTCCAACATCTGTTGCCGATGAAACACGACACTCATTCAATGAATGCAATCCTTAGTGGAAGTCTCTATAGGACCCTCCATGCCCTGTCTCAAGGTGCTCGACTTGGAACGTTTCAGACCAACCCTCAGAAGTTGGTTTCATAGCTGCCATCCAATGCGCAACCCAACTACATGAGTTATCCAATTGGTTTGTAGGCATTTGTTGTGACGTTAAAACGTTGTTTAACGTAATCAGTAAGCACAACAAACAGATAGTGCCACGGATGAATACTTACTATATTCATCAAGTCAATAAAAATTGCTAAATAGTACCCAAAGCTGCCAGACCAATTAGCTTTCTGATCACCTATTCTAACATTCATGAGCCGCAATTTAACCTCCCTTGACACGCCTTGGCCCTAGTCCCGTTACAACCATGTTAAGACCCTTTGATTTATGCACTGATAAGCTTTTTGCAGTGGTGGAGATTTGATTCACAAGCAAGCCTATGACAATGGCAATCTAATGTCTTGATTTGAGTGTGACAAAAATTCCTTAAACACTTCTTGAGTGATTTGAGAGACATCCTAGTGAGGAGTGTTAAGACTTATTTCGTTTACGTTTGATAAAGTCGATGGGATACGTGCTTGTTGTATTAATGCCATTAGTGTTTATTCTCAATATTGCTATCTCTTCTTAAACTGTAAAGACATATTGATTAAGGGATATACCTGACTAACATTAAGGAAAATTTGGGTGTGGCTACTTGGATAATCCGTGCATTTTGAATCAAGAGATGCTTGAGGACAAGCATGGTTTCGGTGTGGGGGAAATTGATAGGGTGCATTTCATCTCTCATATGCATGCTTAATTCGAATGATTTTTAAAGGTTTCCTTCACATTTATGATTGAATTATGCGGTTTTGAATGAAGGATCGAAATTGACCTGTTGTGAAGAAAATGAGTTAAAAAGCCCCAAAGGAGGACAGAAAAGAGATCAAGTACAGACAGTCATGAACAGATTTGAACAAACATTAGGGCGTGATCACGCCCTATCCGACACCCGAGTCTGTGGGGAAAAAGAAGAAGAGATTTGGAAATATCTCTTTCCTGATTTTACGGAAGAGACACGCATAGAAAGGGGACTCTAAAGTTGAATTGAAAG
Organism: Sesamum alatum; assembly: GCA_034509735.1. Lineage (NCBI taxonomy): Eukaryota > Viridiplantae > Streptophyta > Magnoliopsida > Lamiales > Pedaliaceae > Sesamum > Sesamum alatum. The sequence continues at coordinate 7,748,502 of JACGWO010000005.1, forward strand.
GAGACTCTTAAGTTTAAAAGGAAGACAAGAACGCAGAGAAGGGTATCATTGGATCATCGTTTTTTTCTCTCTTTCTCTCAATTCATGCTTTCTTTTAGTACATCTTGTTTTGCTATGAACATGTTTAGTAGCTAGTTTTTCTATTTCGATTCAAGGGAAACGTTAAACCCAATTGATATGTTTTGAGGTATTGAATTTATTTGATTTCGCCAAGTATTTCTCGTGTTGATTTACTGTGAACGGAATGATTATTATTGATTGATCTGACAACTCGACTTGATATTAATTGTTCTATTGCTATCCATGAGTTCAGTGATCCGTAATTGTCATGAATGAGTGGTATGAGTAGTGAGCAAATTTATTATGTGCTTTACATGATTTATTTGTGGGGACGAGAAAAACTAGGTTAGATAATTGCAGCTATCTCGATTGTTTGATCTAGATTCAACTGCTTTCATTGATGAAAATGCTATTATTGATGTGATATGGAACGCTATCGTTCCCGGTCTTGATATAATAAGTTTGGATTTAGATGCTTGAGTCAAATCCACTACAATAGGAAAACGGGAATTTGTTAAGCCTATCTTAATGAATTTCAAAGTTGAATGCTTGGTTGTGAAATTAACCCTTAGTGACCTATGATAAACATAACGATTGGGTGAGACAAACCCCTTGAATTGGACATTTCATCTATTAATCTTATCTCAATTATTTACTCTTGCCTTTTTTTAATTTAGTTCTAGTTAATTCATCATTAGTACTCAATTCATACTCTCCCCCCTTTTGGTTACTACAACTAGATCGAGAAATTAATCCATAGTTCTCTAGTGATTCGACCTGGTTCCACGACTACTACAGTTTAGAATCAATCTTTATATTTGTCGGCTTCGACAACCAATCAGGGATAAATTTATTTTATAGATATACACATAAGGGGATAATTTATTATATAAATATATAAATTTATTTTTTTATAAATAAGAGATTAAAGAGAAAAGATATAAATTAAATTAAATTAAATATATAAAGAAAATGTATTTTTATCAAAAAACATATATAAATAAACTTTATATTTTTTTACAAAAAAATATGTATAAATAAAATATAAATTATTTAATTTAATAAAAATAATTAACACCATTTTCCAAAATCATTTCCCGCAATTTTAGATTTTCCATCCCCCTTTTTTTTTTCATCTTCCCCCCATTTACCCTCTTCTCCTCCCGCCCCCTGACAAGCCACTTCCCCCTCCTTCTTCCCCCCACCCCCATTTCCTCCCCCTTTTTCACTTCTTTCCCCCTCCCCCTCCCCATTTTTCAATTCTTTTTTGACAGTTCCCCATTTGCCGCCATCGACCGCCGTCGCCGACTGACTTCCTCTTCATTTCTCTTCTTAGTATTTTTCATATAGTTAATTTTTTTCTTGGTATATGGGTTATTAGCTATTTTTATATTCCTTTTCTTTCGTTAACAGATTTGAACGAAAGTATATAAGTTAAGGCATGTTTGTTCTTTTGCTAAAGATAATTTATTTTAGTGTTGTATTGTTGTCAATGTTAAACATGATTTATTTTCTGTGGTGTATAATTTTAAAAAACTGACTAATGGTGCATGTAAAAGTTTATGTAATGGTCTTAAAAAGTCTCTATTTTGTTGTCTTATTTTTGAAATTTCATATTTATATAATGGTGTAATGGTGTGTATTGTTGTCTATATTTGTTTGATTTATACTGTAATGGTGGATGAATATATTGTATTTGTTTAATATAGATTGCAGTGGTGATTGAATATATTGTACATGTTTGGTATATAGTGTATTGGAGGATAAATATATTGTATATATTTGGTATATATTTGCTTATATATTGTTTAGTTTTTTATAATGAGATGATTGTGTTGTTGAGGTGAATGGGATGATTGTGTTGGTGAGGTGGATGAGTGTTGTTGTTGATGATTGTATATTAGGATTCTATAATTACAATAATTTTCACTAATTAGTTGATAGATGATAATATAGTTAGTATAATACTAACACTAAACTAATATAGTTAGAACAATAATCCATCATTGAAGAACAATAATCTAGCAATTAATTTAGCTATGATAAAACAAGAGAATGGAGGCCTAATCCGTTTAGTCTTTTGCACTTGTTCACCCAAAAGTGACTAAACATTAGATTCAAATATGCATAAACAAGAAAAGCGAAAATTTGAATCAATTTTTTCAAAAAATGACTCTTTTTTAATTCACATAATTTAACTAAGTTAACTATTAACTTAAAAGCTTAAAATAAATTAATTCAACCTAGGTAACTAAAACTTAAAAGTTTCAAGGAAACTAATTTAATTTAGTTAACTATCAACTTATAAGTTTCAACTAAACTAATTTAACTTAGTTAACTAATCAATTAAACTTTTAACTAAACTAATTTAACTTAAACTAAATTAATTCAACCTAATCAACTAAGCTAATTTATAAGTTAACTAATCAACTTAAAAGCTTCAATTAAACTAATTTAACTTAGTTAACTCACATGTTAAAAATGCAACTAAACTAATGTAACTTAGTTAACTTTCAACTTAAAATCTTCAACTAAACTAAGGGCCAAATGCTTTTTGGGTCTCGTAAAACTAGGGAATTATTTGTTTTGGTACCACAACTTAGATAGGTGGTTGTTTTAGCCCCATAAAATACGTTTTTCAGTTTTTTTGGTCTAACACGTGACATTTTGGAAACAAAAAAATTGAAAAATGTGTTTTATGGGACTAAAACAGCCACCTACATTTTGGACCAAAAAAACTGAAAAACATGTTTTATGGGACTAAAACAACTACCTACCTAAGTTGCTCATGATTTTTTGGGAACAAAAAAATTGAAAAACCTGTTTTATGGGACTAAAACAACCACCTACCTAAGTTGTGGTACCGAAACAAATAATGCTCGAATCTTACAGAACCAAAAAAATATTTTACACACTAAACTAATGTAACTTAGTTAACTCACAAGTTAAAAACTCAACTAAACTAATGTAATTTTGTTAACTTTCAACTTAAAATCTTTAACTAAACTAATTTAACTTAGTTAACTCACAAGTGAAAAACTCAACTAAACTAATGTAATTTTGTTAACTTTCAACTTAAAATGTTAAACTAAATTAATGTAAGTTAAAAACTCAACTAAACTAATATAATTTTGTTAACTTTCAACTTAAAATCTTTAACTAAACTAATTTAACTTAGTTAACTCACAAGTTAATAACTCAACTAAACTGATGTAACTTAATAAACTTTCAACTTAAAATCTTCAACTAAACTATTTTAACTTAGTTATATCACAAGTTAAAATTCAGCTAAACTAATGTAACTTAGTTAATTTTCAAGTTAAAATCTTCAATTAAACTCATAAGTTAAAAACTCAACTATGTTCATGTAGATATTGTACGAGGAGGACTTAGAGTAGGTAGGGGTCATAGGGCTACACCATCATCTATCCCACTGCTCGTTCCAGCTTCACATGTAGCTCGAGAGACACTTTCCTCATCTCTTACTCTACCTCGTTTCCATGTTGAGACGGGAAACACATGTGTAGCTCCATCACCATCACCTGCAGTTTCCTTATCAGCACCACCACCATCTGCATCAGTGTCTGAAGTTTGCCTCTAATAATGTCCCTTCTGATGCAACTCCATTGAATGTCATTACTCCGGCGGATATCACGTAAGACAATTTAAAATATTGGATTGTTTAAAAATATTTATTATATTTATTTTTATAATTATATATTTGATACTTTGTAGGAATTTGAAAGTTCAGAATGTCATCAAGGATATTATTATAGGCTATTATTTAGGGCCATGACCTATTTTGAAAAAGGTTCCCGAAGAGACTAAGGAGGTTTGGTTTCGAAAATTTAGTGTAAGATTTAAATGTTTAACTCTTAGTTTATGTGAATATTAATTAATGTTTGTGCTATTATCATATTATTGTATTAAATTTTACAGAAATGTTACACGTGGATCCAATGTTTAAAACCCAAATCCGCAAGATTTATAATTATAGGGTGGAGAAATGGTTCAGGGAAGATGTGGCGATGTAGGAAGATTGTGAATATAAATATGATCCCCCTTTTTAATTATGTATGCTTTAAAATTGAATACTTTTATTTTGTGGATTGGAATGTTGAATTAACTTTATTATAAGTATTTTTGCTTAAATATATTCTCATATTTGAATTTATAAATTATTAGAGTTAAAGTAAATATATTTTTATTATTGAATATAAATTGTGAAATTGTTGTTGCAATTGTCGTTGTAAACAAAAATAATTTTGCAATAGATTGTTGTTGCAATTATCGTGGCAAAATTTACAATGGATTGTCATTACAATTGTCGTTGTAAACAAAAATTGTTTTGCAACGACTTGTAGTAATTTATGTTGTTGAAAATTTTAGAACAGAATGTTGTTGCAAAAATTTATTGCAATATTGCAATGACTTCCATTCCAAATGCCATTACAAACAAAATGATTTTGCAAATGATTGTAGTTAAATATTTCGTCGCAAAATTTGTGACGGAATGACGTTGCAAACATTCCGTTGCAAATGTAGTTGCAAACAAAAAATAATTTTGCAAGGAATTATCATCAACTTTGCCACATATATACCATCGTAAAGTCATTGCAAAATACGAAAAGTCAATTTTTTTAATAACGAATTTTGCAACAGATAAAAAACTGTGGCAATATTTTGCAACGGGCAAGAAATTGTCGCTATATAGCAGTGATACCTATAGCAATGAAAAATATTTCGTTGCAAAATGCCGTGGCAAATCTATTTTGCAACGGATTTTTTATGAATCCATGATGCTATAGGTATGTATGAAAGCTGAAGGAAAATTCAAATGGATAAAAAATGTATACCAAAGTTAAAATATGTCTTTATGCTAATTTTTTTCTTATTGGTTCTTAAATTTTCATTTCTACTTGAATCTATCCCTATTGCATAATTAATTAATAATAGTCTATCATTTGAACAAAGTCACGACATCTTGTTCCGTCAAAATATTAACAAAGGCATCTACCATGCAAATGACCCCATTTATATTTATCATCTTTCGTTAACTAGAAAACTATGGCACTAGTTATGCAAAGAGTTGTACAACATGGTACCAAAAATGCAATTCTCTCATATTTTATAATGGGTCACGTGCTCCTCACGTGACTTTTTCGTTAAAAAGTTAACGGCGGTATGTACTGTGCAACTTAACCCCTTTATATGGGACCAAACCTGATCAACTGAAAAAGCATGGTACAGGACTTCCAAGACCCCATGTATTGTGGTACCAAAATTACAACTCCCTCTTAAAAACAAGGTATGTCGTTGTGCCGGAACACTTTAAACATATATCTTAGAAAAGTATGCATCAGATAATATGTTTACACAAACATAAGTAATCATTAATGCATGCATATGTCGTATTAATCATCACAAAATCTATCAGGAAAAAATCTCACCTTCGTCCCACAAGCAGTGCACGCTTTTGGTCCCATATACAAGATTCTCACTTTGAAGACATTATCTTCATCTTTTTTCCACATTTTTTCATGTCGTTAACTCATTGCTAGAAAGCTCACATGACGGGAAAAAAATACATTTTTGGTTTCTAAAATATATCACTAAAATGATTTCGGTCCCCCTTGTTCTACAAGTTACACTTTTGGTGCTTGAACTTGGCCATTTTGAATAGAATTGGTCCTAACCGTTAAGTTTTCATCAAACACTAACGGAAATGAACGCGCGAGGCACACATAGATCTGGAAAAGAGGGAAATTAGGCTTGATTTTTTACACCAAAATTATGTATATATCATTTGCAGCAAATTTGGTGTCCAAATCAAGTCTATTTCCCCTTTTCTTCACATCCACGTGTGTCTCAGGCGTGCATTTTCATTAATGTTTGACAAAGAGTTAACACTTGAGACCAACTCTACTCAAAATTGGCAAGTTTAGTGACCAAAGTCCACCACCCGTTGTTAATGCTTCCCATGCTGCGGAAGCATCGACACTGCCACCCTCACCATCAGAGCCCGCTCGCGACTCAGACCCCGTCGTCGGATCTGACCACGGCGGGTCCATCAATCGTGGGGCCCCGCACATCACATGCTGGGTCGTTGACCGCTCCCCCATCAGTCGACGTATCCCCCAACCCATCCTCTGTAGCACCAACACCACCACCACCATAGTCGTGCTTGCAAACATCAATCTCTCTTATGCGAGGTAAGAAAGATAAATTGCTTTAATTTTTTTCATTACATTTTTCTCAAGGGATACTAATTAATTTTACTTTTCAGGTCCGATCGAGTTTTCCACAGCACACTCGGCGTTGTGGTGTGCACCCACTTTCCCAATCCGTGGTCCAGATACAGGAACGTCCTACCGGAACACAAGCATTTATGGTCCCAGCAGCTGAATGTAAATAGTTTTTTATTTTTTTAATTACATCTTTAAAAAAATTACTGCCGACCAACAATTTTTTCTACCTCTGTCTTTCAACTTAGATACTACTGAGACTGCACCGACGATGAGATGTACAAATTCTTAAAGATTTTTTTTCGAGATTTGTCGCAAGTTCTGTGAAGCCAGGAAGAGGCTAGTCCAACCGTTGTCATTGGTCAACGAGATTTGGGGCCAAATGCAGGAGTACTGGAGCTCTCCTAAGTTCCAGGGAGGAGGCTATGGAGAATAATGCCAACTGGAAGGCCACAACGGGATTTGCACCCACTATGTACTGTGGGGATTCATCTTCCATTGGGATGCACAAAAGGAATTTGGTAAGTTTTTTTTTTCTTTTTCAAATTATGAATAATTGTTAAATAAGATTTTGTTATTAGAATATAGTCTACCATATTTCATTTCTTGTACAAAAGTCGTAGCTCGACACGCCACCAAAGGAGATGGAGCTCTTCTCCGAGTGCTACAAAAAGAATGCCGACGACAATTCGAGCAGGCCGAGGGCGGAGCAGGTGGCGGTAAGTACATCCAAAAATTAACAGTTTAATTAAATGTTTGTTTTTTTACTAATTCATTTTTTCTTAATTCAGGAGATCTTCCAAAAGATGTTGAAGGACCAACAGGCCCAAGCACCCGCCGACGGGCAAGAGTTTCCTGCTTCTTTAGCAGACTCCGTGGCTCAAATCGAGCAACAACTATGGATCTTGAAAGTCGAAGGCCCAAACAAGGGCCGTGTATTTGGTTTTGACTCAGAGGCCAAAAGTCGACTGCGGGACCATCAAAGAGGACTGTGCCACTGCTACCGGCACAGACCCCAGATGCAGACACAATCGGACTAAAGGACCATGTCGGGAGGATGGAGGAGATGGTGATGCATATGATAACGCACTTAATTACCCATCCCTCCAATCCACGTGCGCTCCTTGCACCCAGCAGATGACTTCACTTCAGCTGACGAATCCGATGATGACAACGAAGAGGCCGTTTTAGATTAGGATTTTTTTTAGGATAGTTTTTTTAAAACACCCCATATTTTAAAAATTTATTTAAAAACCACCGTGTGTTCAAAATAATAGGTAAAAAAGCCCCCATGTTTTGAAAATATGGCATACTCTCCTCTTCCGTTACTTGTCACTAACGGCGTTAAAATTTTTACCAAATTCCCCATTATACTCTTGTTAGGTAGCCATTGATCTTCAATAGTTAAAAAATGAACGGTCCGAATTTAAAGTAATTCTAAAATATATTATTTATTTATATATATACAATAATATATATAGTATACATATATAATATTATATATACATATAAAATATAACAGAGGTGCTGATGGCCGCCGACTGTCGCCGCACAAAAACCTATGCAACGTCGCATCACCCCAGCGCAAAGGGAGCGACGCAACGTTGCCCGCGCAGATGGTGGCGACAACGGTCGCCCCTTCAGAAGAGGGCGACTCGTCGTTGTCATCGCCCACTTCGTTGGGCGTCCATCATCGCCCAGATCTAGGCTATGGGTGCCAAGGCGGCCATCGGTGGTGGCCGGCAGCGAGGCGGCAAAGGGAGATGAGACGGTGGTGGAAAAAATTTAATATTATTTCTAAAAATACAATAATTTAAATATTATTTATAATAAATAAATATTTAATAATTTGATATATTTTTTTATTTTGATATTTAATTAATAAATTTAATGTATAAATAGAATATATTGAAACATATTGAAACAAAATAATAATTTAATTTAGTTAATATCATATAATTGTATAATTTATTCTTATATATAAATATATAAATTGGAAAAGTAAATTTTAGTATTCTATTTTGTGTTTTTTCTATTTAGAATTTTAAAATTTAAAATTTTATATACTTTTTATGTATTTTTATATTTAAGTTAATATATTTCATATAAAAATATGGTTTATTAAATTGACTAAATAATAATTTACAATTAATCAAATATATAATTTATTGAAATATATTTAAACTAAATAATAAATTAATTTAAAGTATATTTAAATGTCAAAAAAGGGAGGGGAGTAAAGTAGATATTTATACATTTAAAATAACCTCAAAAAATGTCAAAAATGAAAGGAGGCAAAGTAGATATTTATACCTTTAAAATAATCTCAACAAAAGCCAAAACGAAAACTCACTCTCACACAATGCGCACATGTGAAACACTCTTCGTTAATTTCTAACGGAGAGAGGATTTTTTGTTGTATTTTATAAAGGATTAAATGTATTTTTGATCCTGTAACTTAAGTCATTTGGTATTTTTGTCCTTTAACTTTCTACGGTAGCATTTTAGTCTTGGATCTTGTTAATTTTCGCAATTTCAGTCCTTTTGTTCACAGAATCACCTCCACTGGAGAGAAGCGTGAATTCCGGCAAAAAAAAAAAAAGACTGAATTTGTGAAAATTAAAAAGATGCAGGAGCAATATGCTACTCTAAAAAAGTTAAAGGACAAAAATACTGACAGAAATAGGTCAACAGGAACAAAAGCCCCAATTTTAAAATGTCACGTGAGATGCACATGCATTTTTGGGTGAGAAGGGTGAACTTCGACAAAAAAAAGGACTAAAATCAGGAAAATTAAAAAGATATATGACCAAAATGCTATCCTAAAAAGTTGAAGGACGAACACTTCAAATGGCCTAAATTACAGGACCAAAAATGCATTTAAACCTTATATAAAATATAGGGAAAGTTTTGCCTATAAATTTAATATAGGGTGGTTGTGTGCTATTTCACCATAACATGGGGGGGGTTTATGCAGTTTAACTTTTTTTTATTTAATTTTGTACTGTATTTTGATTAACATGTAGATATATATTAGTTTATTAATTCTACTTTTAATATTTAATTGCAGTCAAGTTTATTTAATATTTCAATTTATAGATTTTAAAAAATGATAATTTTATAAATTAAAATTCAATAAATTATTATTAATTTTAATTCTCGATATTAATTTCAACATACATTTATTTAAAAAAAAATAATTAAAAATAAAATAAATTTATTGAAATTCTAAAAAATAAAATAACTAAAAACTAAATTAATTTATTTTAACAAAAATAAAATAAAGTAATTTTTTATAGTTGATTTTGTAACGGAACTCGTCACAAAAGTTTACAACATATAAACAGAAAAATCACTGGAAAAACATAAACTCGGTGCAAAAACAACCACAATATGTGACACAGTAGATGTCACAAAACCCATCACAAAATTGTCGTGGCAAAGTGTGTCTTGAATTTGTAACGTCTTTTGAGTCTTTGTAAGGGAAACCAATCACAAAAGTTCTGACATGTTTGAGACATGCGTGCGTCACAAAAGGTATTGTAAACAGATAAATAACATCAATGCCAAATATCGCAACAAAACTCGTTGCAAAATTATTTCAACTATTATCCATCAATCAAACAATTTTTGGGACGACTTTGCAAACCTGTCACAATTTATGGGACGACTTTTGAGACAAATTTAGTAATAAAATGAAGGTATTAACTATTTATTTATTTTTTTATAAAAAGGAGTATTTACATATCCGTTTTAAATATAATTTCTTTCAAAAATCTGAGAAAATATATATACTTATGTTTTTTTTACAAAAAGTGTTTAACTTTTGGTTAAGCATATATATTTTCATTTTAAAAAAAATATATATATGAGTATTTTGGATATATTTGATGTGTATCAATTATATATATTAAACTTATTATGCCACTTTGAATTTAAATTCTTCACTTATTAAATTTTTTTTAAATAATTTAGTGATGATTTAATATGCAAAATACTAAAATATTTTGAGAATAATATAGTTATTCCAAGTATAAGGGGCAATATGGTCCATCAGAAAGATAAGTGTTACATTTAGGCTTAAATGCATTTTTGGTCCGTAACTTAGATCATTGGCATTTTCGTCCTTTAATTTTCTAGGGTAGCATTTAGTCTTGTATCCTTTTAATTTTTGTGATTTTAGTCCTTTTTCGGCCAGAGTTCACCATTCTCATCGGAAAAATGCATGTGCCTCTCACATGACATTTTAAAATTGGGGCTTTTGTACCTATTGGCCCATTTCTATCAATATTTTTGTCTTTTAACTTTCTAGAGTAGCAATTTGGTCCTACATCTTTTTAATTTTTACTATTTCAGTCATTTCTTTTGCCGGAGTTCACCCTTATCGCTGGTGGAAGTGAACTCCAACGAACAAAAGGACTGAAATTGCAAAAATTAAAAAGATGCAGGATCAAAATACTACCCTAGAAAGTTAAAGGACGAAAATGCCAAATGGCCTAAGTTACAGGACCAAAAGTGCATTTAATCCACTACATTTATAAGTTTAGGGGATATATGTTACATCAAGAATAGTTTAAGAAAACAAAGTATATTTAACCCTATATAATGTATTGTACTTCTCATATAAGTCCATTATCATGTAATTTACATAACACTTTCCCGGAATAATTTTAATTTTAATACCCCAACTATACCTCTTTTTCACCTTTGATACCCCATGTTTCTAAATCATTAGACTTTGTACCCAAAGTTTTCATTTTTCATCCACCTGAGCACCCTCCGTTAGTTGACCGTTAAAACAAATGGTCAACCCAATTTTTGAGGGAAAATTGGGTGATTTTTTGTCTATTTAAGGTCATGTTTGGCTGTTATTTTGTACACTACAAAAAATATACTTGAAATAGTGGAATTGAGAAAATTTTGGCAAAAAACGAGAGGGATGAGCAGAAATCAGTTTCAATCTTACTCAAATTCATGTGCGTGTTCATCTAATGAGTACATTAATGTGGAGAAAATGTATTGTGAGTATAGAATTGAGCTACCACTGAAGACTTTTTGGACCAATATAAATTCGGGAAGAAGGTTTTTGGCATGTCCTATATATGGGATAAATTTATTTTTTATTCTTATTTATTTTGTTTTTCTTATTATTTACTATTAATTTTTGTTTTTATTTTTTTGTTCACAGAAAAGGGAATATGGTAGAGTTTTTAGATGGTTTGATCCGAAAATGTGCCCAAGATCAAAGCAAATTATTCCTAGTTTGTTGAGAAAAATCGGGAAATCTTATTTTTGGTCCCATATCTTAGGCCCTTTAAATTTTTAGTCCCAATCATTAGGGAATCTCACTTTTGGTCCTTTATCTTATTTTTTGTCTTATTTTTGGTCCTCCGTTAACCTTTTTAACGGAATGGCCATGTGTATATCACGTGGCCGTTAAGTCTAAAAAGTGGAGTAAAAAATTTATTGACTTTGGAGGGATAAAACGACATAATTCACACAAAAGAGGGGGCAAAAACAAAAAATTAGGGCTCAACCAGTACAAAAAAATGCGGGAATTGGAACGGATATAACGATCGTTCCAAATACCGTTCCTAATAGGAACGGTAAAAGAAACTGTTGTGGAACGGAAAACCGTTGATGACTTCACTTTTGTGTGAATGATAGTCCAAACGTGTAGGGACGGCACGACCGTTCCTATTTGTGTGCCAACATATCTATGCCAATAGGTAAATCCAATACCGTTCCAAATTGGGACCGGTTATATCTTGGTATTCTATTTGGAACACGTCTTTGAGAATTGGAACGGTTAGTTGACTGGGAACACGTACCGTTCCTATATGTGGTCCAAAGCTCGGATCTATCTGGACCGGTTGCTCGACCGTTCCAATATATAGTGCTAAATGAGACCCTTTAACGCCATGAGCAAACAATGTAATGCAAATAACCGTTCCAAATTGTGGGTATTTTAGGAAATCCAGTGTTGTTGCAATAACCGTTCCCAATTATGCTCCAATTTGGAATGGGCGCTTTACATGAACGACTATGTGTGACTAATCCCGTTCCTAATATGCCAGAACGGCAATATTACAATGGTAATATTACCGTTGTTATATCCGTTCCAGATACCGTTCCTAATGCAGGATCAACGGCTATATTTCAACTGCTAGTTTAGCGTGCCAAATAATATTCTAATGCTCGTTCCAATATTTTTCTATATATATGTCCCCCTTCATTCAAATTGTTCTTATAATTACTCTGCAACTCATTTGTTCTAACTCCCCTTGTTGATTCTTTATACGTAACATCGAACATATCAATTATCTGCGTGAATTGTGCATTGATCTTGATAGGTGTTTCGCTCAGGAAGAAGTTGAAATTCTGTAATGGTATTTTATATTCTTATATATATAATTTGTTATATTCATTTAATTACTGTTGTGAATTGCTTGTGTACGTAGGACCAATCCTGTTAAGACAGTTGAGGAGATGGATGTATGATCGAGACGTGCTGGGTGTGACGCTGGAGTTTGAGGATGGTGTTACAATATTTCTATAATGGGCCCAGTCTCAGCGTCCATATATGGACGGGGAGAAGATTAGGTGTCCCTGCCAGAAGTGCAAAAAACGAATGGTTTAAAACACTAGACGAGGTGAATTTTGACTTGTGTATGAAAGGGTTTATGCCGGATGATTATAATTGGACTTGGCATAGTGAGGAGAGGATGCAGGAATACTTTGAAGCATTGATAGCACCCCCTGTGCAGCAGTAGCAAACGCCACCTGTTCAGGAGGAGGGTACATCGCATTGGGGTGATGCGACTCAGATGGATTGGGCACAGAGGATGGTATTCGATGCCGCCGGGCCGTCTTTCTGGTCTTTCGGATAACCAGAAGGGATCGGCTAATGATGGTACTCGATATTCTCCATCTAATGTGGGTCCTAGTTCATAGTACGATTTGGGGCCCTATAATTATGTGTCTGGCTTGTCAGACCGATTTTTTGATGTAGTTCATCCTGCGAACCAACCGTTGTGGAACGGCTGCATCACCTCTCAGTTGGCGTCAATTGTTTCTTTGGTGAATATCAAGGCCGAATGGTGTTTTTCCGAGCATACATATGATCACTTATGCCAGTGGGTTGATACTGTAATGTCCCGCGATCACACTTTCCCCGCCGATTATTACAATACGAAGAAATTGATAAGAGAATTGGGTTTACCAGTTCAGAAGATTGATGCTTGCAAAAACGGTTGCATGTTGTACTTGAAGGACAATATTGATTTCGAATATTGCAAGTTTTGTCGAGACGCTAGATACAAGCCCACCAAGGACAGAAATCCTAGACGCAAGAAGTCCCTGTATGTCATTCTTAGGTATCTACCGCTTACCCCTTGGCTCCAGAGGTTGTATGCATCGCAGGCCACAACAAAGCATATAACTTGGCATGCGAGCCATCGGACGGAGGAAGGATCCATGTGTCATCCGTACGATGCAGAGGCTTGGAAGCATTTTGACCGGACGTATACTGTTTTTGCAGCCGAGCCCCGTAATGTTAGACTTGCACGGATGGGTTTGCACCACATGGCTAGTATGGTAAAACTTACTCATGTTGGCCCGTGATACTTACACCATACAATCTCCTACCGAGAATGTGCATGAAGTCTGAGTATATGTTCCTAACGATGGTGATCCCTAGCCCATCGAATCTCAAAAGTCTTATCGATGTCTACTTGGAACCTTTAATCGAGGAGTTGCAGAATTTAAGCATGTGGGTGTACGTACGCACGACACTGCGACAAACCAGGTATTCATGATGCGGGCCGCATTGATGTGGAACAGTGAACGACCCTTTCCGCTTTATGGGATGGTGTCTGGATGGAGTACTGATAGGGTGCATTTCATCTCTCATATGCACGCTTAATTCGAATGGTTTTTTAAAGGTTTCCTTCCCACTTATGATCGACTTATGCAGTTTTTGAATGAAGGATCGAGATTGACCCGTTGTGAAGAAAAGAAGTTAAAAAGCCCCAAAGGAAGACAGGAAAGAGATCAAGTACAAACAGTCATGAGCAGACTTGAACAACCATTTGGGCTTGATCACGCCCTATCCGACACCTGAGTCTGCACGGGAAAAGAAGAAGAGTTTTGAAAAGATCTCTTTCCTGATTTTACAGAAGAGACACACATAGAAAGAGGACTCTGAAGTTGCATAAAAAGAGGACTTTGAAGTTGCATGAAAAGAGGACTCTGAAGTCGCATTGAAAGGGGACTCTCAAGTATAAAAGGAGGACAAGAACGCAAATAAGAATCATCATTTTGATCATCGCTTTTCTCTCTTTCTCTCAATTCATGCTTTCTTTTAGTACATCTTGGTTTGCTATGAACATGTTTAGTAGCTAATTTTCTATTCCGATTCAAGGGATACATTAAACCCTATTGTTATGTTTTGAGGTATTGAATTTATCAGATTTTGCCAAGTATTTCTCGTCTTGATTTACTGTGAACGGAATGATTATTATTGATAGATCTTACAATTCGATTCGATATAAATTATTCTATTGCTATCCATAAGTTTAGTGATCCGTAATTGTCATGAATGAGTGGTATGAGTAGCGAGCAAATTTATTACGTGCTTTGCATGATTTATTTGTGGGGACGAGAAAACTAGGTTAGATAATTGTAGCTATCTCGGTTGTTTGATCTAGATTCAACTATTTTCATTTATGTAAATGCTATTATTGATGTGATATGGAACGCTATCGTGCCCAGTCTTCATATAATAAGTTGGATTTAGATGCTTGAGTCAAATCCACTACGATAGGAAAACGGAAAGTTGTTACAGCTATCCTAATGAATTTCAGAGTTGAATGCTTGGTTATGGAATTAATCCTTAGTGATCTATGATAGACATAACGATTGGTGATACGAACTCCTTGAATTGGACTTTTCATCTATCAATCTCATCTCATTTATTTACTCCTGCTTTTTAATTTAGTTCTAGTTAATTCATAGTTAGTACGCAATTCATACTCCCCTCTTTGTTACTACAATTAGATCGAGAAATGAGATGCCCCTAACTCCAATTCTAATTGTTGAGATATTTGATGTATGGGGTATGATTTTGTGGGTCCATTTCCATCGTCTTGTGGTTTTCTTACATACTTTTGGCTGTGGATTATGTTTCGAAATGGGTGGAAGCAAAGGCCACCCCGACTGATGGTTCTGCTACTGTCATAGGTTTTGTCAAGACCCATATTTTTAACAGGTTTGGAGTCCCACGATCGATGATCAGTGATCAAGGGTCATTTTTGCAATCGAGCAGTGGGGACCTTGTTCAAGAAGTACGGTGTTCACCATCGTGTGGCAACCTCCTATCATCCACAGACGAATGCCAAGCGGA